>CM044445.1:101369558-101380420 GCA_024363595.1 Xenopus borealis | reverse complement strand
ACAAGTCGCCAGGCGACAAAATGCCCCCGAATCTCCCCGTCTGCTCTAGCCCTTATAGGTGGACCTTTCTGATAAGGCTTACTTAGTTTTAACCTTTCCTTCTCCTTTAATGGGTTGGTTCACATTTAAGTTAACTTTTAGTATGTTATAAAATGGCCAATTGTAAGCAACTTCTCAGTTGGTCTCCATTGTTTATTTTTTTTTTATAGTTTTCGAAATATTTGCCTTCTTCTGACTCTTTCTACATTTCAAAGGGGGTGGCGGTCACTGACAACATCTAAAAACAAATGCTCTGTAAGGCTACAAATGTATAGTTACTGCTACATTTTATTACTCATCTTTCTATTCAGGCCTCTCCTATTCATATTCCAGTCTCAAATCAATGCATGGTTGCTAGGTTGGACCCTAGCAACCAGATTACTGAAATTGCAACTGGAGAGTTGCTGAATAAAGAGCTAAATAACTCAAAAACTACATAAAATAGAAAATGAAAACTGAATTTGAAATAAAATTGCAATTTTTCTCAGAATAATTTACATTATACTAAAAGTTAACTCAAAGGTCAACAACCCCTTAAATGGTTCAAGTCTCAGTTCAGTAAGATGATTGTTTTGTATATAATATACTGCAGCTACTTTGGGGGGAACACTATTACTTTAAATAGGATTACATGCAATAACTGTAATAGTACAATGTTATAAGGTTGTCTTTCTGACATTGTTACAATATTATAATATACATACAAACGGGCATGTATATTTATTATTATATTATTATGAACCAGCGACTCACACGGCATCATTTAAACACTTTCCTTTGGGTTCCCCAGTTCTGTGTATGAATCAGCGCCCTCAATCTGGACAACAGACAACTTGCCTTCTCTGAGGGAGAAGAAGAGAAAAACAGAGATAAATTGGAAACAGGCGTGAGATATAAAAACCAAATGTCTCCCATTCATCATGGTTCCCTGTGTGACTAATGAGAGCAGGGTCTGCTGTGCTGGGGAGTACTCTATGCAGGTGGTAAGGGATATTCCACCCACCCATACTTTTTAGGGAGATGTGCAAATTGCAAATTAAACAACTGTCTCATCCATCTTTCTGACTGTTTGGGGTTTTCTTGCCTTTAATGTTTTAACCTCTTTTTGGATTGAATCGCTCATACACTAATAGGCATGAGATTCTGCAGCAGAATTCCCCTGGGTTCTTCTGCACACAGGCCCTTGCCACTCTATATCACTGTACTGTAACTGTACTGATATTACAAGACATGAGCTGCAGGAGATACAAGACAGAAATAAATAGTTGTGTCTTCTGATTTGCCATGGATTACTAGATCGGAAGCAAGCATTACACCAGTTATTACAGTTATTACATCTTTGATATAATAGGATGCATTTCATAGCTATGATAGTTTCCCTAAATTATTGTACCCATAGACATGTGGAGGATTTGTTTGTGTACTTGTTTTCAGTACTTACTAACTATTTTTGTTATTTATGCACCATCTCCCCATACTATACCCACTACTCCCCCAGCCACTGTTACTATAGGAACCATTTCTCCCTACTATACCTGCTATCCCACAGTCACAGTTCCTTCCAGAGACTATTATCACCATTGCTTCTATAGGCACCATCTCTCTCTACTATACCTGCTATCCCACAGCCACAGTCCATTCCCAGAAACTGTTGTCCCCACTGCTACAATAGACACCACCTCTCCCTACTATACCTGCTATCCCACAGTCACACTCCCTTCCCAGAGACTATTATCCCACTGCTACTATAGACACAATCTCTCCCTACTATACCTGCTATCCCACAGTCACACTCCCTTCCCAGAGACTATTATCCCACTGTTACTATAGGAACCATCTCTCCCTACTATACCTGCTATCCCACAGTCACACTCAAATCCCAGAGACTATTATCCCACTTATACTATAGGCACCATCTCTCCCTACTATACCTGCTATCCCGCAGTCACACTCAAATCCCAGAGACTATTATCCCACTGTTACTATAGGCACCATCTCTCCCTACTATACCTGCTATCCCACAGCCACAGTCCCTTCCCAGATACTATTATCCCACTGTAATACATTCACACCATCTCTCCCTACTATAATTACAATTCCACTGTTTTACACTGTAGTGACTTTCATCTATGATTAACCAATTCTTTTTTTCTAAGCCATGTATTACATTACCAGTATTTTAACTGTGCAGATATGGTATCATGACATGAGAAGAGCTGGCATCATCAGAATCTAGAATGACTGTGAGAAACCTCTTGATAACACTTGAGTTCCCTGACTCCTGGAAGACTCCCCCATCCAGTGCATTGAACTACTCCTTTTCCCATGGGAGTGCTTTGTGGCTGTGCCTGTGTTATTTTTCTGGTGGGTGGTTGTAGGTTAATTCCATGTCACAGTGGATTAATGCTGACAGGAGAGGGGGCAGAGGCAGACTGTGACAAGACAGATGACATGCTTACATGCCAGTGCGTGAGAATCCTGCCCCTGCTGTTTTTCTTGCGTGACTGCTGCTTCCTCCTCTTCTCCTGCGGATATTTCTTATCTCCCAACAGCCTCTCTCAACCTCTGTTACACACAGTCTCCCTCTCAGTCTTAGCAAGGGCTCCTGTTAACTCTCAGCTGGCTGGTCTACAACATGCCATGAAATAAAACGCCAATGTGATTTTATAACAGCAAGAAATATGTCACTGCGCTGCAAAATACGTTGGTGCTATATAAATAAATGTTAATGATAAAATATTAATAACAATGTCACTCAAACAATTTAAGTCATTGATTTTACTTGGAAATCATCAGACAGTGATAATAATGTGACTGCATTGAGACAATATTGATATTAGCAATGAAATCAACAATCCTCTGGTTATTTTTTTGAGTTGGGGCATTGTAACGGCTGGAGGACAGAACTGATATAAACATTGTTGAGATGATAAAACAAGATCTGATTGTTTGGTGAGGTTGCCAGATGAGTAGATCTTTGCCTCATTTTACCTCTTACTGTCCGTACACAGGTCATTAAAACTTGCTGTATGGGATTTGTTATCCAGAATTCCTGAGTCCTGGGGTTTTTCGGGTAATGGATATTTCCATAATTTGGATCTTCCTACCTTGAGTCTGCTAGAAAATCATGTAAACATTAAATAAACCAATAGGCTGGTTTTGCTTCCAATAAGGATTCATTATATCTTAGTTTGGATCAAGTACAAGCTACTGTTTTATTGTTACAGAGAAAAAAAGTTAATCAGTTTTGGATTATTTGAATAAAATTCAAAGAGTCTATGGGAGATGGCCTCTCCATAATTTGAAGCTTTTTGGATAACGGGTTTCCAACTAAGGGATCCGATACCTCTATATATAAAATATAACATATTTAAACATTTTTATATAAATCCTTATCATGACAAAGGTTTTTTTCAATAGTACTGTGTAATGACATAATATGATCCTGTCACGTTAAAGGACAAGGAAAGGCAATAAATAAAACCCCATTTTTACTTTCTTTATTGAAAAAGAAATCTATCCTCAAAATACTTTCATTAAAAAATGTGTACTGTTTTTATAATAAACCTGACTGTATGCAGTGAAATTCTCCCTTCATTTAGTGCTGTGGATAGGAATTGTCAGATGGTCCCTAACTGCTGTGAAGGGAAACAATCATACTTATGAACAGCAGGGGGAGCCCCCGCCTTACTTCCCAGCCATGCAGAACTCAAGCAGCTTTGTAGAGCAATTGGCGACTGTATAGAGCTATATATGGATTTTATTTTTGCCTTTACAACCCCTTTAATGTTTCCAACTCCAGCTGCAGGGACAAAGAGCCAGATTTAAACAGATAAACTGGGATTCTATTTGGAGGATTATTTGTCTGCAGCCACTGGTTCTGCAGAGTTGGAGAAAGTTTGTATTAAACAATACAAAAACTATAAAATCCACATTAGATTACATGATAACACAGGACCCAGTGCAGTCTGTGTATTCTGATTATTAATCAGTCTTGCTGTATCGGCTTCTGGCAGATATTATTTGACTTGTGCTGTATTGATAATTTATGACGATCCCTAAGAAGCCCAGACCACACTGAGCATGTGCACAGTCTTGGTCTTGCAAAGATGTATAACAAAGTTACAAGATGACAGTCCCCTGTGGCCAACTTTGAAAGCATAAATCATTTGTTTGATTAGGCTTGTGGTGCAGTAAGTTCATGTTTATGTTTAGTATACAAAATACAGGTATGGGACCTGTTATCCAGAATGCTCAGGACCTGGGTTTTTCCCGATAATGGATCTTTCTGTAATTTGGATCTTCCTACCTTAAGTCTGCTAGGAAACATTAAATAAACCCAATAGGCTGGTTTTGCTTCCAATAAGGATTAATTAAATCTTAGTTTAGACCATGTACAAGCTACTGTTTTATTACTACAGAGATAAAGGAAATCATTTTTCAAAATGTGCATTATTTTATAAAATATACCATATTTAAAACATGTTTTTATATAAAGCCTTTTCATGACAAATGGTTTTTTTTTCCAATGGTATTGCGTAATGACATAATAAGATCCTGTCATATTAAAGGACAAGGAAAGGCAAAAAAAAATAATAAAATCCTACGTTTACTTTCTTTAATGAAAAAGAAACCTATCTCCATTATACTTTAATTAACAAAATGTCTACTGTTAGATTGTGTAACAAGCTACCGTTTTATTACGACAGAGATAAAGGAAATCATTTTTCAAAATGTGTGTTATTTTATAAAATATACTGTATTTAAAACATTTATTTTATTATAATGGAGTCTATGGGAGATGGCCTGTCCGTAATTCGGGGCATTCTGGATAACAGGTTTCCAGATAATGGATCTCATACTTGTACAGAGTTTCCACCCTTATTCTATTTTAGATTTTCCTTGTCCTTTAAAGGAAAACTATACCCCCCGAACAATATAGGTCTCTATAAAAAGATATTGCATAAAACAGCTGATATGTAAAAACCTGCTTCATGTAAATAAACTATTTCATAATAATACACTTTTCTAGTAGTATGTGCCATTGGGTCATCATAGATAGAAAATTGCCATTTTAAAAAATAAGGACAGCCTCCTGGGATCCAGCGGTGCACACAAACATACCAAACAAACTATAAAGTTAGGTCACATGAGCCAATTAACTTCTTCCTGTTACAGTTAGAGTTGCAGTATTTCTGGTCAGGTGATCTCTGAGGCAGCACACAGACCATCATGAAATGGTGGTTCAAGGCAAGAGATGTAAAAGGGCAATATTTACTTAAATACATACAGTATTCCAGTTTGA
Organism: Xenopus borealis; assembly: GCA_024363595.1. Classification (NCBI taxonomy): domain Eukaryota; kingdom Metazoa; phylum Chordata; class Amphibia; order Anura; family Pipidae; genus Xenopus; species Xenopus borealis. The sequence goes on along the minus strand of CM044445.1, from coordinate 101,375,076 downwards.
TAAGATTCTTTAATATGATATAAACTGTTGCTCAAGTATTCATTTTGGGGGTATAGATTTCCTTTAAGTGCCATAGTCTGTGTCTGGGGCTTGTATGAAGCATTGTGCTCACACACAAACCAAGGCTGCATAAACTTGCTAGGTTACATCAGCCAATGAATGCAGAGAGCTGTGTGCTTTTTACTCTTAGGGCAAGGCCACACATGGTGTTTTACATTGTGTTTTTTAAAGAGATCCGTCTGGTGTAAATAGGCACTACCACTGAAACTAATGGAAAACTCACTATGGCAATTCACACAGGGCACTTGCAAGCCGAAATCTGCCACAAGACGCCAGGATTGGCGTATTTTAGCAGAAACGTCAATACGTCTTGAAACTACCAAGTCAATAGACTCTATGGGATCTGCCTGTTTGAAACCACACTTTGCATAAATACGCAGCGTATTTTAAACATGGAGGTCAAATTCTAGCGAGATAGGTCGGTGACGTTATTACGCTATTACATATATATTACATTAAATAGGTCGGTGACGTTATTACAGTTTAAGCATCTTGCGTATACGTTTTCTATCAGCCCAGACAGGAACTGAGTCATAGCCATTCAGAACTAAAAAAGAGATGAAGTTAAGCGTCATCTCATCATTCAACCTACTTAAGCCGGACATTTTGGATCTGAAGAAGAGAAGTACTCAATGGGCAGTTAAGACCATGTGACTACATGTCACGGTGGAAATGACGAAGCATAGTGTGGAATTATGGGGAACGAGAACAGTGAGAAATGCATTTTGGGAAGAAAAAACTTAATGCCGAAAAACGCATGTTCACAGCCGCGTGTGGTTTAAATGGCGTAATTACGCCAGACGGATCTTTTTAAAAAACGCCATAAAAACGCCACGTGTGGCCTTCAGGTGATCATTGAGGCGTGTTACATAGCATCCCAAAATGGTGGCTGGAGGGAAAAGATGGAGAAGGGGGAATTATTTATTGATATGTATGTAACGCTTTTCTGGGCTATTTAACCAGATTGGGTATGGTGTCCAGCTTTTAGTAGAGCATGGGTTACATTTGCAACATCTACACATCAGGGCAGGGCCTTCGCCAAGTGGAAGCTATCCCTAAAGAGGTAGTATAACTACAATACCCAGGCAGACCTGTACAATAAAGATAATGGGCGCCAGGAGATTCTTAACGGAACAGTAACTTTTATTTAGCACACAGGTTACAACAGGTTTTAAGTATACTCACAGAGTATCGGATGCAGATTTAACAGTCAGTAATCACACTCTTGGTATGGCTGGGGTTAGTGTACCCTTCAAGAAGTGTATCCACAGAATATAGGATCCCCGTGCTAGTGGTGGGGCAGGCAGGCTTTGCTCTAATCCTAACACCCTACTCACTGGTGTCCCTACTCTCAAGGCCTACGGGGAAGCCTTGTAGGAGTTCTATTCCTTCTACTTCTCCTCGTTGGAACATAGAACTGTTCAACTACATAAACTCTCTATCTTTCTCCCTCTAGAGAGACTATTAAAGTATCTGCCCTGCTTCTTACTAATCCTCATTCACGGGATTGCCTGTTTCCCGACTCAATCCTCTAACAGTGCTTGTCCTGTTAGGGCACGTGGCTTTACTGGGGCCTTGTTGATCCCAGGCTCAGTGGAACAACCAGCCTGTTCGGTACCAGCAGCCAAAGAGGAAGTGGCCACTCCTTCCCAGCACTATAAAACTGTGTGGCAGGAAGTGGTCATAACTCTCTGAGCTATATCCATTGGATAATATTAGAAGGTGGGACATAAGCTTTTGCCTAGTAACCAGATGATTAGGGACTTAACTCCATAGGTGCTGTATAGAAACCTATGGGTCCCTACATGTATATATTGAACAGATAATATTCTGTTATAGCTCACATATGAGGATCAATTATCTGCTTGATGTAATTCAGCAATAAAAAAAACCCTTGCAGTGTGAGGGTCCAAATAATTACCATTCATGTCAACGGACAATTCAAATAATGTTGCCAGCTATGGTGGAAATCCCACTTACAGTAAAATGCTATTGCCCTTCACAATTTCATGAATTTATGAAGTAGATTCCAAGACCTAATCTGGGAGACCCTGAATAAAAGCTTAAGAAACCCTGACGTTAAAAGGCATTTATGTGGTTTCATCCATGCCAACTCCTCTTTTTATTGCACCACAGAACTCTTTGGTGTCATTCAATGAAATCACGACTGTTAGGCAGAATTGCTTGCTAGTTTAATTCATTGGAATATATAATTATTATAGGCTAAGCTGTGTACGTGCAATTCCACAAAGCAAGTATTATACCATCATTTTCAAATAAGAGCACGTTTGCCTGTGTCAGGGTGATTTATGGCACTGGGCAATATTAATCCTAGATTGGCAGGAGGGTTTAAGCGCGCAGGAGTTGATCTCCATGTGTCGCAAACCACAAGCATGTAGTAAATTTGAGCTGGAAACCGCTTGCGTGAGAATCGGCCCCGTGCCTTTGCTGTGTGCAGAGTAGACATTTCAGGAAAATTACTCACTGGCAGAGGGAGAGATACTGGGGGAATTCAGAATAGGGACTGTTTTTCTTTTTGTCAAAAAGGTTTCCTGCTGACCTAAACACATGTAATTGGCTGCACGAGTAAGGTGGAACAGCAGAAGCCCGAGAAGGCCTCATTTGGCAGCCATACCCCTAGCCCATGCTAAATGCCTCGAATTCTTGCAAGAAGCAGGAATGTTTAAATAATCGTTCAAAGATTATTAACAGATGCCCCAGGGGGTTTGGGTTTCTATATGCTCCTTTTTGTCTCACGTCTGGGCTGGAATTACCAGTTCACCCACTGCTGGTTTACTCTATGGGATAGTTGCTATGCCAGAGCTGGAATAGGATCGCTGTATTACCTCATGGCTCTGGTATTAGATAACATTGCCCCTAATTGCAGAACCAAAACAGTATATCATATATATATAGACCTGTTGAGACATAATTAAGTGTAGTATATCCACGTTTGACAGTAGCGGCAGACAGGGAGATTAGTAGCTAAGCGACAAATCTTCTCTACTTCAGGTGACTAATCTACCCGAAATGCAAGAATACGAATCGCCAGCGGGATGGCACATGAATTGCTTCGGGTTTCCAAAGTCGCCCGAAGTTTCCTCATGAGGCAAAGCTGAGGTGAATCTAGGGTTACCACCTGGCCGGTATTTTACCAGCCTGGCCGGTATTTTTGATGGCTGATCCCAATGTTATTAATAAGAAAAAAAGATAAATATATAGGAAGGCCGGTATTTTTTTCAAGAAAAGGTGGCAACCCTAGGTGAATCGTATGCCATCCCACTGGTGTTTCATAGTCTTGCCGGTGGGAAGGCATTTTGGAGAGATTCATTGCCCGAAGTAGAGAAGATTTGTTGCTGGGCGACTAATCTCACCATCTACCACCAGCCTAATTCTGACAAGCACATTCATAATCTAGAGCTGTGGTTCCCAACCAGTAGCTCATGAGTAACATGTTGCTCACCAACCCCTTGGATGTTGCTCCCACACTGGCCTCAAAGCAGGTGATTATTTTTGAATTTCTGGCTTGGAGGCAAGTTTTAATTCCATAAAAGTCAAGAGTACTGCAAAAAGAACTTCATGCAGGCTACCAGTCCACATAGAGGCTACCACATGGCCAATCACAGAACTTATTTGGCACCCCAAGAACATTTTTCATGCTTATGTTGCTCCCCAACCCCTTTTACTTCATGGGTTCAAAAGGTTTGGGATCCCCGATGTAGAGTTACATGGGTTTTGAGGTAGCCTTGAATTGAAAGTTACTAATCAGGTTGGCCTTCATGCACTCTACTAAGATACAAATATATGGATTACTTTGGCACAGAAACTGAGTTCAAGTTGTCTGGTTGTAGGTAGGCCATCCTCAAGGAAGGTCTGTTACCCAAAACCCATTTTGACTTCAGATCACATTGGCAGCCAAAGGAGAATATATCTGGAGGGTACACCTGCTGCTGAAACTTTCTATGAAGACCCATGAACAACTGGAGAAATGCAGTTATGGCACATCCTATCTTACACTAGGCTAAGTAGTACAGAGTATATGCCGAGTGTATGTTCAGTAGAAGAATCAAGCCCAAAGTTGTAATTGGCTACATCTACACACGACTGAAGATTTTCCTGAAGTATATATGGGCTCTCAGAACTCATAAGCCAGGATAGTAGGAGCAGACGTACAAGAGCCTATGTATTCAATACCAGGCAGGCAGTCAAGAGTGCAAAGCAAGAGTAAATATACTTTTTAGGAGTGCTAGGGTAAATGTAAAGATAATCAGCTTCAGGCAGTGTACTACACACTGCTAAAATAAACGAATATTTGCAGTTAACCAAAGACTGCCTGAAGCTGATTATTCCAATCTTCTATAAAAGTTAAAGGACTATGGTTGGGGATTGCACAGCCCTTGGAATACTATCAGCTACATGAACCGACTACGTTAAGCCAAAATCATAATTGTCTAAATGTAAAGATATGAGATGTTTACAAAACAGGTGGATGTTACTGCCGAGAGCCAAGGGCTTTTGTGGAAGGACCAGGCGAGCAGATTTAATATTCACTAGTCCTATGAGTGTTTAGTCTAGAGTGCATGTCTCCGAGGAGGTCTTATCACAATGTGCAGATGACGGCACTTCATCCCAGACACGGAGGCTCCCCTAAGCAGAGACACATGCTAATATGCACCACTGTTGCTGAAAAGTACAGTCTACTTGTTTCCATTACTTGGCTAGAGCCCAGCATGGGAGATTGCGTGTTAAAGTCTTTGGGGTTGGGGGAAGCCTTTTATGTCTACAATATCCTTATTTATACAATATTATTATAAGCAGCGATTAGACAGTGTTTTGCCCTCTATGTTGGTCTGGGACTCGCAATTAGAAAAGTAAAATCATGTCAATACCCTTATGAAGAGGAAGAATGGCAGTCAGGACCGACAGTGCCACAACCTGTACTACCTCACCTGGTTTCCATTTCTGATAAAGAGCTTCTGCAAATGCCAGTATAGAGGAAATAGCATTAGGTCATACATTTCTCCAGTCCATCAAAGACCTCAGCCATGGAACCAGCTTCAGTACAGATTAAAATGCAGTTTACGGGAATTCGTTTTTCCTATTGAAGTGGAAAAACCCTTACACGCGAGCTGCTCTGCTAAACCTTAGGAAGCAAATTAGCAGTTAGCTTTGATCAGTCGAGTGTAGTTATATCCTAATATAATCAAATGACTGGTTGCTAGGGGTTCGTGCACTAAAGCAAAACAGAATCAAGATTTGAATCCCCCATTATGTGCAGCTGAATGGTCTACTGACTTCTTCTGCAGATGTATCTTTCTGAACTGGTGCTGTGGGATAGCAGGTATTGTAAGGAAAGTTTGTGCCTATAGTAGCAGTGGGATAATAGTCTCTGGGAAGGGACTATGGGATAGCAGGTATAGTAGGGAGAGATGGTGTCTATAGTAACAGTGGGATAATA
>CM044445.1:101346110-101363962 GCA_024363595.1 Xenopus borealis | reverse complement strand
AGCAGGTATAGTAGGGAGAGATGGTGCCTATAGTAACAGTGGATAATAGTCTCTGGGACTAACAAGCAGATTAATCCCAACAGCAGTGTTTTATGGTTAAAAATACTATAACCAATTCAGCTATTCAGATCCCCTTAAATATACTTTTCATAAATCTTTTAGAGGTATGGGACTTGTTATCCAGAATACTTGGGACCTGGTGTTTTCCAGATAACAGATCTATCCTTCATTTGGATCTTAAGAGAAAATGATTTAAACATTAAATATACCAACTAGGCTGTTTTTTCTTCCAGCAAGGAATATTTATATCCAAGTTTGGATCAAGTAGAAGTAGAAACCCATGCCTGGTTGCTATGGCAGGAGGTCGCCTAGCAACCAGCTAAATTTAGAACACCAAATTGGAGAGCTGCCAAATTGTTCAGTAACACTAAATCAAGGAATATGAACAATTACATGCAATGTTTTAAAACATATTTAGCAAAAAGTCTGGAGCTGAAATAGGCAGCACTTCCAGAGCCATTGGAAAGCCCACAGGTTGGACTTTATCACTTGAAATCAGATTCTCAACTCCGTCCTTAGTCCATGGCATCAGTGTATGATTTGTTGCTAGCCAAATAGCACAAGTGGCTCACTGAGTAAATGGTCACGATGTGGCCCTACAATACATTGTTATGGCCACTGGCACATCCACCATCTCCATTAAGTACTTTGCATGATATTTAACTGAAATCTACAATCAGCCCAACATTCATTTATTATTTACACAATGCTTACACAGGTACTTGGCACTTTACAGATATTATACAGGTATGGGAAATATTATCCAGAATGCTCCGGACCAGGGGCTTTCCAGATAATGGATCTTTCTGTAATTTGGATCTTCATGCCCTAAGTCTAGTAGAAAACCATGTAAACATTAAAGAAAACCAACAGGATTGTTCTGCTTCCAATAAGGATTAATTATATCTTAGTTCAAGGTACAATTTTATTATTAGAGAAAAAAAGGAAATCATTTTAAAAAATTAGGATTACTTGGAGGCAGCCTTTGCGTAATTCATAGCTTTCTGGATAATGGATCCTATACCTGTAAATCATTCAGATCATATTAAAATCAAGTGATGGATTAACTGCCCTTAAATAAGCACAGAAAAAAATGATATCCAGCAGTAATTCACAGCTTGGTGTCTACAGATGGTGGACTGTGTTGCTTCCCCTCCAGTCCGTGCATCACATGCATTATACCCCTTACATCAGTGATGTAAGTTACTCACCAAACTAGGGATGCACCGAATCCAGGATTCGGTTCGGGATTCAGCCAGGATTTGGCCTTTTTCAGCAGGATTCAGTCGAATCCTTCAGCCTGGCTGAACCAAATTTGCATATGCAAATTAGGGCCAGGGAGGGAAATCATGTGACTTTTTGGCACAAAACAAGTTTAAAATGTTTTCCCCTTCCCCCTCCAATAATTTGCATATGCAAATTAGGGTTCGGCTGAATGTTTCAGGAAGGATTCAGGGGTTTGGCAGAATCCAAAAACCCTTGGATGTTGCTCACACTGTTCTCAAAGCAGGTGCTTATTTTTGAATTCTTGTTTTAGAGGCAAGTTTTGATTGCATAAAATCCAGATATACCTCCAGCATCTCCTATAGGCTGTCTTTTCACATAGGAGCTACTAAATAGCCAATCATAGCCCTTATTTGGCCTTTGTAATAATGACCACAGAAAACAACGAGCGATTATTTAAACGGTATATCCATCTATATACATTTATTCACATTCTTTAACTAAAACAAAAAATATTTTCTTGAAGCTCATAAAAAGCATATTCATAACATGTATATTACAGACAAACAATTCCTCAGTAGATCAGGGCATTCTCAGAATTCGCCTCGCTTATACCATCCAATTTGCCAAAGAAGTTGTGTTGCTTTCCAGGCTTCTACTGGACAGTTTGTATCTTGAAGCCTCCTGCAATTTTATGTGCAGTTTCATAGGAACAGAGGTTGGACCAGCATGTTTCACCTAACGTACGGGCGCAGGCATTTGTAGACAGATGAAGCCATTTTGCTTTTGTGGGTAGAAACAGATATACACCGTTGATGTTTGGCCCCATCCTTGGCAACAAGCAGTTGATTGTAGATGAACAGCCATTGCATAGGAATCTTTCTTAAACAGCGTTGCCTACATATTTTAGCTGTTTGTCAAACGTCAAAAGTACCTTTCCCAGCTGATAAGCCCCTTTAGGGACCATTGCCACCATTGGGGGAGAGAGATCAGAAGTGAGTGCATTAAATGTTTGGTGTGGTATTTTGCACAGCTCAGTCCTTGGCATCTCCCACTCCATCGGCATTAATTGCAAACATAGCTTCTGCTTCAGGGAGGCAGGGGGAATCGTAGATTTTGCAGATACGCGTTTCACCACGGCCCTTCCTCAGATATAACCTGCCAGGAAGAATGGATTGGAAAAGTCAACAGCTGTCAGTCTACAATTTCTAAAATTGAGTTGCCAGAACAATTAATGTTGCTTTACCCACCGTGTAGTAGAGGCGTGGGCTATAATATTTCCTCCAATGGGCTTCTTGGGATCAGCAGCAAACATGGCAGCTCCATCTACTTGGGCAACCACCTGGTTTGTGATGACAACTGCAACTCCAAACTTAAGAGGCAATAAAACAAAATATAAAGAAGGGTTATTAGCCTTCTCTCTAAGAGATTGATAAAACAATGGTTGCTGATTCAGCCCATCTTGATCAGACTGATAACCGTCAGCTAAAAATATGGAGCAACACAATCCACTTACAGTTGTGCTCATAAGTTTACACACCCTGGCAGAATTTATGATTTCTTAACCATTTATCAGAGAATATGAATGAAAAACTTTTTTCACTCATGGTTAGTGGTTGGCTGAAGTCATTTGTTGACAAACAACTGTGTTTACTCTTTTTAAAATCATAATCACTACACAAACTACCCAAATGACTGATCAAATACTGGTGATTTGGCCTGATAACATGCACACAACCTGACACAAAAGGGTTAGAATTGCTATTCAAGGTAACCGTCTTCACCTGTGATCTGTTTGCTTGTAATTAGTGGGTGTGTATAAAAGGTCAATGACTTCTAGACTCCTGACAAGACATTTGCAGCTTTCATCCAGTGCTGCACTGATTTTTTTTGGATTCTAAGTCATGGGGAAATCAAAATAAATTGTCAAAGGATCTGAGGAAAAAGGTAGTTGAACTCTATAAAACAGGAAAGGCATATAAGAAAGTGGAGGAATTGAGAATCAGAAGTGTTCAAACTAATTAAGAGGCGCAAACTTAGGGGTTTTGTTGAAACCAAATAAAACTAAAATTTCAGCCACAACTGCCAGAAAAAAGGTTAGGGATGCAAGGAAAACACCACAAATAACTTCAGGTGAAATACAGGACTATGTGGTGTGGTGTTTCAAGATACACAATAAGGAGGCTGGGCTGCATGGTTGTGTTGCCAGAAGAAAGCCATTACTACACAAATGTCACAAAGTATCCCACTTACAATATGGCAAACAGCACAGAGATAAGCCTCAAACCTTCTGGCACAAAGTCATTTGGAGTGATGAGACTAAAATTGAACTTTTTGGCCACAACCATAAACGCTACATTTGGAGTCAACAAGGCCTATGATGAAAAGTACAACATTCCTACTGTGAAACATGGTGGTGGATCACTGATGTTACAGGAAATGTGGTCAGAATGGATAGCAAAATGAATGCAGTAAGTTAGCAAAAAATACTGGAGGAAAATTTGCACTCATCAACTGCGCATGGGACGTACTTGGACATTCCAACATGACAATGATCCAAATCACAAGACCAAGTCGACCTGTCATTGGCTACAGCAAAATAAAGTGAAGGATCTGGAGTGGCCATCTCAGTCTCCTGAACTCAATATCATTGAGCCACTCTGGGGAGACCTCAAACGTGCAGTTCATACAAGGCAGCCCAAGAATTTACAGGAACTAGAGGCTTTTTGCCAGGAAGAATGGGCAGCTTTACCTTTGTCTGAGAAGATAAAGAGCCTCATCCACAACTACCACAAAACACTTCAAGCTGTCATTGATGTGAAAGGGGGCGATACACGTTATTAAGAACTGGTGCATGTAAATTTTTGATCAGGGTCATTTGGGTAGTTTGTGTAGTGATTATGATTCAAAAAGAGTAAACACAGTTTGACAGTAAATGGCTTCAGCCAACCAATAACTATTAGAGTCCTGCGTGGGGTCCATTTTTTGGGACCCATTCAGACAACCTGCAACCCAGACCCGCACTCTTACACACTTGGACCCACGACCCAACCCACAAATATCCTCAACTGTGACCCACGACGCGATGACCATCAAGAATCAGAAGTGCTGCCATTGTAAACCGGAAGTGACACGATCGGAAGGAGCCGTGATCAGAAAAAGGAACAGGAAGTGCAGTCATTGTAAACAGGAAGAGACATCAATGGCAGTAGACGTGCTCAGAAAAAAGGAGTATAAATCACTATGGAGAAGATCTGCGGCCCAACCTTTAATCCACAACCCCACAGAACCACCGACCCGCTTCTATACCCGCACCCAGAACTGCCGCAAGATTTTGCGGGTTACCCGCGGGTACCCGACCCGCTGCAGGATTCTACGAACCATGAGTGAAAAAGGGTTTGTGTTATTCATATTCTATGAAAAATGGTTAAGAAATCATAAATTCTGTCAGGGTGTGTAAACTTATGAGCACAACTGTTTCTTTATTTCTAGTCACATTTAAAATGTAAAGAAAGCTGCCTATTTTCCAGTAGACTGGCACATTTAAGCTGACCAGTTGAATAAGAGGTTATTGTTCTTCCCCCCCCCACTTGCCTTATACTGCTTTTACCTCATCTGCAAGACGGAGTAGCATCCTAAGAAAACGAGCCAAGTGCATCTGTCGTGCTGAAAGTTCCCCTCTCCCAGAATAATCAGTCCTGTAGAGTGCAGTCGCGCTGTCCACTATAAGAAGGGCATACCTGTGCAGAAAATGGGTCAGGGATCAGTAAGTCAAATGATTTATTGTTAGAACACTGCACTGATCCAATAGAATTTGGAGAAGCCGCACACCACACAAAACCCAGCAATTTCTTTATCCTGGTGCCCAGGGATCGGCCACCTCACACAGGAATTGTAGTAGCAGGGCAGTTATTCAATGCAATGGTGCAACGTTTTGGGGACACACCCCAAAATGCTCAGGACCCTCGGGTTTTCTAGTAACTGTTTTATTACTACAGAGAAAAAGAAAATGGCTTTAAATGTTGAATTATTTGATTAAAATTGAGTCTATAGGAGATGGCCTTGCCATACTTCAGAGAGTTCTGCATAACAGGAATATCCACTGCCCCTCCATATTTTCATCAGTTTTACACAAATATTTACCAAACTCAACAGAAAGTGTTTTATGCATTGTTTGGATTAATCAGTTAGTACTGACAATTTTCTCACTAAAACCAAACTTGGAAAATCCTTACAACCAGGGATGTAGATATCCATACCCATCATTCCAATTGCCTATGGGTAATAGGTATAGAATCACATGTGATCTCATCATTAGGGGTGATCGCGCAGGATTGTTTAGGTACCTGGTCAACAGACCTGTATATTAATGTACAGGAACTCAAACTGTATATACACAATGTACTGAAATCACTGTAAAAGATTATGGAACCATAATGTTGTTACTGTTATGGAACATACAAAATAAAAACACACACACACATATACATATATTTATACATACATATATATATATATATATATATATATACATATATACATATATACACACATATATACACACATATACACATACACATATACACATATATATATAGAACCCATTGTACAGAGGAAGAAAACATACAGGCTTTGCTTTAAGCAGATAGAATTACCTTGACTCTGCCATCATGGCGGACGCTTGGTACAAGAGTTGGGTCTGATGGTCGGTGTTAAAGGCACGGGCATAAGCAACGTTATCAAGAACATCACTTCCTGATAATCCATATCTAAACAAAAAGGACAGCATTAATACAGCCTATAACACACATATAGAATGTTATGGAGATCTACTTTACTCACAGAATCCGTCCAGCACAACAGGACAGCCACTGTAGGACCACTATGGCTGCCAGATGTACAGTTAAGGGACTGCTTCTATAAAAGGTCAGGCTGAGTGAAATTGCAGCAATGTCTAAACAAGCCTTGGGACTGACATTGGTTTGAATTGGCCATTTTATAAGACACTAAAAGTGAAGGGATTCTATCATGATTTTTATGATTTCATTCCTGAACCAAGAAGTGCATTTTTTTTATAGTTCTAATATTGGTGTGTAGGCAGCCATCTCAGGTCAGTTTGCCTGGTCATGTGCTTTCAGAAAGAGCCAGCACTTTAGAATGTGTCTCAGAGGGACATGGGTTTTTACTATTGAGTGTCGTTCTTAGATCTACCACTCAGCCGTTATCTTGTGTTAGGGAGCGGTTATCTGGTTACCTTCCCATTGTTTGGTTAAGCTGCTGGGGGGCGGGGCAGGGAGGGGTGATATCATTCCAACTTGCAGTACAGCAGTAAAGATTGACTGAACTTTATTTGAGCACAGATCACATGACTGGGGGTTCCTGGTAAACTGAATATGTCTGGACCCATGTCAGATTTCAAAATTAAACTTTTGAAATTTTCTTTTGAAAAATTAATTTCAGTGCAGAATCCTGCTGGAGCAGCATTATTAAACGATGCGTTTTGGGGGGGGAAACGTATTCCCTTAAATGTGAACTACCCCTTTAGCGGAGATGTGATTGCAAGACTACTTTGTCCCACATGACCAGCATCACATTTACGGTTATATTTCTTAATTTTGGCCTAACCAGAAAATGCTATGTCGTGCTTCTGTTCTCAGAAATATTTCGTTTGATGCAATATTTATTTCCAGTGCCACTGAAGTAGAAAATTACAGTTTCTATGCAGGATGTGAACAAGTCAGTTTAAGAGTTTACCTTTCAGCCACAGCAAGCAAACGTTCTGGACGAAAGGTTCCTTCTGTATCAATGTACATGGCCTTCCCCTCACCACCACCTCTATCAATGGGAAGCTGGAAACAAAGAAAAGCAATACCTCAGACAGGGATTAGGACAAGGAAAAGGTATCTTAATATGCTGCCATGAGCAAGAATTTTAATAAATGTAAACACACACATGGCAAAATCAACTAAGTCACAAAAAGATGAATAGCAATTCTGTGTAACTGGCCTGAAGTTTAAATGAAGTATTCACTAGTTTAATGAAGTTGAACTAGCGTCCCTTAATCCTGGTTTTAACCAAACTGGTGTCAAGTACAGATGTGCTTTGCCACAGGGTCATTCCATCAAATATTAAGGCTCAAGATTCCTGTTATATTCTGGCACCATTAGCATTACAACACTAACATATAAAGACCTATATACGACGCAGAGCTATTCTTTGCACATATGCAGCTCAGCCTTATCTGTTTAAAGGAGAACTAAAGCCTAACTAAAGAAGTAAGGCAGAAAAATTCTACTTTGTTTTGTGCTTGTGTACCAGCCCAAGGCAACCACAGCCCTTTAGCAGTAAAGATCTGTGTCTCCAAAGATGCCCCAGTAGCTCCCCCTCTTCTTTTCTGCCGATTCACTGATTCACATGCTCTGTGCTGCTGTCACTTACTGAGCTTAGGGACCCACTCACAATATACAGTACACATGGAATAGAAATGTCACAATATAAGGATGATTAGTCATTAATACAGAGAATTACTACATGGCAGCACAAAAACCAGTGCAACTAGTATCAGAATTAAATAATCAACCCTGTAGCATCAGTTTATATTACAGACAAACCTAATTTTCTGCTTGTAAATTAGCATCGACCCCTTAGAAAATGATCAGAGCCAACTGAGCTTGCGAGGGTCACAGACACTTTCCAAGATGGTGCCATCATCAACGTTTCGGCTCCCCTCTAGAGCTTTTGTCATCTTAACGAAGGCTCTAGAGGGGAGCCGAAACGTTGATGATGGGTCATGAAATGGAATAAAAACTTGAATATTATTTAAATCCCAGGAGTGTGCTACCATACTTTGCTTGTGTGTATACAGTCCCAAGGAGCAGCACCCAGGATGATGAGTACATAATACATTTTTGGCCATTCATTTTGAGGGTTTAGTTCTCCTTTAAATCCTTCTTGAGTATCTGTGAAAGCAAAGAAGCATCCTCCCCTGATCTCACTTTAAATGCAGAGAACCTGCTTGCCACTGCTACAGACCTCCCCAAAGAGGCAAGTCCCGTAGGTTGGAAAGCAAAATATAACCACCTTATAACAACTCCTCATGTATAAAGAATTATTGCTGAAAAAATTATATAATACATAGCTTTCAAAAAGCTATACCCACTTCTTGCCACTGAATGGAACATTTGATTTTGCCTGCATCCAGTGACATGAATTTAGCTTTCCACATAGCAATCTAAATCACAGATAATTGCTCTATGCTGGCGAGGTTTTTTATTTATTATCTATTTTAGGTCCTGTGATTCATACAGGCTACACAAGGGATGTCCAAACTTCTGACTTCCTGCAGTCTAACTACAAGTCCAAGTCTTGTGTTCAGGGCTAATGTTCATCAATAGCAGAATTGTTGGGGGTGTGGTTTGGATGGCGAAGAAGATGGCAATGCCAGGACATCCATGGTGGAGTGTCTATGCAGCGGCGGACGTGAAGTCTGTGAACAGAGAGTCCTAACATCGCGGGCAATAACCGAAGCCTACCTACCCCAGCAACACTGCAAACGGCGCATATTATTTACAATTTAACGGGGCACTTTGCGAGCAAAACGTGCCTAACAATCATAACATCACTGGACAATCAGTAAGCAAACTGTGCATATCAATCCCAATATTACTGGGCCCTCAGAGAGCAACGACAAGAGACCCCCATGATGTGGGTATTGAGCACTAACCAACAAAGTGCCTTAATTATGCCATCATGCACCCTATTCTGAACGTGGGTGAACCAAGTCCAAAATACGATCACTACCAACAAACCCAATATATCACCGGAAAGGAACAACCCAAAAGATACTGGTACAACTAGCAATAGGAAATTCAGACCTACAGTCAGTGGAAAGCACAAAACAAGGCCTAACACAAGGTAAAGCACAATACACCTGGATAAACAAGACAGCGGGGACATCAAAACTAAAGTTAACCCAGAATATACTCCATATAAGAGATAAACAAACTAAAGTGACCGCTGTATTCTGTGTTTTGATTAAAGACTGAGGTTGTAAAGTATTTCCACAACCCTAGATTAGCACGATGACAGGAGGCTGCCAAAAACAAACAGCCAGACTGAAGGATCAGTGGATTTTTTTTAAAAAGCAGAGCCAAAGCTACGAAACAACTGCCTCCAAACATGGAACAGGATTCGGACGCACCATGCACGAAGATATAAACGAACAAAAATCACTATTGCTCTCTCACGGAATTCAGATCCGAAATTAATGGGATAGATGAGAGAGTCCAACAACTGGAGCAGACCCAAGAATCATTTTCCACCATGGAAACACAAATACAAGATCTACAACAGTGGTCCTCAAACTTGGCCCTCCAGCTGTTAAGGAACTACAAGTCCCACAATGCATTTGCCTGACTGTGGCTGTCAGACTCCATCATTGCATTGTGGGACTTGTAGTTCCTTAACAGCTGGAGGGCCAAGTTTGAGGACCACTGATCTACAAACACAACTCCAGGATGCCCATGGAGATTTGGAAAAATCACACAAGGAGAAACAACCTTTGCTTCCGCTATATACCTGAAACCATGCAACTGGATACATTCCTACCAAAACGCTTTAAACTCCTAATACTTATTAAAGAAAAATATTCTTTTGCTGAGCAGAGCTCACAGAGCACTATGAGCTTGACTAAGACCAACTCTACCCCCATGAGATGTCATAGGGAGATTTCACTACTTCCAAACTAAAGAGGCTATACTGAAAGCATCCAAGACAACTGTAATGGAGCTAGACGGAATAGCACCAAAAGTGTTTGCAGACCTAGCATCCTCTACGCTACAAAAGCAAAAAGACTTAAAACCACTAACAGAAGCTCTACGACAAAAGAATATCCCTTACAGATGGGGCTTTCCCTTTAAACTTACCTACCAACAAAAGGGACTGACATACAATCGGCCACCCCAACGACATGGAAGAGGCTCTATAATACCTACATGGAGAAAACAGAAATACAGAAGAAAAAACAGACACACTAGGCACTTCTGAACAGGAACAGGCCACCTAAAGAAATAGGGACACTGTTTGAATTCCCTTATACAGAAATCTCTCAAATTATAGGAATACTATTCAGATTCATTACCATGAGGCCATCCTAATATTCCTTAAATTTAAGGTTGATGTACTCTGTAAAGTTAAAGTTTGAAAGCATGATATTCGAGTTGTTTATTTAATGTTGCCCAGATATCTATATATAAATGTCCATGCACAGAAAGGCATATTTTATAAGTCTAATATCCCCCCCACCTGGAAACCACAAGAAGTCTCACAAACGCAATTTTATTCTACTCACCCACAGCCTTACTCTCCCCTATCATACTTTCCTCTTATTTTCTCTACTTATTTATTTTTTCCTCTTTTTCTTCACCTGGTTCCCTGAACCAAGGACAACAGAAGTGTAACAGAAATGGACTCCCAGACACCCTCCAGCTCTCAACCTTTCAATCTAATGGTATGCTCCCATAAGATCAATGGCCTGAATGAACCACAAAAGCGTACAATGGCCTATTACTCCTAACAGCACATAGATGTTCTGATACTACAGGAAACACATTTCAGTAAGATATCCTACCCAAACTAGATCTCTAAACATTATCCCCTGGTATACTTGGCAAACTCAAACAATAAATTTAAGAGTTGCTATTTTACTGGCAAAATAAGTTAAGTTTGAGCTTAAAGGAGAACTAAACCCCCAAGGCGCTAACTCCCTTTAAAGAGAAACACATAGTTGAAGAAGGCAGATACATCATAGTAACAGACCTCCTACAGAATCCGTTGACCACTCTGGCATCAGTGTATGCACCTAACTCAGCTAAAAAAGCCTTCTTTCAAATCTTCTTTACTAAACTAGCAGAACTCTGAGGGCAGGGTTATAGTAGGGTGCGACCTAAACACGACACTGAATAATAATATGGACAGATCAAGAGACATATTAGGAACCGAACCCCCATGACATACAGACATTCCACACACCTTACCAAAATACTTGCAGACGAAACACTGGTAGATAGTTGGAGGGAGAAACACCCCCGACAGGGATTTCTCATACTACTCTAGCGTTCACGACTTACTGCAGAATTGACTTTATTTTTAATAAATCCACACTGCTAGAGACTGTTCATTTAGCCAAAATCCATGACATCACCTGGTCAGATCATGCCATGATTGAAACTTTTTAACAAATGGGATGAACTGAGAGGACAAGGGTGGTGGAGACTAAATGACTCTATATTGATAGATTTTGACACTTGTACAGGGGTTTCTAAGACTATCCTAGAATACTTCCAGACAAATACCACTTCCGACACTTCCCAAGCTATCAGATGGGATGCTCACAAAGCATTCATCAGAGGAGATGGGAAAATACACCTCCTCTCAAGGAGACTGCACAATCTAGCCGTTACACACAAACACTCACCAACAATAAAAAAAAACTACAGAGAAATACAAGAAGCTAGATCAGAATTAATTCAAGTACTCTCAAACAGTGCAGCCTATGTTATGCGTAAAACAAAATAACTATACTACAAATACGCTAATAAGCCACATATAATGTTAGCTTGTAAATTAAAAACCTTGCAAAACTCACACAACATCCACACAATAAGTACCCCAACAGGAACAATTACCAGAGATACTAAAATTCTACAGGCATTTAAATTCTATTCAGAACTATATACAGCTGATAAGGCCCCCAAGCAAATGTATCTGACTTTTTGACTAAGTGGAACCCTCCCACATTAACAAGAGACACCCAGGAAATGTTGGCCTCCGCCATAGGCGGAGCAGAAATAGAATAGGTCATTAAAGAATCCAAACCAGGAAAAGCTCCAGGCCCAGATGGTTACGAAACAAAATACTATAAAAAAATTCTCAAATCACCTCATTCCCCACTTATTTAAGACTTATTTCAATAATTTCTAGGACACCCCCGAACAAAACACATGCAAACTGCCTCTATTGTAATGATACTAAAACCAGGAAAGGATCCATACAACTGACAGCTATAGGCTCATTTCGCTAATTAACACAGACCTTAAATTGTTTGGCAAAACACTAGTTAATAGATTAACCACACTGCTGCCTGCTCTGATCCACCTGGATCAAGTTGGGTTTGTACCAGGTCGACAAGCAGAGGACAGCATTCTTAAAGCAAAAAAACTTAGCCCACCTAGCAGCAAGAAAAACTTCATCATCCCTCCTACTCTCCCTGGATGCACAAACGGCATTTGATAAACTATATTGGAGATACATGTTTGCAGTACTAGAACAGGTAAACCTTCCTAAACCATTCCTACAAGGAATTAAACAGCTTTACACAGAACCCTCAGCTTGAGTATGTACTATGGGTACAGGTGGCAGTTTGGGACTTTGTGTTCTTGAAATGCCAGGGCTTATGTTGAATCCCACTTCAGATGTGTACAGAAGTCTCCTTACCTGACAGGTGACAGCAAGAGTGTGACACAGCTGAGTCTTCCCAGTGCGGAACTCACCAAACATCTCTGTGATAGAGCCAGTTTCAATGCCCCCTAGTGGAAAAAAAAGAATTCTTATTACTGAAATACATTTACCCACGGCTTGTACGGTCCCTAAAGGATCCTGCTGGAAGCACCTGTATGTGGTGCGCACAAAACAATGTCAGGGTTACTCAAGAGAAACAAATCCATGTTATTCACAAAGAAAGACATTATTTGCAGAAATCTATGCTTTTAGACAATTGAGAGACCACAGAAATGACTTCCCATATCGTGAACTAGATTAGACCTATAAACCAGGTTAAGTGTCTCAGAAGTTGCTTGCACCTTGTAGTAGCTTGTCGAGCTCTTTGGAACCTGTACTAATCTGTATTATTTCAGAGCGCCTCTGGTGAAATTCCGTGGCTGTGGTAAATCCCATGGGAACCAGTTTGGCAGCTTCAGCCTTAAAAATAAGCAGAACATACACAATGTAAATTTAAGCACTTCAGTCATCTACAGTAATTATACCCCATATGGCCCAAACTACATGTCCTCTTTGGGACAAAGAGGATACTAAATAAAATATATGAAGGGATAACCATCCCAAAGGTCTACAACAGTGATCCCCAAATAATGTCTTCAATGCAACATGTTGCTCACCAACTGGATGTTGCCCCCAGAGGTCTCAGAGCAAGTGCTCATTTTTGAATTCCAGGTTTGGAAGCAAGTTTTGGTTGCATATAAAGACAGGTGTACTGACAGAGTCCCTCCACAACGGAGCTCAAGGGTGCCATCTTCAGCTCATCAGTCTTCTTTGAGTTGGAGCAGTCTTCTAGTTTGACAACTGCACCAAAAATTGCCAAATAAAATGAAGACAGAAGAAAAACAAAAAGCTGGCACCCGTGAGCTCTGCTGTGCTGAATCTGCAAAGAGAGGTAAGTAAAGACTTACCAGAGTTTACACCTAGGCAGAGGGGGTGGGGAGCAGGGGGACTATGAAGGGTAGGGGGTTTTGGTTTGGTCTTTGAAAATGAGTAAATTTACATTTAATGAACTTACTAGGATTTTTTCAGCTTTAGCCTCACTAATGCCTTTTATATTGAGCAGTTCCTTCTTTGGCGCATAAGCCACCGCTTCTACCGTGTGGAACCCGGCGTCCTCCAGTTTCTTGACATCATTTGCATTTATGCCACATTGCTGTTGGTAAGAGAGAGTGGAAGACTTAAGTGAGAACAGATCTACTGCCTACTAAAACTTTCCAGTCCATTAAACATTTCCAGTGAATTTAAAGTAATTTGTAAGTGTAATTGCTACTTAAAGTGGTCACTGGGCAGCACTGTCCCATTGTCTCAGCCAATTGGACTGAAGTTTTTCAAAAGGCTTCTCAGATTATAGGGGTAACTATTGAGCCTACTACTGAATCAGTTTTAACATCCTTGTCTTACCCTAAACTTACATTACAGCCATGCAAACATTTCTCAAATCTTGGCAGCTACCCATTGGGACATTGCTTTACACTGGCTAAACCCCACCCTTTCCATTACTCTGGTCATTGATAGCCTTAAATGTATTCAATCCGTGCATTAATTTTCAGCCTTTCTGGATGATAAACTAGACCTTCATATTGTCATCTGGACGCCATGGGATAATTTCCTTTCAACTAGGTTATATTAGCGGCGATGCCCTTTATAAGAGTGTAATCTATATGCATCTCTGGATGGTTATACAGGTATGGGACTGGTTATCCAGAATGCTCGGGACTTGTGGTTTTCCGGATTTTGGATCTTTCCATAATTTGAATTTTCATACCTTGAGTCTACTAGAAAATCATGTAAACATTAAAGGGGTTGTTCACCTTTGAGTTAACTTTTAGTATAATGTAGAGAGTGATATTCTGAGACCCCCCCCTCCCAGAGCTGCTTTAGAAGGTGAAAAATGACACTTTACACTTCAAGATTAGAAAAACTGTTACAAATAGAAAATAGACAGTAATTGGAAAAAGTCATGATTTCTGGTCATCTATCTGAAAACAACTAGTTGTTTGAAGGTGGACAACCCCTTTTAGAAAAAACGATTAGCAAGTTTGGGGTTAACAACAAGAAAATAATCAATTCAATTCGAATTATTTGAGGTTTCAGGCAAAACCCTTTGGTTCAAGGGACCGCTGCCATTGACTTCTACATGACCGACAGGTTTTTAGATAGCTTGAATAAGAAACATTTGACTATTTCCAGGGTAGAAGTATAATAAATCTTGAAAAAAAATTTTTTTTTTAAACCAAAAAAAAACTGACCAAAATAACCTTGAAAATTTGAATTTGTCATGGAAAACACAACTTGACCTTTGATGAATACCCTCTAAATAAACCCAATAGGCTGGTTTTGCTTCCAATAAGGATTAATTATATCTTAGTTGGGATCAAGTACAAGCTACTGTTTTATTATTACAGAGAAAAGGGAAAATATTTTTTTTAAATGTGGATTATTTGTATAAAATTGAGTCTATGGTCTTTCTATAATTTGGAGTTTTCTGGATAACAGATGCCATACCTATACCATTTTTTTGCAATTTCTTTAATTGTTTCAGTATGGAGTTTGTTCCTTTTGTTTAGCATTACTGCCTACAGGTGTTCTTTGCCTATAGTAAAAGTTCAGAATTAAGGAAAGGCCATCTGCCATAGACTTCATTATAATCAAATAATGCAAATTTAAAAAAATATATATTTTATCCCCTCTGTAATAAAACAGTAGCTTCTACTTGATCCAATGATATAATTAATCGTTATTGGAAGCAAAACCAACCTATTGGGTTTATTTAATATTGTTTTTCTCTGAGACTTAAGGTGCAAAGATCCAAATTACATAAAGACCGATTATCTGGAAAGCCCCAGGTACCCAGCATTCTGGATAATAGGTCCCATACCTGTATTACGTCTGAGATCTTACCTATGCAATATTTTTTATTGTTCGTAATAATATGGAAATTGCTATAAATAATGTTATTAAAAAAAAAAAAAAGTCTCTGGCCGTTTACATGTGGATTCTAACTACTAAAATCGACATAGCAGCAGAACTGAAGGAGAATGGATTTCTGCTCCATTGTTTCAAGGGCATTAAAACACACTCTGCAGAAGCCATTTCATGTGTGACAAGTGTATTAATGGAAGCATATGTGGAACAGTGGATTTGTGTAACCCCTTGAGCAGAGGCCACGATTCCTACCTAGTCAACTCGGCCGTTGCTTATACTTTAGTTAACACTTACTCAACAGTTACTTTACCTCCAGTCGAGTTATTGCCTGTGGCCCAAAATTCTCTTCTTCTGTGGCTTCGGCTTCATAGTGAGCTTGCATGGCCATTTTTGGAGTGTGTCAGTCACTGAACAGAAAATAGAGTAAAAAGACATGATTAGTATCTGACCATGTGTTACTGTAGTGCACAATATACAAATGCAGGAACATTTTTAAATAAAAGGTGGCCACAGACGCACAGATAATATTGTACAAAACAAATTTTTGTAAGATATTCAGTGCGTGGGAAACAAGTCGACAGAAAAAAACGGGGTCACCCTCAGCTCCCAGCAAGCGTTCAATTATAGCAAAACTTCAAGGGCTGCACCAATAAATGTTTACATAAAAAATGTCCATCTTTGTTGCTGCATCTGATTAAAAAAAAACAAACACATCTGAGGTCTGACATGTTTCGCATCTACACACTTCCTCAGAGACCGGCTCCTCCCTCAGCTCCCAGGTGTGTTCCACCGACAAATATTTATTACTATGAATTAATATTGATTAGTAATTAATTTGCAGATCTATGACAACTGCTCTTTTTGTGTGCGTTTTATTTTTTTGCTTCAAATTACTCTTTGTATGTCGGGAGATTTTCACTTGGATATATTGACCGATTTTCAGCAGTTTGCCACCAGCTGACATAGTCCCCCCCCAACATTACAGGGTTCCCTGGAGGAATACAAAAACAAACTGAAAAGATAATTATGTTATAACATAAAACATCTTGCTTGCACACATCTAGTAACTCATAGCAAAGAGTCAGCTGACCAGTACTAATCATTTGTTATAGGTCACTAGACAAGTCAAATATCAAGTAGTTTATTTCAGTGCACGAGGATACTGCCTTACGCGTTTCACATCATCCAGATACGTAATCATGCCTATGATTGGGCTAAGTTCCTCTTGGCTGGTCTTGTAGCCGACCGACTAGGGTTGCCACCTTTTCTTGAAAAAAATACCGGCCTTCCTATTTATTTATCTTTTTTTTCCAATTAATTGGGATCAACCATCAAAAATACCGGCCTGTTGGCAACCCTCTGTGGCTGGTTTTTAAAATTAGACCTGGAAACCCTGCAGCTCCTGCATAGAAGCCCCTGTGGTAGAGAAACAGGAGAGAGCTGAGGGATAGCGGACGAGGAATAAGATCTAGGCAAGTGATCCAACCTGCAAAGGAGTCCAGCAACTACAAACCCTGCAGTAACAGATACCAATTTTAAGTAAACGGTACAAATCTGAAAACTTAATCCCTAACACTGTGTGTGTGTGTGACGGAGAGAGAGAGTTCCCTCATACAAGTGCATCTGCAGTTACAGGCTCTGCTAGTCGGTAGCCCCGGAGCGGTTACACAACAACATTCCCTTTTGCACTACATGAACTCGCCGTTCCCCAAACAAGTGCCGCATTATATAGTAAGTCTCTCAGCCACACAGGCTCAGGGGACAGGAAGCACCGGCTATGGACGCTCTACCATCAGCAAAGATTTCTCTATAATATCCCCCACTTACCCAGCTGTTCCACAGGCCCAGTCTGAAACTCCCGCCGAACCCTGCGTGCCACGTCACACGCACAACCCCGCCCACTTAAGAGTCTACGCTTCAATAAATGGAGCTGAGGGAATTCTGGGACCTATTTAAGGATTGTGTCGCTCAGCCGTATTGTCTGGTCTTGTCCCACTCAGTAGGCATAATGAAGGGCAGCTTGGAGTAGCTATAACGCAGTTATATCCCTGGCCTGTATCCCAGGGCTCTTTATTTGAAGGAAAATG
>CM044445.1:101306599-101332600 GCA_024363595.1 Xenopus borealis | reverse complement strand
GTTTGGGGAATTTTTTTAGCCCATAGGTGCCCTTTAAGTAGGAGAAATAATAGCCTGCCAGAAAGCAGTTCCATCCTAAAATGCAGGTGGGGCAGCTGGGAAACTGACAATATGTTTAGCCCCATGTCAGCTTTCAAAATTGAATATAAAAAAAAAAAAACTGTTTGCTCTTTTGAGAAATGGATTTCAGTGCAGAAGTCTGCAGCATTATTAACTGATGTGTTTTTGGGGGAAAAAACATGTTTTTCTATGACATTATCCCTTTAAACATTAAATAAAGCCAATAGGGTTGTTTTGCCACCAATGTGAACTCAGGCAGCTTAGCGATCATCAAGTACAAGGTACTGTCTAGCCAAAGCCTCTTTTATAATCTCTCATAGTCCCTGTGAGTGAATGACCATCTCCTAAAACCAGCTACCAGGGGTCAAGCAAAACGAGAATCATATAAAAATTGAACTAACCCTGTTTAACTGCAGCAGAAAAAAAACATCCTACGTTTGCAAATAGCTTCTATAGGGAGACACGTCAAAAGGAGTATGTTACAGAATGGCTATTTCTAAGCAAATTTTCAGTTGACCTTCATTTTGTCTTTTTATAGTTTTTGAAGTATTTGTCTTTCTTCTTCAGACTCAAATGGGGGTCACTGACCCCAAATAAAAAACCAAATGCTCTGTAAGGCTACAATTATATAGTTATTGCTGCTTTTTCTCACTCGTTTTTCTATTCAGGCCCTCTCCTATGCTAATCAATACATATTTGGACCCTAGCAATCAGGCAGCTAAAATTGCAAACTGGAGAGCTGCAGAATAAAACGCTAAATCATCCAAAGAGCTCAAATGAAAACCAATTGCAAATGGTCTCAAAATATCAATCTCCACATCATGCTGAAAGTTTTAATGTGAACAACCCCTTAAAACCGTCCGCACCACGTCAGAAAAAAATTCACGTTACATCATTTACATAAAGGCAGCCCTGAGCCACGTTCTAAAGTATAAATTGATTATCATACTTATGTCGTTATTATTTCAATGTCTAGAAGAATGCAGTTACATATCTGCATTTCATTTCACTTTTGGACACTTACCATTTAACTGTGATTCAAAAGTCACCATGGACAGTCTCCGACAGGGATTGCCGGCAAATTGTGTACCATCTGGGGAAATACATATACAACGGATCAATACCAATTGTGCAGAAAACTATTGCTGTGGCAGAGGAAGATGCAGACATTACATTGTGTACGGAGATTGCTGAAGATATACATGCAAGCATTCAGGCTGATAAAACACTGCTAGAAACACAAACATTCTTCCACTGGAGCACTTAAAAAGATCAGTGTTGGGCAGCTCACAGGCTTGCCAAAGAAAGCCATCAGTTATGCAATACTTACCAACAACGTCTCCAAACTTTATGCACAGCTCAATGGAGTCATAGAGAAAAGTAAAAATGGCTTGATCCTCTGTCCACTTATCCAAGTCCCATTCTGTAAAACTGAAACAGAATGAATTGGCATGAAAGAATAGTCACAAAACAGAGAATTGTAATGTGCGCTGCAGATAAGACACTGGGTGACAAACACAGAATGGATTGTGCCGAGAACACAATGGGGCAAATTCACTAAAGCGTGAAGCGTCTAACGCCAATTCGCCAGCGTGACGTCAATTCGCAACTTCGCCAATTCACCAACAGTGTCTCTGGCGAAAATTCGCTAGCGAAGTAGATAGACTTGCGCAACTTCACACCCATACGCCAGGCGAATTTGCGCACGGACGAAGGGACGTAACTATGCTAATTCACTAAGATGAACATTTTTCTGAACGTTAACTCTGACACTAGACATTACATCGAAAGGTCAGACCTGGCGAAGTTCAATATAATAGATAGGAGTTTGAAAATAAAACTTAAATTTTTTTCCAAGTCCCAAAAAACACTGGCGTCTATTTACCTTTTGTAGGGTGATAGTCTGAAAAATAGGGAAAATTCTTTTGGGGTTACCCTCCTTCCCCCCTACATTTCTTAACATATGGCAATACAACTATACAGGGGGCACATATAGGGCAATAGGACAACTTTATTTTATTTATTAAAGGTTTCCTGGGCTTGTGTAGTGGAATGTATTGGCTGTAACATACACCTCTATTATACGTTTAACTTTGCGCCATATGCAAATTAGGCATCGCTAGCGTAAATGTGCATTGCTACCATTCGCCGCCGTGAGCGCAAATTCACATCTTAGTGAATTTGCGTAGTGCTGGCGAAAGTTCGCCTGGCGAAGTGCGCTTTAGTGAATTTGCCCCAATATAAGAGTGTTGGGCAGATTGTGTTTTCAGGGTTTCTAAAGGTGGCCATAGACATTACATTACATTACATGAGCTTTCCTGGAAAGATTGTTTGTTTCAATACAAATGTGTAGAGCTGAATTGTCAGATATACAGATCGAAATAATAGATTTTTACCTGTATCGGATGATTAAAACAAAGTATATGCGCTCCAAGTGCCACAACGTCTTTTTCACATTTATTGGACAACAAAATACACTTATAAGATATGGAGACTTCAGTGCACAAACCAAAATGTCTCATAGCTCACTTGTCCTCAACATGTTTCACGCAGGTACGCTCACGATTCCGCACAATGGCCGATTTTTGGGTGCCTTCAAAGGTGCCCAATCGAGGAGCTGACAGATATCCAAATTGTCAGCTCAACTCCCACCACACACACCGAATATGGTAAGAAAATTTGATTCTTATGATATTATCAGTGCGTCTATGGCCACCTTAAAGGACCAGTAACATCAAAAAATTTAATTGTTTTAAAGTAATAAAAGTATAATGCAGTGTTGCCCTGCACTGGTAAAACTGCAGTGTTTGCTTCAGAAGCACTACTATTGTTTATAGAAATAAGCGGTTGTGTAGCCATGGGGGCAACTAGTCAAAGGAGAAAAAGCTCAAGTTACACAGCAGATAAGCTATTGTAGAACATAATGTTATATGTTATCCATTACTTATCCTGTGCAATAGTCATTTTTCAATCTTCGCCATTGCTACTTAGTAGCTTGCTTATATGAATTATAGTAGTGTTTCTGAAGCAAACAGATCAGTTTTTAATAGGGCAGGGGCAACACTACATTATATTTTCTTTACTTTAAAACACTTTTTGTAAAAAAAAAACCCTCCCCCCTGCCCTCTGTAGTCTCCCCTCCCTCCTAGCCTACCTCCCCTCCGTGCAAATGCCCCTAATTTTTAACTTACCCCTCCTACAGATTCGGGCCACGGGAGTTCACGGCAGCCATCTTCGTTCCTCTGTCTTTTTCAGAAGATACGGCGCACTGCGCAGTTGGAGGAGATTTCCGGACCCAAACTATGGCATACACACAGTGGTTCGGGCCTGGAAAATATCCTCCAACTGCGCATGCACCAAAGATGGCTGCCTTGAACTCCCGTGGCACGAATCTGCCGGATTTCCGGACCTGAACCAGTGTGCATGCGCCAAAAGTTACGAAGAAGTCAGAAGAAAGAAGAACTCCCATGGCACACAGGGAGATTTATTCTCCCGAGATAAATATTTGTGGGGGAAAAATCTCCCTGAAATGCCTTCCCACCAGCAAGAATGAGACTTGCCAGCGGGATGTCTAGTGTTGCTTCGGTTTTCTGAATTTGCTCGAAGTTGCCTCATGAGGAAAGCTGGAAAACCAGAGCGATGATTATGCCATCCCACCGGCAAAGTGTGGGAAGGCATTTCGGGGAGATTAGTCATTGGCAGCAGCGATGATTATCACAGGCGACTAAATCTCCCTGTGTGCCACCACCCTAAACCCACAGAGATGTGTACTGATATTTATTTAATCAATAAAACATGAAAGAGAGGGAAATAAAGTGCTAAATAGACTAGTGATGATTACAAAGCTTTGGCATCTTATGGAAATCAATGTCAATTGGGGATATTAAGAATTATGGCAAGTACCGAGCACCTGCCCATAGATCATTACAAAAAAAAAATGTATGTCAGCTGTAACAGTTTGGACATCGGGACAAGAAGGGCTCACAGGAATAATGGCTAAAACACAAGACTAAAGCACCTTTTCCTTTGCTGGAAATAGTTCAAAGTGAGCAGGTATCCAGAAAGCAGAAGCATGTTGCAGTCACTTGCATAAGCCCATGTGTGTGCCCTCAACTAGGCAGGACATTGTAAGACTATTGTATGGCTTGCCAAGGGTTTTATTAGTCAGTCTGTGAGGTCTTGTGGCAGCTCCAGCTATTCAAACACGCAGCTGGGCCAGTCCTGGCTGCCATCCAGAACATGGGCCTTGACTAATTGGACAAATCTGACTAATGCTTGCTTTTGTCTGGCTTGTGTTAAACTGCCAGATCTGAAATCCACACTCTAATGAATACATGATGTGGATGCAGACTCTAGAAAGGCAACATTTCTACTGCTTTCACACAACTCAAACAGCTACAAACACGATTGTTTTCAGACATACTGCGGCGGCTCACCTTTGCTACGTCTGCCCAACAACTGTTTAACCAGTTTTTATAGAAAAAGAGTCGCTCATATGGAATGTAAAGCCTAATCCACAGGAGTTACTTGCCACTGAACTACTGATAGCTGGCAATAAATAGATATTTACTCCTAGCAACTCCGTGCGCGGCTAAAAAAAAATGTTACTTCATTGTTTTGTGCCGAAAAGTCAACTGATTTTAAGGATTCGGTTTGGCCAGGCACAAGGATTCAGCTGAAAATGGCCGAATACCAAACCGAATCCTGGATTTGGTGCATCCCGAATTTCTGTATATGTATAGATTTGTGTATAAGTATATATATATATCCTCCCAAATAGATCCACACTCACAGGCCTTAAAAATTCAAAACATGCAACGGACTCCAATGGACTATTCAAACAAGGTGAGACCTGGACTCCAATGGACTATTCAAACAAGGGGAGACCTGGACTCCAATGGACTATTCAAACAAGGGGAGACCTGGACTCCAATGGACTATTCAAACAAGGGGAGACCTGACAATTCAGTCGCAATCTTAAATTTTTCAAACGTCAGGCAAATGATTTGCAAGTCCTGTGTGTGCAGACCCCTCTTCCATGCTACACGGGGATGGTACTCTCCTTTAGATCTTGGGTCTCTTTTTTCATAGTTCAGTCTTATGGCTGAAGTTTGTACTGACAGGGGCAAAGCAGAATTCAAACAGTTCAATTGGGCGAGTTTAATAAAATGATATTTAAAAAAGACAACACAACGGATTCAAGTTTTAAGGTAGAACTAGATGGGTGTTTTTACCTCCGATAACTTCCATTCCGACGCAGCGCAGGCATGACAAGTCCGATATTCCTATTACTTACCTTACATTCGGCGCATCACACGTGACGCCTGGGATTCGCCGTGTAGTTCTGCCCTTAGGCTCTCCAGAGACATTATATAAGAGCAGTTGGAAAAACACTACTGTAAATAAATAAATCTATGGGGCCTTACATTAATGCCTATATGCAATACATAGGACTTATGTGTCCTTTATGACAGACACTTATTAAAGGCGAGTGTCTACAGATTCATCTAGTACAGTTCAGCTGCTACACCTGGCACTCAGAAACGGAGCCATCTCTTTTGCACAAACAGATTAACTTTATGCCAACAGAACAGGCAATGAGTTTAGAGCAAGCACCGAACTGAGTGCACTAAAATGTTTAACCCAATCTGAGAGAAATTTGCCATCTCAACCTACAGGCAGCCGTGCGGTTGACCCTAAATATGGTAGAATACATAATCATAAGATCTATTTAATGTGATTTATGTAGGTGTATGGTGGCCCACTGATCCAGATGGATAGTCATGTACTATGGATATCAGTCAGTTCAGGCAGCAGGCTAGTTTGAAAAGATCTGTTGAAACAGCAGGAGCTGCATCATAGCTCAGCCGTCTGCCTAAATAATCAAAAGGATAGAAAGGCCTCTTTTGTAAGCCACCCATCTGTGCAGCCTGTGCACCAATCAGTTTGAGAGTGATCAGGGTTTCAACACCATCATCTCACTGTAAAGACACATCAATCTATCCCATACAAACCCTCATTACCCAACACGTATCCACATATGCACGAAATGTGTAGAGCAATACTTATGTTCCTCATTTTTGTTTTATCAACCAAGTGATGAAAAACTACCCACGTTCTCCACTTTGACTATTCAAATATGAACTCAGATGGTAATATTGGCTAATATTAACACTCTTCTTACTTGAATTCTTCCAACTGTTTCTCCAGCTTATTTGCCTCCTCCTGCAGGCAGCCAAGTTGTGTTAAAATTTGCTCTTTCCTCTCTTCTAGCCGTGTGTACTCTCTGCAAGGATAAAGGAGGCTATGAACAGAAAGCTAAATGGTCACGGACTGGTGTGTCTAAACAGTTGGCTTTATGTGTTTGGCTCAAGAAACCTAGAGCAGTCAGTGAAAGCCTGTGTAGATTATATATGACTGGCAAATAGACCTGTGGTCTCTGCCACTAGAATATATAGTCAACAGAGTTGCTTTTTTTTTGTGTCATTGTGAGAAATAGGTTTGCTGATGCAGACTATAAACATTAAAAGTCTACCTTACTAGAGACATACTCCACAAACTTAACACTATACATATATACTGTAGGACAAACTAAAAAGAAAAAGCAGAATAAGAGCAAAGATTAAGTAGGTATCCGTAAGAGAAAATGGCTAGAGAATCACTAAAATTGAAAGAAAGACATGGTAAGTGACAGTCAGCACAACAGAGAACAATGCAGAAAATGTATGAATTAAAGGAGGAGTCAAACCATAATGCTCTTAACCCCTACCCCCAACGGGCAAATGCCCCATAGTTGCTACTTACCCCCTCAGCGCAGGTCATGACCATGGAGTTTGCAGGCGCCATCTTCTCCCCAGCAGTCTTCTTCCTGGATTCTTTGTCGCTTGGTGGCACATGCACTGTAGGAGCATTTACCGGTCCCGCTCTACTGCGCATGCGCTGAAAGTCACGTAGTTTTCCGATTGAAACTTCATGACTTTCGGCGCATGCGCAGTAGAGCTGAACCGCCAAACCCGATGGATCCTGGAAGAAGACTGCACGAGAGAAGATGGCGCAAACTCCATGGTCAGGACCTGCGCTGAGGGGGTAAGAAGCAACTTAGGGGCATTTGCCCTAGGGGGGGCAGGGGTTTAGCGCATTATGGGTAGACGTCTTTAAGGAACAAATGAGAAAAAGGTGAAATTATACCTTATACTGTTGGCCTCTGCTGTCTGTAGGTTTTCTAGTTCTGTAATTAAAGAAAACACAATTTCATGGGTTTTGGGATTCGGTCATAATTTTTATTCCTAAATTACAATTTAATTCCTGAACCAATAAGTGTATTTTTGTTTAATTGTTATGTAGGCAGCCATCTCGGGTCATTTTGCTTGGTTATGTGCTTTCAGAAAGAGCCAGCACTTGCCAGGATGGAACTGCTTTCTGGCAGGCAATTTCGCCTGCTCAATGTAACTGAAAATGTTGCAATGGGACCTGGATTTTTGTGCTATTCTAAAGCTGGCCATAGAAGCAAAGATACAGTGCTATGAATCCTCAATTCGTACGATTTTCAGATCGTTTGCCGAGTATCCCCGACATTTTTCATGCCATACCGGTTGTTTAATCAGACAAGTTAGAAAATATTTGTCAGCTAACAATAATTTTTCTGCATGTATTGCCTAATTATATCAGTGGGTGACTGTCACAACTATTTGTCGGACATAACCCTCGTACATTTGCTGTGACAGAACATCGCCGGATGTCTACCAGGCAGCTGTTATCTTGTGTTAGGGAGCTGCTACCTGGTTACCTTCCCATTGTTCTGTTAGACTGCTGGGGGGGCGATTGTCAAATTTGCAGATGACTGGGGGCTCCTAGGAAACTGACAATATGTCTAGAGCCATGTTAGATTTAAACATTTCAGTGCATAAAAGTCTGCTGGAGCAGTACTATTAACTGATGCATTTCAACAGATCCAACAAATTGCGTCATATATTGCTTATTATGCATTTGCCTGTGACCAAACATGGCAGCCTGCACTGCTTCCTCCCGATCCAAGATGTATGGAGCTCAGTAACAGCAACAATATTGTTTCCACCAACCAGAGCATGGGCTCTAGAATATGTTACAAAATGAAAATAAAACATGAGAATTTGCCATTGCAATTCCTGCAATCTTATGCTCCTTCCCAGCTTGTATTTTATATTTATGAAGTGTACCTGTTTGCAGCCCTTTCACGTTAGGATCCATATTTATCAGGTTTCCACTTCTGAGATCTTCATCCAATTCGTCAATTTCTTAAAATGATAAAATAAATAGCATATTTGATATTATGCCACTATGGGATGGATTCTAAGAATAACAAAAAATATCTATATATCTCTATATCTAATACATATGCTGAGAAATGAATATAAAGTATTAAATAAATACTTTAGGAATTGTAAAAAGAGTATGAAACATTCTAAACATGTTTCCATGGCAATGTAAGGTATAACGGAGATATGCAAAAATACAGTATGATCACTTTTACCAATTGCACAAAAATAATGTTCCATTGTGTACAAAGAGGACTAGGATTTGGGACACCTAAGCAATAGTTTCTGCTATGCACCTGAAACATCACATTTTGCTTAAAGGGGAAGTAAAAGCTATCCACCAAGATTCAAGATGTGTTAAAGGGATAGTTCACATTCCAAACACTTTTTTTTTTTTTCATTTCAGTTAATTTTCAAATGCTTTTTATTTTTTGACTGCTTTTCTAGCATGGAAGTTTATAGCTTTGTTTTTACCATCTCATTTCTCCCAGTAGCAGCTCTTAATCCCAGAGTTTTATTAAAGGTGGGTGTCGATACAAATTGTTGCCAACATTCCATGCTGCTGAGAAATATATAATTAATCTAGCAAATTGTAATAGATCAGCAGAAATCAGAGCCAGCACCTGGATTACCAAGCGGTCAGACAAACATTTAAATTTTTAGGAGAAAAAAAAAAAAAAAAAAAAAAGCAATTGAAAAAAGTTATTTTTGATGTATTATATGAAAACATCTGAAAATGTTTTTTCTTTTCTATTGGCTATGTAATTTCCTTTTTTGTACTGTGTAGGAACTATATCTCCAGCTCCCCAGCTGTATCTGACTCCTAACACATGCAAATCATCATGGCTGCCAACTGCACACTCTCCTCAGTGGGAGCCAATAGGAAGCAAGCACGGCGCATAGCACACAGCAGAGAAGAGTGTGTGCATCCTGCGATCATACCGATTTCAACATGTTTGGAGACATTGCTAGCAGCTGCAGCTGAGGGGTACTGTAGCTTGTATAAGTATCCAAAAAAATAAAAACATTTTATAATATAAATGTTGATTTTTTTTTTTTTTAAATGTGTTTTTGTTGGATGCTTCTACAAGCTTATTCTAAAAGAATCCCTAAGGTATTTAGTTCTCCTTTAAATGACTCAAGTGTGTTCAAGACTTCCAAGTAGACAAAATCACTTGGATATTAAACTCACCTCTTTCCAGTTCAGAGACGCACTTATCCGTTTCTTCAAGAAATGTATCCACTTCATTTAATCTTGACTGCAGCTGCTCACACTGAGTCTGCACAATTATACAGGAAAAAAGTTAAAAGCCAGTTCCCAGTTTTTCCACCAACAGTAGCTTCTCCTTAATTCCAAGCCCTACCTGACACTAATCTGCCACATTTCTTGCCCGTACTTTTATAATGTGCATTAATTTTTTATAAATAAGAGAGACAAACACTTACACAAGAACGTAGCATACTTTATTAAAAATGTACCTTGGCTACATGAAGCAGCTTGCTGTACACTGACACTTTCCTCTCGTGAGCCAGTACTTTACTTTTCTTGGAATACAAGGACTTCAGATTCTTTAGTTTTACTCCAAAGAAGATCACCTGATTAAAAGAAAATACACATCAGATTTTCATGTTTTGCACTGCTTACTGAAAGGAGGAAGAAAAAGAAAAGATTCCTACCTCTTCTTCTGAGCACATTCTCATAGCTTCCCAGAGGAGGCTATTTACTTGCATTAATGGTTTTTCTTGAGTATCTGCAAATGTCTTTAGTCTAAAAAGGAAGGGTTAGAAATGAAGCTGGGATCATACTAATTATCTGGCAACACACCGGGGTAGATTCATCAAAGAGTGAAGTTCCGCCACTAGAGGGAAATTCCACAGCTCTCAATTCATTTCTATGGGATTTTTAAAGGCGTATTCATCAAAGGGTGAACTTTCACTTCACCCATTGATGAATACACCTTGCAAAATCCCACAGAAATAAATTGAGAGCTGTGGAATTTCCCTCTAGTGGCGGAAATTCACTCTTTGATGAATCTACCCCATCAACTGGACATTGCTTTAGACTGCAATCAAATATTTTTAAAGAATGATGATCTATGGTGACTACGGGGTTAGCATGGCTACCTTGCAGTGCATAGGGTCAGAGATCAGTTCCAACTTGGACATTGTTTGCAAGTATGTTGTATCTGTGTGAAATTCTGTCCGGGTATGCTGGTTTCCTCCCATACCCCAAACATACAGATGGGTTAAATGGCTATTGACACTAAACCAACTGTGGCAGAATCCTTAAACTGTAAGCTCCACAAGAGTAGGGACTAATGTGAATTATGAACAATTTATCAAGTGCAGCAAATATGAGTCTTTGCTTAATAAAGAATAATCACCACCAAAAAGTACTGCTAATATAGAACAGTTACAAAAAAAACCCCTACAACATTCTGTCATCTCAGACCTATTACCAATGAACAATATAAGGAAAGACAAACATACTCCTGTATGATCTGGCCCAGAGCATGGTTTTCTTCTTCATACACTTGTAGCTTAGGTTGATATATGTATTGGTCCAACAGGAGGTCTTCTGTCGTTGCAGCTTTGTTTGCTCTGTACTGCGGTAACAAAACAAGAAAAAAAATTTATTTCCCAACGCAGCAATCAAAATGTAGGTTAGATAAATATATTTTATATATTTCGATACTGCAAATAGAAGTAGATGACTTTCACAGTTCGTACAGAATGCCCATCATAACACGCCTTCATTAGAGATTCATTTAAAAGATCACACTCCTGATGGACCAACTGCTGTCCTGACATAGACCATGGATGAAATGTTGCAGGAGTGCAGAAATGTAAGGTGTAATGGAAGGAGCAGTCAGGCTAAACAAAACACATTTTCAATCCCATGAAATGCAAGGTGTGGACTCCAATGAGTAAAATAGCCAGATGCTTCCAAAGGTTTTAGCCTGCTCAAATGTTTTATGCTCATATGGAAACATTCACATAATTTGTTTTTTTTTGTTCTATCTATGTGACATTATGCTCCGTGAGAAAACCTGCTACACATTATGCAAATTTTTGCAATATTGTGCCATTTTGGTGCACATGGGTTACTTGGTTAGACCACTAGTATGAATGTGCCCACTTATTGTATATCACTCAATCACAGATGGCGTTAATCAATTTGCCTTAGTTCACATTTTGGCCAATAAACACTTTTATAAGCCAAGATGAGCATTGGAGGCCAAACAGATCCTGGTGCAACCAGCTTGAGAAACTATTTGTAATTGCCTTGAACGCCACCATATAGACACACATTTGTGGAAAGCTCAGAGCCAAAGATTTATTATTTCAGATGTATCCACAATATTCATCTTCTTGAAACAAAGAGTTCAGAAATCATATACTAGTAAATATCTGGCGAGAGACTGTGCGCTGAACTGGTTTCATTTATATGACGTAATGTGAAGTTCGTTTGTAGCCAATTCAGATGACATTTACCCATTCAAACCATATGAATTATTGCAAAATTTACTCAAGACACAACTCATTACAAAGCCATCCAACATGTGATGAAATGCAGTTTCAGTAAACATTAATGTGGGGCAGCAATTTATCCTGGCAACAGACAAATAACAATGAGAAAAGTCTGGAAACTTACACTTGCAGGAAGCTCACTGTAGCGTGGTTTCTGAATAAGAATACGAATCCTAAGCAGCATAAAAAACTCCTTAACAGTAATGGTACCGTCTTGGAATTTCTAGACAAAAATAAAAATTGATCACAAAAGTGCAAAATAACAATGTCACACACTTCTTTTGATTTATACATGTTAAAGCGATACCAAGTAAGGATGCACGGAATCCAGGATTCGGTTTGGGATTCATCCAGGATTCTGCCTTTTTCAGCAGGATTCGGATTCAGCTGAACCCTTGTGCCTGGCCGAACAGAATTTGCATATGTAAATTAGGGGTGGGAAGGGAAATCATGTGATTCATACAAAACAAGGAAAAACATTTTTTTCTACTTTTTCCTTTCCCATTCTTAATTTGCATATGCAAAATAGGATTTGGTTAATTATTCGTCCGATTCAGCCAAATCCCAAATAGTGGATTCAATGCAACCCTAATATAAAGGCATTAAATGTTAGCCTGTATTAAAACATTGGCTCAGCTCTGATTTTAAAAAAAATGGCTTCCACTTCTATCTTGCCAGTCCTAGCTCACCACCCCATCACCTGCTGGCCTCAAACTTCCTTACTGCTGGAACAGTACGCTCTTTTAAAAACTCCTGCACAGGAATGTATGTATAGGAATGTATGCCAATTTCTTCAAGAGGCAACTTTGCAATATGTTGGTTTTACTGCAGACGATTTCAGTTATTCCCAATGGAAACACATTTTGGGGAGATCTGTCCCTCTTAGTCATGCATAAATAATCTCAGGAAACAAATTTCCCAGTGAGCCATTGCCCTAAATATAAACCACATTTCTTACATATTAGCTGGACTGGTGGTATTTGTTACTCTGCTTTTCAACAACAAATTCAGAAGCCCTTTGATAGGGTTCCTAATTATGTCCCCTAGTTCACTGGCACCAGGATGATCAACACCTCTGTGCCCTGTGCTTACTGTGGAGAGGATTAAAACTCTTCATGCCAATCACCGATTAATGATGCAATTGAAGGAACGGGATGGACAACTAAGATAAGGAGCATCAGGTCTTGGGAAAAGGTAAAGGCCACTGCATGCTGAAACATGACAGAGGAATACTCAATTTTAAAGTTTTTTTCTTATGCCACTGCAATCTTTCTACTGAAGTTTAATGGTTTGGTTTGTTCAGCTTTCTATATAAAATGCACTGCAGAGGTAAAGAAAGAAAGGTGGCCTTTACACTTGCATTTTCATTATACATTCTTATTCATTCTTCAGATACAGTTACGTTTTCCATTCCTTACCCCCCAAAGGCTTTGCTCACACCCCGTATCCCAGGGCAACTGCGACTCCATCTGACTGCACTGTTGGCCTGTAAAAAGAAGAGGAAACATAAGGAACTGTGGGATTGGTTTTATATTATAGTATGCATGTATAGTTTATAGTGTGTAGTAGGCTGTGCAAACACTTTAGTATTCAAAACTAAACATACAGCTTAGGATTCATTTAACAAGACCGTGGACAGTAAGCCAGCGAAATCATTCAGAAAATCGCTCTCATTGGTCTGCTGCATGTAAAATAGCTAAATAAAATCACTCATTGGTAGCTGTGGGATACCCAAAACATGGTTGCTAAAATACACATTTAACCATTTTGAAGCATCAGAATGTATATGGTTATACATATATAGAGACTGCTGAGGTGGCTATGAAAGATATTGGACAACTATAGGCATTTGAAACACTTACTGCTGCTCAGCTCCATATGCATGCCATCTCCTCGGGAGTCCTGAGAACTGTTGCTGCTGTAATTGGTCTGCTCTATGGTTTTTGTTAAGTGGAGAGATGAAAGCTCACTTAAATGATATTCATCAGGGCTTGCGATAGTCACTGAAGCCTAAAAGAAAACACAAGGTTACTAAACACATTGACGATAATATCTACGCATATCACTGACCAAAATCTATGTGAAGTCATAAGAATTTTTATCAACGAGACCAATTTTGACACCTGGCGGACCACAACAGCTCCTGAAGTCCATTTAATTTCAGTTGCAGGGGATTGCATAAGTACAGCACTTGAGATCTAGGCCTGGATTTCATGATTATCAATATACTGGGTTATTTACTACATGAATATCCTATTAACTGTAATGCACAAGGTACCCATATATTATATCCTAACATTAAATACTCAGAGTAGCGAATGAAAAGCTCACCTTGGATTTATCATTGTTCAGCAGGTCTTCAGTTCGTCCACGTTTCTCCTTTTGAAACTCAATGTTTTCTTCAGGCTCACGGTTTCTCTTTTTCTCATTTATGCCATCTTGCGATCCAGGTATATCCTGTTCCACATTGCAATGGAGTGCCTCTTTTTCACACAACTCCTCCCAGGCACCTTCTGGTACTTCATAATGAAATATCCCATCTTGGCCTTTGTCATCAGGGCTAAGAGGAAGAATTTCTTCTTCTATACATGGAGTTGTATTGCATTTGGTCAGTGCTTTGAGAAGAGTCAAGGAGCTTCGTTCTGGTTTTACATGTACTTCAGAGGCAGATGATGACTCTTGTACAATGCATTTATTAACACTTGTTTTTTGGGGCAACTTGGGCTGAAAGATTTTGACCGAAAGCTTGTTTGGCAAACTTGTTTCTTTCATAACATTATCTCCATCATCATAAGTAGGGACATAAGCTTGAGAATACAGGTTTGGTTTCTCAATGGACAATGTGGCGGAGAAGTCTATATCTTCTAAAACCTGTTCTGTTTTGTTGGCTAAACTTTCAGAAGGTGCCTGCAATGAAGTGGAGAGATGGTCAACAAGGAGAGAAACTGGAGCAGTATGGGAACCGGAAATGGATTTAGCGTTGCGGTTTAAACTTTTTATCTTTGACTGGATATCTGCAATACTTCTGCGTCTCATTTTATCTGCCTCAGACAACTTCACTAAGTTACTGGACTTCAGCACAGTTTTTTCACATGACAAAGTATCTTGGTCTTCCTGCTCTGAATTGCTTACATTCCTTGAACTTATATTTTGTGCTTTGGGTTTACAGTGAACCAATGAACCTTGAGGAAGACCATCATTAGCATCGGAATACTTTGCAATGGACTTCACAGTCTCACTTTCTTGATCAGCATTCATTCCCAGGATTGCCACAGAAGAA
Source organism: Xenopus borealis (assembly GCA_024363595.1). Taxonomy (NCBI): domain Eukaryota; kingdom Metazoa; phylum Chordata; class Amphibia; order Anura; family Pipidae; genus Xenopus; species Xenopus borealis. The sequence continues at coordinate 101,317,435 of CM044445.1, read as the reverse complement.
TTTTGCTTCAGGTTACACTCATCTATGTTTATTTCAGCGACAGGTTTAATTGCCAATTCTAAAACATTAGCCTTGGGAAGACAAGACCCTGTTTCAGGCTCTGGTAGCATAAAAGATACCCTCTTTGATTTCGGCCTTACTTTGTTTGTGTTTTTATGGTCTACTGTAGCTTTATATGGGAGGCAGACTTCATCTTTCAGAACAGTACCTTCACTTTTACCACAAACTTGTGTAATCTGGTCTGTGTGTTCTACAGAAGAGACACTGGCGCAATTATTTGCATCACAACCAAAGCCTGCAGATTGATTTTCAACGGTTTCAGCAACTTGAGTTTCCTGCTGATTAACAGAAGTAGATTTATTTGCGACTTCACAGAAAACCATTTCATTTGAAAATGCTTCACCCCTATCTGGGACAAAAACTTTGGGATTGCTGGAAGATAAATGAAATACCAAGTTCTCTGGGTTTTCAGTCATATAATTCTTATTGTCAGTAGCAACCGTGTTTTGTAGGTCTTCCATTTTGTTTTCTATTGCAACAGTGTGAGATCTGGTCATATCCATCTCATTGAGGCGACACAGAGTTTTATCTTCCTCAACACTGTAGGTTGTTGGTGTGCATATCATGTTGCCCACGTCCACATTAGCATCAGACATTACACCTTTTACAAGGGACTTCAAGCTTTTCCCCCCACTGGTTTCGGTTTCCATATCTTGCTTATTTAAAGCAGTAGTAGGGCATTGGTTATCCAGTTCAATAGCCACTGTATTGGATTTTGTTAATTCCACATCACCTTCATGCATAGAAAAATTGACAGTTGCATGCTTTTTAAGAAAAGGCCCTTGTAACTCTAAAATGTTCCCCTTTTTGGCTTTAGAAAGGATATTCATTTCTTCATGCTGGGCTAGCTCAAAAATGCCTTTATCAAGTCTTGCAGAGGGAGAGCGTGTAAAATCCATGTCATCAGTAGAAAAAGCAACGCTTTTGTCAACATTTGCCATTATTTGACCTTTGTGTCTGGAGGACAGATCCTCTCCTTTTAGGTTTCTCCCATCAATAATCATGGTGTGGCTTTTAGTAAGATCCATATCATCTCCTAATGCAGAGTAAACAATAGTTTTCCATGCAGGGGCAGAACAGTGATCAAGGTTGTTTTGAAATCTGTCAGCGCATGAGTTTGAATTAGAGGTTATATCCAGGGCAAGTTTTTCGGTTGCTGCAGTGTGAGACATAGCTACATCTGTTTCACCTTGGCCATATATCTGGAAAGCATTAGATGACCGTCCATTTTTCCCATTTGCTCTTGCCACTGTATCGCCATGTAAAGGCTCGCTTGTAAAACACGACTGTTGTGACAGAGGCAAATCTGGTTTTCTTGAATGGAGTGACGTTTTACAGAGGCCATCTGAGTGATTGGCAATAAAAACTGTATTTGACTTTGTAATATCCATGACATCAGCTTTAGACATTTCATTAACAAGGCTTTGTTTGTCAGTAGATTGATCATGCACATCTACCAATGGGGTTTTCTGTTCAATAACCATTGTGTGGCTTTTTGTCATTTCCATATCCTCAGAGAACATAGATAAAGCTTTATTTACAGACACAAATGGGTGCTTCAAGCCACACAATGTTCTCTTGCTACTCAGATTAGGAGTTTTGGTACCTTCACAAAGGCCTTTGCTTTCAATTGCCACAGTGTTGGACACAGTGAAGTCCATGTTATCTTGTTCGTATGAAAACACCATAGTCTTATTATTACATACTCCCACTGTAGTTTCTGTAGCTGGTACATTTGAGTCAGTGATCAACAATCCAGTACCTGCGCTTGTCAACTCCATATTAGCATCTAAATGCACAGGTTGATCATAAGCAATGTCAGACTCCTTTAAACAAACACTCTGTCTTTTCATAAAACGACTTAACTGCCCCTTAGATTGTTCAGCCACAGGCATATTATCAATAAATACAGTGTCCGACCTTGTCATGTCCATGTCATCTTGCTCAAAACCAGTACCATAATTACTTTTACGAGCAGAATGTGATGGATCGTTCTTATTAATGACCATGGTGTGGCTTTTTGTGAGTTCCATGTCATCTTCCGAGATGATAGTACTTTTATTCATGGGTACAGAGGAGAATTCTGCGCAATTTACATTAGGATGGAGTGTTTTTGCCACCTCACAAATGCCTTTGCTTTCAATAGCTACGGTATGAGACAATGTTAAGTCCATGTGTTCTTGCTCAGAGGAAAACACAAGAGTCTTATCATGAAAAGGCCCTATGGATTTTCTTTTTAGTGGGACCTGTGTGTCATTAATAACTAGCCCAACATTTGCAGTTGCCATTTCCATGTCACTGTCTAAATGTATAGTCTTATCAGAAAAGTAAGATCTTAATCCAGGTGCACTCATTTTTTTCAAAACAGAAAGTTCTACATGCCCTTTACATATTTCAGTTTCTTTAATAAACACCGTATTTGACTTTGTAATGTCCATGTCATCATAGTTACTTTTATTCACAGGATCTGAATGGCTGTGAAGCCCAACTGGTGGTTCATTGATGACCATAGTGTGGCTTTTGGTAAGTTCCATATCATCTTCTACCATGTGGACAGTTTTATTCAAAGGTAATGGTCTTTGCTTAGAGTAATGGCCAGATTTATTTTTCACATCTGGCTTAAGCTCACAGAGGCCTTTGCTTTCAATGGCTACGGTATGTGACAAGGTGAAGTCCATGTTATCTTGCTCATATGCAAATACCACAGTTTTATCTAATCCCACACCTTTCTCTCTTGAAACTTTTGCATCATTTATTAACAGTCCAATGTTGCCAGTAGTCATTTCCATATCATTCTCTTGGTGTATGGTCTTATCATTAGCAAAGCAAGATCTCTTTGGTCCAGGTGCACTTTTCCGTTTTGCTAGCCCCTTGGATATTTCAGGAATTTCATTGATAAATATTGTATTTGATTTTGTAAGGTCCATGTCATCATAATCACCTTTATTTACAGGATTTGACTGGTTGTGAAGCCCAACTGGTTGTTCATTGATGACCATAGTGTGGCTTTTGGTAAGTTCCATATCATCTTCTACCATGTGGACAGTTTTATTCAGAGGTAATGGTGTTTGCGTAGAATAATGATTGCGCAGCGGATCTGGACATTTTGCACTAATAACCATTGTGTGACTTTTGGTAAGCTCCATATCATCAACAGTTGCAGCAGGTTTTGATGGATATAAATCAAATTCATGTGAAGTAGTTCTAGCAGTTTCCAGTACTTTACCCACATTATTTTCAATAGCCACTGTGCAGGACTGTGTAAAGTCCATGTAGTCCTTACTAGGTGAAAACACAGACTTTTCTCCAGATAGGGGACCATTACTATTTTCTGACTGTATATGTGATCCAGGGTTTTGCACACAGTCTGTGATGGTCTTACCTGTGCTTTTTCTATTACTAGACAGCTTTAAACACCTATCGGTCCCAGAGACTTTGTTCTCCTTAATAAGAGCATGCGACTCTATGAAGTCTAGTTCAGAAGAAAATGTAGAAACATTGTTTGTCATATAGATATTTACAGCATTTTTGGAACCTTTGCACAAGTCTTTTCTATCAATAATAACGGTATGTGACCTTGTCATATCCATATCCTCCGCTTCGCATGAAAATAAAATGGTCTTATCTCGAGCAGTAATACTAGTTTTCCCATCCTCAACTGGAAATATGTCCGTATCCTTGAAAGCACTTTTAGTGGTCTCTGTGATGTCCATATTTTCCATAGCTAATATAGTCTTACTGTGAACAGAAGGAAATGTACTAACTATATTTTTAAAATTTGTATTCAAGCCTCCCATTGGCATATCATCTTCCACTGCTTGCGTTGCAGAGACTTTAGTATCTGCATTATTTTTGCTGAAAAAGGGTGCCTTTTCCTGGTGATCTATGGATGGTTGGCAAGGTTCCTTTGCTTTTTGCCAGAGCTTTTCATTAACAACGTGGCCTTTTGTAAGTTCCACATCATCCCCGGCCTTTGGAAATAAAACATGTTTGGAAAATGAAGATAACCTTAAACCTCCAGGTTTTACAGTTTTATCCTTAGGAACATTTTCTTGTATTTTTGTAAGGTTAGGCTCTTGCAAAAACTTATCAATAGCAACAGTGTGTGATTTTGTAATCTCCATATCATCCTGGTCACAAGACAACAAGAGAGTTTTATCCGCTACAGCAGATGGCATACTTTTAGAACTGGAGATGGTGTTATTCAAATGTTGATCTTCTTTAAAATGAGAGGATATGTGCAGGTAAGATGAAAGGGTTGGTTTAGACATGAAACCAGACTTTCTTTTTGGTTCTGAGCAAGGGCTTCTACATGTTTCATTTGAACTTTGCAATCCATTGCAGGAGTCTGTGTCAAACACAGTAGCTGCACATTGTGTAAGGTCCATATCTTGGTTTGAGACAATGGTCTTATCATTCATGATGAAGCTATGGCTATTGGGAACAACAGGTATAGATTTTCTGCGCACAGAGGTGTTTGGGCACAATCCAAACATAATATGAGCTGTATTGCTAGTGTTCAAATCCATATCTGCATCATCAAATGTTGTGGTCTTTTCAGCTGCCAAATGAAAATGTGAGGAAGGATCTTGGTTTTGCCTCTGTATTAACTTATCACTGGTTGAATCAGTGATGCCATTAAGATTTCCCACTAGGACTGGCAAAACAGAGCTCTCCATACATTTCCCATCAATAGCTACTGTATGGCTTTTTGTGAGATCCATGCCGTCATCTGGAGAAACAAAACTATGTTCAGGAACCAAAAGGTTTTTCTTTTGCCAAAAAGAGTACCCTGCTCTTGTATTGGTGTTTATTGCAAAAGTATGATTCTGTGTAAACTCCATTTCATTTGAATCTGTAAAAACAACAGTCTTATCAGCAGGGTATACAACTATTCCTTTAGTCCGTGCCGGAGCATTCCCGCTGTCTCTGGTTTTGCGGAGTACATTATCTAAGCAAATGTTATGGCTTTGTGTTATATCCATGTCATCTTCAAAAAGGACCGTTTGGTTTTTGGATACAGATTGCAATTTATTTAATTGAATGCCGTCTTGCAAAGGTTCATTACTTGGAGGAGCTGTAGAAATGTTTACGGTGTTGGGTTCAAAATGATTTGGAAATTCCTCTGTTGTCAATGGAAGAAAAGCAGTAATATTGGTGGTATGGCATTTTGTCATATCGAGTCCATCATCCTGTTCAGTAAAAACCAGAGTATGATTTTCCTTTTCTGCCTTCCTTTGAGTAAATGTAGAAAATAGATCACTGCTAGGGAGAGAGTTTTCTTTAGAAATAGTAAAGGGAAACATGTTTTCTTTGTCACTTCCCTGAAAAAGATTAGCAGTTTGTTTTTCGGTTTTCAAACCAGTCAAAAAGTCCTTAAAATTTATCTTTGGCTGGACTGCAGATTCTGCTGATGAATGAAAATCTAAGCTCGTTGAAGGGTTTAACTTTATGTTCTGGCAGGTGTCCTCGCCCTGGGATTTCAAACTTGCTAAAAATGAATTAACATCAATTTTGTCCGTTTTCTCTTCAAGGAAAGCATCAATGTGAATGGTGTTGCTAGCAGTCATTTCCATATTATCACAGGAAAAGAAGAATGTTTTCTCGTTATCCACACAGTCCAACTAGAAAGTAAAAAAGTACATGTTAAATTAAAGCCTTATGTAAAATATTCTAAACTCATTAACAAAAATTAAAAACTGACAAATATGGATATGTAATAAAGCAACCACAGGGAAACAAAACACCATGTGTAGTTGTCATTATATTGGCTTAGAACTAAATCCTAAAAACAAATATGGGTAGAAATGCTGTATTTTATTTGTTAAACTTACTGCACTAGCCTAATGTTTCACCATCTTTAGAACAGTAATGATCCAGGATAGCTATCTTGTATTTTGTTAAGAGTGTCTACGACACGCACATGCTCAGTGTGCCCTGGGCTGCTGTTGAGAAGTGAAGCTTAGGGGTCATCACATATATAATCCATCAAACTTCACTTTCTGGTTGATTATGAGGAAGGAGGGGAATTGATGGGGGGGGGGCAATGAAGAAACCACTCAAATATAAAAAAATGCTTCACAGTTGTACCTCAGATTGGGCAGCAGGAGTTTGTATAGGGCCATGAAGCAGTATATCCATTCCTACAAATAAAAACAAACGTTTTTGATTATTTCATGCTGTTGACTGTGCTAGACTCCAAAAATGTGCTCCATGTTTTCTTTTTGCCTAAATACATAGAATTTCTTCAACCTTTACAGATTTGATCCTCATAATTTTAGACAGATAATACAGTTCTTGTAATACGTGTATTGAAATGCATGAATATGGAAGATTAAAAAAAACTATAAAAATTGCATTGAAATAAATAATTTTAGACAGATCCCTTATCCGCAGTTTTGCAGCACTGAATCCCAATCCCTGAAGAGAGGAATGGGGATAATTTTGTACTGTATTTATAAACTTTATGTTTTTGTTTGCAATATCAGCTGACAAATAACCTCTTTAGGGAAATAAATGAATGGCCCCTTGCCTTTTAAGTGATAAGAACATAACAGAAACAATAACATCATATATGGATATTTGCAATATTGATACAAAATTTGAGGGTTTCAATAGGTGTGAACTTAGTTCAGAAACCTCTTATGCTTGCAACTGCATACGTGAGCTTTATCCCTCTGTGCAGATACAACTTAGTGGCAGGCTGTGATAGGGGGTCGATCTTCCATCTTTTATGCTGTTCCCACAATGTAGGACAGTTTCCAGAGGTCAGCCCAGTACAAATTCATCAGAATACAGAAATAAAATATTTTAAAAAGCTGGAGAGCAGCTCACTATTGTGCAACAACTGCGAATGAGAGATGGACTACCAGAGGCTACAGTCTCACTTGACTAGATGTAGCAGAATTGCGCTACCCAGTTATACGAGATTCGAGATACGAGATTATAGGATTGGTTTATAAAATGGGTATGTTTTTCTACTTTACTGCTAGGTCACACACACGATTTTAGCCATGTGACCACATGTGATTCGGCTTGCTCTGATAAAGAGCACTTTCATTCCATAGCAATCATAGAGCTTTTTGCATTTGCACATAATTCAGTCAGTGTCTACAGCCCGCAAAGACAAAACATAACAGGACCGTATTATGTAAATCATTAGGCTGCAACTTAAAGGATTGTATTAATAACATGAAAATTACAGACGCACAAATGTCAGCTTTGCAGGCTTAAATCAAGCTTGTATAATGAGGTTATATAGCGATGCACCGAATCCAGGATTCGGTTTTGGGATTCAGCCAGGACTCTGCCTTTGTCAGCAGGATTCGGCTGAATCCTTCTTCCCGGCCAAACCAAATCCTAATTTGCATATGCAAATTAGGGGTGAGGAGGGAAACCACATGACTTTGTTACAAAACAAGGAAGTAAAAAAATGTTTTTCCCTTCCCACGCCTAATTTGCTTATGCAAATTAGGATTCCGATTCAGTTCGGTATTCGGACAAATCTTTTGCAAAGGATTTGGGGGTTCGGCAGAATCCAAAATAGTGGATTCAGTGCATCCCTAATTTTATAATAACATACTCCATGGATAAGATGGTGCAGTTTGAGGTCTATTTATTGAGATCATCACCATGCTGCAAACAGGGTTGGCATTATAGAGAGGACACTACTTACTTTCCAGACATTCCCTTTCCTACGAATTGTAGAAATATAAAGGCAGAGGCTGAGGCAGTGTCAATAGCTGCTTCAGCCATGCTAGTAATTACTCACCAGTTATCTGGCAACTAGATTCCATTCCATTTTCATTTCTGCAAAAATAATATTCATAAAAAAAGTGTATGAAGTTGTAAATATTCTATGAAAACACTCATACTTATTTCCATTTATTCTTTGCATTTAAGAGGAACCATTGTATTTGCGGGGGGGGGCTAATTTCCCTTATTGCCAACAACCTAACAATGGTGCCGGTCATAAGTGGAAATTAAGCACAAAATAATCAAATTACTTACTCTTGCTGGAATCAGCAAATTCGGAGACAGTGAGAACAAATAGAGAAATATCACTGTGGGGGGCAGGATGGGGACAGTTTGAGTGTTTATCCAGGTGAGTGGGACTTTACCTTAGTAGTAACAGACTACTAATGTCATAGCTGTTGTCCAAGGAAAGGGGCTGCAGCACGAGATTAATGGTTAGTGATGGACTCTGTATCCCATCACAAGGAAGAGAACTAACCCTGTTTGTTTCATAGAAGGTGAAAGGCTGATAAGGTCCCTCTAAATTACAATAAATTCTCCATTGCCCATCTATCACCTTTAAATTAACCTCCGAGTAAACTTAATGTATGTAGTGATATTCGGAGACAATTTGCAACTGGTTTTCATATTTTTATGATTTGTGGCTTTTGAGTCTTTTAGCAGCTCTCCAGTTTGCAAATTCAGCAAGCTGGTTGCCAGGGTCTAAATTACATTAGCAACCATACAGATTTGAATAGACTGGACTATGAATAGGAGAGGTACTGAATAGAAAGGGGAGTAATAAAAAGTAGTAATAAAACAATATGTAGCCTTAAAGCGCATTTGATGTCTAGATGGGGTCAGTGACCCCCATTTGAAAGCTGGAAAGAGTCAGATGAAGAAGGAAAATAATTTAAACATTATAAAAAAAAAAAAAACAATGAAGACCAATTGAAAAGTTGCTCAGAATTGGCCATTCTATAACATACTAAAACGCGAACAGACCCTTTAAAGTTAGTGCCTGATCTCTAATCCAGCAAAAAAGGGAGAATGAACTGCAAAGAAGGAAAATCAGCTGAAAACAAAGCCATTATCTTTTCAGCTTTGCAAATGGGAAAACAGGAAATGGATCAGTTATAAGGAAACCAGTTATCCAGAAAGTTCAGAATTATGAGTTATCTTGCATAGCCTTCATTTTAAGAAAATAATTAATACTTTAAAAAATTGTTTTTTTTCTCTATAATAATAATAATAATAAAAAAAAACAGTATCTTGTACTTCATCCCAACAAAAATATAATTAAATCCTAATTGGAGGCAAAACCAGCCTATTAGGTTTATTTCATGATTAATTTAGTAAACATATTAAGGAACAACTGGAAAACCCCAGGTCCTGAACATTCTGTATAATAGATCTTACACCTGTACAATATATAGAACTGCGTGTGTTCAATATAAAAGTCAGATCTTTTTTAGAATCTGTGGGTTTGTGAATCTATGTGGCCAAATATGCATGAAATGTTTGGGCAGAAATTAGAAGGCATCTAAACGTAAAAACGAAAGTGATGTAAAAATGTTTTCAGAGTGTTTCTTGGAGCACATTTGCAATTTACACTGATTATCAATGAATGGGTTGTCTTACAGATTTTTTTTTTTGTAGATGGGTCAGTAACCCTCATTTGAAAGATTCAGAAGCAGTTTGTTAAAGTCTTAACTGCAAGTGTCTCAGACGTTTACCTTAAAGGGAAACTGTCATGCGGAAACATGCTTTTTTCAAAACAGTTAATAGTGCTGCTCCAGCAGACTTTTGCACTGAAATCCATTTCTCAAAAGAGCAAACAGTTTTTTTTTTATTTTTTATATTTAGTATAGAAATTTGACATGGGGCTAGACATTTTGTCAATTTCCCAGCTGCCCCTGGTCATGTGACTTGTGCCAGCACTTTAGGGGGAACTGCTTTCTGGCAGCCTGTTTTTTCCTTCTCAATGTAACTAAAGGAGTCACAGTGGGACATGCTACCAGACAGCTGTTATCTTGTGTTAGGGAACGGTTATCTGGTTACCTTCCCATTGTTCTGTTGTTAGTGATATCACTCCAAATTGTAGTACAGAGTGACTGAAGTTTATTAAAACACAAGTCACATGATTTGGGGGAGCTGGGAAACTGACGATATGTCTAGCCCCATGTCAGATTTCAAAATGAAATAGAAAATCTGTTTGCTCTTTTGAAAAATGAATTTCAATGCAGAATTTTGCTGGATCAGCACTATTAACTGGTGAATATTGAAAAAAAAAGAAAATTTCCCCATGACAGTATCCCATTCATTGAAAATCAATGCAACGTGAGAGTTCACCAAACCCAGGAATTGCAAAGAAAGGGCACAGACAGTTAGGGTTGCTCACATTTGGCCTTCAAAGAGAGCTCACAAGCTAATGCCTGCATAGCAGTATAAAACAAAGTCTAAAACTGCTGTTTCACAAACCACTAAAATTACAAAATGAATGCAATTTCCAAAAGTGCTCAGAAGTACTTTAATTACGTTTACATCAATGTGTTATTTATTTAGATCCCCTAAAAATAATGCTGTGAAGATAGGTATTTTCTTATGAATAAAGGGGAGATCCATTAGGAACAATTCAAACTTACTCATTCCATGGCACAGTAACTTGCCCTGTAGAAAAATAGAGAACACCAAGTTCACGGATTATAAAAGAAGCTTGAATTAATAGAAAGACAAAAAAGCTGCTCTGCTGTATATTTTTGTATAGATTTAGTATACTATTCCAATACCACCACCACCACAGAAAAAGACATCTATTTTCCTCAATATTACTCCAAATTCATACTGCCCTTTCTGCCCTAATTCCAGTCCCTATAGTACATATTCCTTCCTACCATTTTCATCAGCAGCTCCTTGGGATTCTGGTGTAAAAACCCTACAAGATATAAACAGACATTTAATCAGTACAGTAATATTAGGTATGGTCTTTTAGGGTAGGGACAGACAGGGAGATTCGGGGAGATTCTGTCGCCTGGCGTTTTT
>CM044445.1:101257627-101271214 GCA_024363595.1 Xenopus borealis | reverse complement strand
TCTGTTTGCCCTTTTGAGAAATGGATTTCAATGCAGAATTCTGCTGGAGCAGCACTATTACCCAATGCATTTTGAAAAAGAAAAAAACAAAATTTTTCCCCCCATGACAGTATCCCTTTAAGATCTGGTATTGAACACGTATAGCTTATAAAATAGCCACTACCAAGTTAATATTTATGGCACCTGGTCACTAAGCAACAGGCAGAAAAGCCAGGCAAGGGCAAAACCGATATAATAGTATTTCAAATGGATTTTATCTGTGTGAGAATTTCTGGCTGTTGAGCACAAAGCATTGATGTAAGGTCAGTACTGCACTCTTCTGTACAGTAACTGCAAATGTGTCCCTACCCTACCATTAATCCAACCCTTGATTGTATTTAAAGAGGTTTTCACCTTTGATTTAACTTTTCAGTATGATTTACATCGTGAAGTTCCAAGACCATTTGCAATTGGTTTTCATTATACATACATTACTACAAGGTAACATACCAATGATACAAAGGAAATATGAGGTGCTTTAAAGTCTAACCTTGGCAACTGCTTTTCTTTGTCTGTCAGAGGAACATACATCACACCCATGAGGCGAGCTCTGGTGATCTTCCCTTCGCTATCTTTGTCGTATTGCTCCAATACCTGGCTACCACCTTCCGGCCCCACTGGCAATACAAGTCTTCCTCCAGGCTTCAGCTGTTTCAGTAACTGCTCAGAAGAGAAAAACAAGACAAGCCATTTACATTAATTAGTAAAGAGCGGATGACCTGGCCAAGCCCAGACTGGCAATCTGTATGGCCCATAGTGACGAAATGCTAATGCAGGTATAAAACCCAGCATAAAAAACATTTTTACCGAGACCCAGTGTGACAGTTTAGCCAGATTTTACGAACTTTATGCCAAGGAGGCCTGTAATTAGTACCTGGCTTGATGTACAAAGTTCTCCCTGGGTTTTGCGTCTTCACACTTTATACACTGCACATAGAAGTTCCCACAGAGTAATATCAAAATGCAAGTACCTTGTGACTGCACTGGTAAAATAAAATAAGCAGGTTGCAGGGCACACTACTAAACAAAAAAACGTTGCATTAGAATTCAACATGGCAGTTGTGTTTTTGCCAGTCAGGCCAATCTGGGCCAGCACCCTAGGCAACTTTGCCCCCACACCTACCAAAGAGTGTGCATCTGCAACAGGGATGGGGAGAGGTAAATGTAGAATAGGCGGGGGGTGGACAACAGGTGGGTGACCAGAGGTTCATGCCTAGCACCCCAGGCATGCGACTTGTCTAACCCAAGTTCTGAACCCTGTTTTTGCACCTAGCTTTAGTAAAATCAACCCAACAATTTAAGAGTTGCTTAAAAGGATAAAGTTATGGGAAAAAAATAAAAAATAAAAATCGTTAATGGTGATGCTCCAGCAGAATTCTAAACTAAAATCAGTGTCTCAAAAGAGCAAACTGATTTTTTGAAAATTAAAATTTAGAATTCTGCCATAGGACTAAACCTAGTCAGTTTCTCAGCTACCCCCAGTCATGTGACTTGTGCTCTGATAAATTTCAGTCACTCTTTACTGCAAGTTGGAGTGATATCACTCCAGCTTGCAACACATTCAGTTACATGGAGTAGGATAAACAGCCTGCCAGAAAGCAGTTCCATCCTAAAGTGATGGCTCTTTCTGAAAGGATGTGACCAGGCAAAGTGACCCGAGATGGCACCTAAACACCAATATCACAACTAAAATACACTTGGTGGTTCAGGAATGAAAGGTTATATTATAGAGTGAATTATTTGTAGACAGTGTAATTTAGAAATAAAAAGTACATCCTAAAAATCATGACAGAATCCCCTTAAGACATTTGCCTTGCAAAATTAATATTGTGTGGACACTCTTTACAATACCAAAATGTAAGCATACATTGATCATTGGTTTTGAAACTAGGTCTATTGAACATATCGTTAAAGTGGACCTGTCACCCAAAAAAATATTCAAAATCACTATTTTATCACATTAGTGAAGCAAAATGAACATTAATTACACTATATAAATTATTTTAATCTTGTTTTCTTCAGTCTGGGAATTCATAATTATAACAAGCAGGCAGGAGCCATTTTATGGACACTGTTATTGAGACAAGCCTTGCATCATCTCAGAATCTTGTTTGTGCACCAGAATGGGGGACCCAATGTCTATCCCCATGTCCTGGCTACACAATTAAATGGTTAAGAGAACTGGGGGAATGTGTGGGGAGCAGTGACATCTAGGAAGTGCTGAAAGGAAAGTGAAAGTAATTGTCTGCCACGCCTCTATGCCTAAGGCATAGAGGAGTGGCAGACAATATTTGATTGACAGCCGAGATTTTTAAATGAGCTTAAAACACCTATGAATGCTTTAATTAAAATTTGAAATTGGGTTTCATGTTTGATTTGAAAAGGACTTTTATCATACAGATTTGTGTCTGGGTGACAGGTCCACTTTAATGGAACTGCCCTCTCTGCCATTTAATCCACCACACTGTGGCAGCATTTAGCTGCGGGTGTTACTGTGCCCAAAAGCCAGATTGCTTGTCACTGCAATAGTAGGCCATACTATTGCATTTTTAAGAAAACTGTACCATAATGTGTTCTTGATATGTAAGAGAGCGGATGGAATGCAAGATCAGACCCCAATATAAAGGAGATCTTTGTCCAACATTTCTTTTGAGGAACAAAAGTCAACCACAGGCTTGCTTTACACCAGGATGCTAAAGTCAAGCCTTATTTAGATTACAAGTAGTGTTCTCTGCCAATCTACCTGGATTCAAACTTTTTTGGGCAGACAGGCTGGCATTGTGTTTGGTGGCAGAGATAATCACATATTACACAAGTCTTAGGAGAAAAAAAAAAGGGATAGTTGAGCATCTCCACATGATGTAAAGAATGTATCCTTTGCTCACTGCAAACATTGTGGGCGATGAGGAAACCCTATCAATGAATGAACAAAAACACTTTAATCCTGTAGTATAAGGAGTACTTTCCTGAAATAGTCGATTTTTGCACTATACATTGCATTCATAGATGCCCATTATATGTGAACTATTATATAGATGCCAGAGATATGTTTGTACATCAAGTTCCTAGGCAGCAACGGAAGAGAGTGATAGAAATGCCGGCTGCTCCTTGTAGTTGCCATGTTTAAGTGAAGGCTCAGTGTGCTCAGGCTGTTTTTCCACAGACTTCCTGACTAGTCTAGATTATTTTGAAAATAAAGTACAGTGGAAGCCCTTATGGTTGAAGAGATTTCATGTACCATGTCTTTTCTTGCTTACCTCCTGAGGTACTGTTGGAGCTGCAGCTCCCACATGAATTGCATCATAAGGTCCTTCATCTGGATAGCCAAGTCTTCCATCTCCAACTGCCAAGAGAAAGAAAATGGAATTACCCCTGCCACAACTCTACTGATCCGTGGGGTTGATCATAGTAATGTTTTGGTATGCAGCTGCAGACTGGCAGGAAAAGATTTGCAGAATCCTGATAAAAGAACAGCATCACTTGACTGAACTTAGAAGAGGGGAAAACTACACTTACACATGTGCCAAAGAGTGAACAAATAGCATTTCAGGGTCAGAGTAGCTAAAGACCAGCCCATGTCCTGACCAACACCATCCTACCATTGTTCAGGGGTCAAAAAAATTAAGCGCTATAGGCTTATTTACAAGCGTTCCAAATAACTTACCAAAAAAATTAAATTTAACGTAAGCTTCATCTATATAATCGATTAAACATTTTGTCCATGTTTTAAAATTCAGAAAGATAGGCTGCACCTCCAAAAAAATATACATCTCCTTTAGGGCTCGTCCAGACAAGAAGATTCAAGGAGATTAGTCACAACATCTGAGGCGACTAATCTCCTTGAATGGCTTGCTCGTATCTTACACCCGCTAGCGCTAAAGTCGCCGGCGTCTATTCACACGCGGCCATACGTTTTTCAAAGTCGCTCGAAATTGCTTCGTGAGCCAATTTTGAAAATCACGTTGTCGCGTGTGAATAGGCGCAGGCGACTTTATTGCTAGCAGTGCAAGACACTAGCAAGCCATTCGGAGAGATTAGTCACGGCTATTAGTTGCCAGGCGACAAATCGCCCCAAAATCTTCCCGTGTGGCCTTACCCTTATTGTTGGCCATTACAAAATATTACATAAAAAGCATGTAAACACATCACGCCTATGATTAAAGCCATATGGAGATATTCCTATAAAAAAAAAAATCATAGGAATGTGTCCATAAAAAGCAAATGCTGCACAAGGAATAGTTTCCCACAAAGCCGCCCCCAGCCCCTGCAAACCTGTGTTCATCCAACATGGCTAAAAGTCCTTCTGAGCAGTTTCAGTGATGCTGAAGTGGCGCGATCCTTCCGTATTACAAATGGAAACAGGGATTCAGCCTATGGAAGGATCGATCTGCCCCCAGCCAAGCATAACTGAAGCAACCCGGAACAGTTGGCTGTGTGATCAAGTCGGCAGCACACTGGTTTGCAGCATTTACTTTATACTAACACATTCCTATGATTTTTATATGATTTTTATATGAAGTACTGGTTAAAGGGATCCGGTCATAGGAACACTTTTTTTTTTAAAACGCATCAGTTAATAGTGCTGCTCCAGCAGACTTCTGCACTGAAATCCATTTCTCAATAGAGCAAACAGACACTTCTATATTCAATTTTGACATGGGGCTAGACATATTGTCAATTTCCCAGCTGCCCCTGGTCATGTGCCTTGTGCCAGCACTTTAGGAGGGAATTGCTTTCTGGCAGGCTGTTTTTCCTTCTCAATATAACTGAAGGAGTCACAGTGGGACATGGGTTTTTACTATTGAGTGCTGTTCTTAGATCTACCAGGCAGCTGCTAACTTGTGTTAGGGAGCCGTTATCTGGTTACCTTCTCATTGTTCTGTTAGGCTGCTGGGGGGGGGGGGGTTAAATCACTCCAACTTGCAGTACAGCAGTAAAGAGTGAAGTTCACCAGAGCACTAGTCACATGACTTGGGGCAGCTGGGAAACTGACAATATGTCTAGCCCCATGTCAGATTTCAAAATTAAATAAAACCAATCTGTTTGCTCTTTTGAGAAATGGATTTCAGTGCAGAATTCTGCTGGAGCAGCACTACTAACGGATGTGTTTTGAAAAAAAAAATATTTATTCCCATTACAGTATCCCTTTGAATCTGAAACACGGCAGCAATGATGCATTTATGTAATTGTTTCCAACAGCCAACAATAAAGGAGAAATATTTTTATTTGAGGTGTGATCTATATCTTTCTGAATCCAACAACTTTGTGACCTGCACAAAAAGCAATGGATACTATAGAGGGGACAAAGATTCAGAGGCAAGGTTGGAGCGGTCTAATTATTAGTCTACTCTATGGCATTCTCCAATATATTCAAGTTACTCTTCACTCATTCTCCCCCATCAGCAATCTGTCTCTCTTCATGCAGGAGTCAGATTTTCACAGACATGTAGGTCCAATACATCTCAGAGAGACGCCTCCTTGTGTATTTGAGCAGACCTTGGCTTCAGCTCTGCTGTGTGTGAGCACACAGACTGATCAGATTCAAATCAATGGAGCAGGGGCACTGAGCAGATCTGCTTTTCTCAGCTGGCAAAAATACACAGGCTGATAGCCAGGCCTTCAGCCCGTGTGCCCATAGCCTTAGACCCGTGTATCAAATTCTGACTCCATCTCCTGCATGAAGAGATACAGATGTAGAGAGGGGGATAGTGAATGGTTCCATCATTACTTCAGAAGCCGTACAGAATTTGTAAACAATCGTATGTATAAAGTTTATGTTTTCAACGAGATGAAGCTTCTATTGAATTTCCATTTCTGCACTAGTTCTGTTTTTAATGCTGAAATATGGAGTTTAGCTTCAGGTCTGGACAAAATCACAGCCATCTCTCCAACTTCCAAAATGCCTGGAGTTTGTAGTACTCAACTCTGCTGGACTGCTTACTCTCTCTGTAGCAAAGCCATTATCTTGCCCCTTGTGAACTGAATTACTTTTGCTCTGATAAGAAAAAGCAATTGTGTTATTATAACTTCCCCCGGCTGAATCATATTCACTGTGAAAAAAAAAAGTGACTGAACATTTCATCTCATATAGAAAGGAGAGATCAGCAGGGTCACCAGTCATCTCTGAAATCCTATATTTTCTGTCTGAGATACAAGGGCTCAGTAACTTTTCAATGCAAGTGAAAGAAACATTGTTCACTGCAAAAACAGGAGGGGACATGGAGGGAAACCCAAAAGGCCAAACATAGCAGGTAGGGGAGTCCTGTCCGGTTAAAGCATCACACAATATTCGATGCTTCGTTTTATACTGCACATTAAAGGGGTGGCTCACCTTCAAGTTAACTTTTAGTATATTGTAGAAGGGCCAATTCTAAGAAACTTTTCAATTGGTCTTCATTATTTATTTTTCATAGTTTGCAGTTTTCTTCTGTTTCTTTGCAGCTTTCAAATGGGGGTCACTGACACCATCTAAAAACAAATGCTCTGTAAGGCTACAAATGTATTGTTATTGCCACTTTTTATTACTTATCTTTCTATTCAGTCCCTCTCCTATTCATATTCCAGTCTCTTATTAAAATCAATGCATGGTTGCTAGGGTAATTTGTTCCCTAGAAACAAAATTGATGACACTGCAAACTAGAGAGCTGCTGAATAAAAAGCTAAATAACTAAAACCATAAACAAAATTAAAACCAATTGCAAATTGACTCAGAATATCACTCTCTACATTATACTAAAAGTTAACTCAAAGGTGAACAGCCCCTTTAACTCAGCATATCACTTTTAATGTAAACATAGCCAATCATACAACAGAAAAAAAAAAAAAAAAAAATTCTCACCCACAAACTTGATACGACCGCTGCTCAGTAAGGTTGGATCATCCTGCTTCACATTCTGAATAGCATCATGAACAAGTTGATTAATATGCTCAATGCCAACCACCTTTCCAGTCAATCCAACCTAGAGTAAATTAAGCTGTTAATAGTAATAGAAAGCCACCAAAGTGATTTGCTTGCACATCCTGCAGTCAGTTACTAAAGAGTCTTCACTTTACTGAACAACAAAACTCATCAGTTTCACAGTCATAAAATTTGATAAACCTGGACTAACCATTCTGGCAAAACACGCAGTTAGATATCCACTTCCAGAGCCGACATCCAGGGCTTTGGCTCCTTCTATCAGCTTGTCCTCTAGCAACTCCAGTGCATGCGCATGCTGTAATAAGGTAGAAGGCAACATGAGTGCTCAGGCTATTGGGGCACAGGCCTATTAGTACTGCCCTGGGCAACAATACTACTTGGGCTAACTCTATAAATACATCTTGCATTTAAAGCAATAGCATGTGTATAGTTTGAACGGTTTCTTTGAAAACAATATTTAGAGACAGCGTCTATGTCTCAAATTGCTTTCTATTAGAGTAACATGGAATGAAGGGGCTTAAAGGGGTTGTTCACCTTCCAAACACTTTCTGTTCAGTTTTCAAATTGTTCCCCAGAAATAAAGACTTTTTTCAATTACTTTCCATTATTTATCTTTTACCGGTTTTCCAAAATCTAAGTGTAAAGTTGAATGTTGGCGTCTGGCGAGTCTGGCAGCTCAGTAATTCAGGCGCAGACTCTAAACGGATACAATTTTGCAACATTTAATGGATAGATTTCACAGCAACATCTCTGTAGTAATGAAACCGAGATTCTGCTCAGCAGGGACAAAGAAGAAATGTATCCATTAAATGTATCAGTTTAGAACAGTTGCGGGGTCGGCGACCCCCCCCCCTTCCAGAGCTGCTTTAGAAGGTGAAAAACAACACTTTATACTTCAATATTAGAAAAAACAGTTACAAATAGAAAATAGACAGTAATTGGAAAAAGTAGTTATTTCTGGTGATCTATCTGAAAACTAGTTTGAAGGTGAACAACCCCTTTCAAAATTATAGCTAGTAGTGACCAACTACTGAAGCTATGGGAGGATGGAGCTGCTCCCCACAATACTATCCGAATACACCTGCCAATTTTTTGTCTGTTCTTATTTTGTATTCTTTTGCCAGAGTAAGATCCTTAAGGTCGAAATGCGTTGGGCTCCTTTCTTTTTTCATTTTGTATTTTTGTGATTTTTTCTATTTTACAATTTTTTTGTTTTTTGCTATTTTTGATTATATTTTGTAATTTTGCTTTCTGTAATAAATTAGTGAATTCTTTACAATAGGTGTGCTTTCCATTGTCTTGATTAGCTCTAAATGTTTTGGAGAACCTAATGGGGAGTCTCCTTTGGATGAGCACCTGATTCAAAAGGGTGTGCGCCGACTCTCCTTTGGCAGATATCCCCACAATACTATCATCTGTAATATGAAACTATAGCCAACTTTTTTTTTTTTTTTTTTTTTTTTTTTTTTTTTTTTTTTTTTTTTTACACCTAAATATTTTTTTTGGCACATTTCAAGGAACTGGAGCTTAAAGTTTTTGGTAAATCTGTGTCACACCATAGGATACGAAAACATGCTCAGCTCACCATATGTGGGGCACTGATTGTTGCCTTGTACCCTGGGGTAAGAAAAGGGGAAAAGTACAGTTACCAAGTAGAAAAATCCATTATATAAAAAGATTTATAATCTCACACACCACAGAAAATTTAACTTAAAGGGATACGGTCATGGGAAAACAGCATTTTTTTCAAAATGCATCAGTTAATAGTGCTGTTCCAGAAGACCAACATACCAAACAAACAAAGTTGGATCACATGAGCCAATTAACAGACAGTTGTTTCTTTTGCTTCAACAATTTTTCCTGTTACAGTTAGAGTTGAAATATTTCTGGTCAGGTGATCTGAGGCAACACACAGACCATCATGAAATGGTGGTTCAAGGCAAGAGATATAAAAGGGCAATATTTACTTAAATATATATTCCAGGTAGGTAAGATTCTTTAAAGTGGACCCGTCACCCCAAAGAAATATTCAAAATCCTATTTTATCACATTAGTTAAGCAAAATGAACATTAATTACACTATATAAATTATTTTATTCTTGTTTTCTTCAGTCTGGGAATTCACAATTATAACAAGCAGGCAGGAGCCATTTTGTGGACACTGTTATTAAGGCAAGCCTTGTATCATCTCAGAATCTTGTTTGTGCACCAGAATGGGGGACCCGGTGTCTATCCCCATGTCCTGGCTACACAATTAAATGGTTAAGAGAACTGGGGGAATGTGTGGGGAGCAGTGACATCTAGGAAGTGCTGAATGGAAAGTGAAAGTAATTATCTGCCCCGCCTCTATGCCTAAGGTATAGAGGAGTGCCAGACAATATTTGATTGACAGCCGAGATTTTTTAATGAGCTTGAAATTGGATTTCATGTTTAATTTGAAAAGGATTTTTATTATACAGATTTCTGTGTCTGGGTGACAGGTCCACTTTAATATGTCACTTTGATATAAACTGTTGCTGAAGCATTCATTTTCAGGGTATAGTTTTCCTTTAAAGTAATAAAAGTACAATGCAGGGTACAACCTCTTGTTTGCTTCAGAAACTACTATTGTTTATATAAATAAGCTGCTGTGTAGCAATGGGGCAGCCATTCAAAGGAAAAGAGGCTCAGGTTACACAGCAGATACACTCTGCAGAACATAATGGTGTTATCCGTTATCCAGTACATTATATATTCATTAATTTAAAAAAATTAATCATTTTTTGGTGCTACGGTTTAAGCAAAATGGCAGCACTGGTCTGGAAAAAGAAAACTGGAGAGTTATTTCATTGCTGGTACCCCCAGTGAAACTGCCTTTCCTTGGGGATGTTCCCATAATGATCGTATATAGAATTCTAAGCAAAATATAATTATGATTTATTTTGTTTTCGGCTTGTGGATTATGACTTAAAACAATGTAACAGGGGGTAAGCGTTCCTCAAAGTTTGTTAATCCTGGCTTGCAACATCATGAAGTCAGGACTGCAGATAATATAAACACACTGCTTTCAGAAGCAATTACAGAATTTTAGTTCTTTTGAGGGTATACTGTATGCAACTAATGTATAAATGATTTTTGGGTGGCTTCCTGTGTAAATTAATGATTATTACAGGCCAGACTGTGCCAGTTTTATGCAGGTCTGGGAACTAGGGCTAGGCAGCAGGGGGTGCTTAGGGTGTGGTCATTTGGGGAAAGCTATAAAAAAAAAAAAATTATTGCTGTGTTTAAACACATGCAGAAGGGATCAGGACAGACTAACATTGGTGCATCATTGCTTTATGCCCAGGGCAAACAGGCTCAGGAATTGGACAAATCTGAAGCCTGCATAAAGGCCAGAGATTTGGCAAAATCTAGAACCAAAGGCTGGATTTGATGCACCACTGCTTTCTTTTCTTGGTGCTTAGCTGTAAATGAAAATGAGGGTTTTGTTAGGTTCAGTATTGCAACAGCTTTTTATCAAGTTTATAATGCAGTGCATACCTATTAGAGTGCATAAAAGATCATTTTTGTGCAAATCATTCAATAGATTTCTAGATACAGTGTTATCTTACCTATGCTCTGGGGCGAGTCCATGTATGGAAAATACTGTATATAATGAGCTCTGTCTGTCGTCAGCAATATATCATATACGCGCTGCGACTTGATCACACTATTCTCTATGAAGGACAAAAAGAGTAAAAAGTCAGTTAAGACATTTCATTTACCTGTGTGTGCCCATGTGTATTGGGATAAATATATGAAGGCAAGCGAAACTATTTTGATTCAGAGATGTTCACTACCCCAATGCCCAGCAAGCCCTGATATACCAGACTGATCACAATGTAAACACAATAGGGCCACAACCATACAGAGGTTGTAAGGGGTCTGAAATGTGTTGTGTTTTAAGTCAGCAATAATATTCTAGTAAGCACTTATTCTGTGTTTTCGGTGCTCCTCTTTATTTCAAAAGGTAGACAAGACACAGTCAACAAACAGCTTGTCTAAAATCACCCTCCTGTTTTATGCTTTTTATTCAGATATTCATCACCTTAAGTTAGCATAAAAAATAGTGGTTTGTAAATATAGCAATATACATTTTTCCTTAAATCAGTATTTAAGTAGAGGTATGGACCTATTCTCAAGAATTCTCTGGACCTGGGGCTTTCCAGATTACAGAATGATCCGTTATTTGTATTCATTCCTTGCATCTACTAGAAAATTATGTAAACATTACATAAACCCAAATCAGCTGGTTCTGTTGCCAATAAAGGATTAATTAGATCAAGTACAAGGTACGATTTTATTATAACAGAAAAAAGAAAATCATTTTTAAAAGTAGGATTATTTGGATAAAATGGAGTCTATGGGAGACTGGCATTCTGTAATTTGGAGCTTTCTGGATAATGGGTTTCCAGATAACAGATCCCATACCTGTGAACACTTTCTCCTGTTAGGGAAATCTAGACTGCTGCAATAGTGGACTATACATTTTCTGTTTGCTTACAGAACCCCTCAGGAATGGCACATTATGAATGGATCAATGGGAGAAAAAAGAGATTACCCTCGCACACCCTGGCCGCCCAAGTAATGGGATACCCCGGTGCTCGGTAGAAACAGGGTTTGGCAGCCCTTACAAACTGTAGAAAAAGAAAAATCCACCGGCACAACAGGGATGCTGCTAGCAGGGCAAGCCCTTGCTCGGTTATTACGGATGCAACGTTTCGGGGCGTAACCCCCTTTGTCAAGCATGCATGCTTGACAAAGGGGGTTACGCCCCAAAACGTTGCATCCGTAATAACCGAGCAAGGGCTTGCCCTGCTAGCAGCATCCCTGTTGTGCCAGTGGATTTTTCTTTTTCTTCTTCTACATTATGAATGGACTCACTGCGTAGATTGTTGATAAGGTCAGGGTGAGTCTTCCCAGTGGAAGTCCATGCCATGGCTCTGTTGATCAGTAGTCCAAATGGTAATGTAAATGAGGCCAGTCGCATAAGAATGATCATTTCATAGAAGAAGGATGATCCAGAGGTTGTCCTATCAAACAGAAGAGGGATAAAGAAAGATCAGTATGAGGAGGACAATGAAAACTCTGATCTGCAGCGTGAGTGATGAGCTGTTGAGATGGCAATATCCCCATCCCTGTAAGATACCCTTCAGAGTAGTCTTATTTATCTCTCCTGCAGATTCTGATCTTCTATGGACACATCAAGGTACCGGCAACTGTTGAGAAGCTAAGCTTAGGGGCATTGCTGATCAAGCAGAAAATTAAAATTTGTCTATAATATAAGCAAATACTACAAGGCTGATTAAATTCTGATGCTAGTTGCACTGGTTTCTGTACTGCCATGTAGTAATTAACCATATTAATGACTAATCGGCCTTATATTGTGACTATATTTCTATTCTATGTGTACTGTATATTGTGAGTGGGTCCCTAAGCTCAGTAAGTGACAGCAGCACAGAGCATGTGAATCAGTGAATCAGCAGAAAAGAAGATGGGGAGCTACTGGGGCATCTACTGGGGAGACAGATCTTTACTGCTAAAGGTTGCATTGGGCTGGTACAGAAACCAAAAACAAATTTACAACAACATTTCTACCTAGTAGGGTTTAGTTCTCCTTTAACATGGTTGCTCTCCTCAGCTGTAGCTAGTCTCACAAATGAACTTGCTACATCATACAGTTGGATAGTGTGGCCCTGTTCTAGTTAGTTCCACTAGTTCGATGTCATGTGACTGCCCCAGGGTAATATGTAGGGAGAACAGAACATAAATATACCAGTAAACCCTCAAAGTAATGCTGCTCCAAGTCCTCTGTCAAAAGAAACACACCATTTCTTTCCATCTATTGTGTACATATGGGCTTCTGTATCAGACTTCCTGCCTTCAGCTTAAGCCTCCATGTCCCAGGCGGGAGCATGCTCTGTTTGCTCCTCTTCCCCTTCCCTTCTTTGCTGTAATCCGAGCCCAGAGCTATGAGTGAGCAGGAAGAGACAGGCAGGAAGTGATGTCACATCAAGCTAATACTGCAGCTGCTACCCTAAACAAACAGCTTTTTACTCAGGTATGGTAAAACATTCTAGAGTATAAATATAGCACTCTAGCTTGCACTATTGCAGCTAATCTATTGGCAATGAAATGCATGCATCCATAGCTTTTCTTCTCCTTTAAACATGACAAATTATTTTAAAGTATTAAAAGAATTTACAGCTACAACTTAATAGGCTGTGCCGTGGGCACTCTATGAACTATAGCTGTGTGTCCAATGTCATATATTGAATATTTTTAGGAGGGTTTCCTTGGCACATTTTGCATGGAAAACAGAGGTTCAAGACCAATTCTAAGAGCTGGAAGAGCCAACTGGACTGGATTTAAGAAGATTGGGCTAGTAACCCATGACAACCAATAATTTTTTAACATTCATCATTTTAGGGCTATTTACTATTGGTCGAATATCGAATAGAAAAAAAATAGAAATTCGACCACCACATTTTTTGTGGGGGGTGATTTTCAATCAAAAAATAGTTAGTTTCAATTTGAAAGATCTTAATTTTTTTCCCCGCTTTTCCAGGACTTCGAATATTTCCAGTAAAGGTTCCAGGAGGTCCCCCATA
>CM044445.1:101199058-101235124 GCA_024363595.1 Xenopus borealis | reverse complement strand
TAACTCCTGAATGCCTGTTTCCCAGCCAGACTCTTTCTTGGTCTCTACACCAAACAGTAAGACCAGTGGTCCCATGAACAGAGAGGTTAGAGAGGTGATTTAATAAATTTTATACCAAATATTAAGAAAGGGAATTTACCATGGGCCCCCAGCACCAGAGTGGCCCCTGGAGAATTATATATTATATTGTGTAACAATTTAAGATATATTAATATTATGTTTATAGATCAGGGATGTTTGACCTGAAACCTAAAGATCACCAACTGTTGCTGAGCTGTAACTCTTAGGGGCAAATTCACTAACGCTTATTCGCCACCGTGACATCTTTTCGCAACTTTGCCAATTTACAACAGTGTCCCTGGCAAAAATGTGCTAGCGAAGTAGATAGACTAGCGCAACTTCGTACCCTTACACCAGGCAGAGTTGCGCACTGATGAAAGGACGTAACTACGCTAATTCACTAAGATGAACATTTTACTGAAAGCTAGCTCTTGCGCTAGACTTTACTTCGCCAAATCAGACCTGGAGAGGTTCAATATAATAGATAAGAGTTTGAAAAAAAAAACTTGAAAGTCCCAAAAAAACGATGGCGTCTTTTACTTTTTTTAGGGTGATAGTCTGAAAAATAGCGTAATTTTTTGGGTGTTACCCTCCTTCCCCCCGACATTTCCTAACCTATGGCAACACAACTATACAGGGGGCACATGTTTAGGGCAATAGGACAACTTAATTTTATTTATTAAAGGTTTCCGGGGCTTGTGTAGTGTAATGTAGTGGCTGTTAACATATACTTCTATTATACGTTTAAATTTGCGCCGTATGCAAATTAGGCATCGCTAACGTAAATGCGTTTTGCCTAGCGAAGTAACGGTAGTGCAACTTAGCTAAAGTTCGCCACCCTGAACGCAAATTCACATTTTTGTGAATTAGCGTCAGGCTGGAGAAAATTCACGTGGCAAAGTGCGGCGAATTGTGGCGAAGCCAACGCTAGCGCCTTTTCACCGCTTAGTCAATTTGCCCCCTAGTATCCCATTGATACTTACTATTTTCTGTGAAAAGCAGCATGCCAATTTCCGAAATCTGAGTTCTGTGAGTTCCTGACATTTTATTTGGAGTATATATTTATGCACCTTATGAACCTTGCTATTATTCATTTTAATTACCTCCATATTTGAGACTGAACAGTTCAGCAGGGAAGCTACCATTCTACAGGTTGATTATATTGCTCCTTGGTCCCAGCTGCATTTACCTGGGCTGCATCTGAACCATTTCATTTTCCTAAATGATGTATTTTCACTGAAACTGGGGAATAGCCAGACTGAATCAGTTTAATCTTTGGCCTGAGTTACTTATGTAATCTGCCTCCTTTGACTCAAAGCTAAAACCCACATGACCAGGGCCGGACTGGGAGGAAAAAGCAGCCCTGGTAAAAGTATCGAAGCAACCCATGTATTCATGTGCATGCAAAGCATGACATATTTTCCAACCCCAAGGTTAACTAGAACTAGTGTTTATTAATAGATATTTTAAGAGTCTATTACCATATAATCCCCAGCACTATTATACACCCTTTGTGCTGGAACTGGCCCTTGCAACAAATATGTGGGCCCTCAAATCATTCTCATTAATATTAAGTATGTATGGGCCATTAACATGGGCTTCATAGGGTTGCCACCTGGCCAGTATTTTACCGGCCGGTGTTATTATTAGGGAACAAAGATAAATATATAGGAAGGCTGTTTTTTTTCCTGAAAAGGTGGCAAGCCTAGCTTCACCTGGTTTACCCCTGAGGCCTGATAGCAAAATTCAGTGCCAGGTGGATTCACAGTGGTTGCCACAGACAGTTCCAGGCCTGCCATGCCAAGCATCACGTGGGGCCTGCATTGCCGCTGCACGTTTGCAAAAGAGAGCGGCATTCCCGTTTTAGGGATTAGACACTTTGCACCTTTGCAAATGGCCAGTCCCACCACCAGTTCCTACAATAGACACTTAAAGGGCCTCTCCTGTAGGTGTACTCCTTGACCCAAAAGCAAAACCAGTGCCAGTGAGCACTTCAGTGGTTGCCATTAGAATCAGCTTTGCCTGATTTACCCAGAAGGCCGGAAAGCAGGATCAGTGCCAGGTGTATTTCCAGTAGTTGCCCCCACAAAGTTCCAGGGCCTGCCAACCACCACATAGGACCAGCATTGCCACCACTTGGTCATTACACCTCTTGGCCAATAACATTAATGTGTAAATACTTAAATGGCAACATAGGCTTTTGCCTAGTAACTAAGGAAAGGGTAGGGCCTTAAAGCCAAAGGGGCTTTAATAATTGACAGCACTCAATAGTAAAAACACTCAATAAGAACAGCACTCAATAGTAAAAGTCAATCCCCTCTGTATTACATTCAGCTACATTGAGTAGGAAAAACAACAGCCTGCCAGAAAGCAGTTTCCTCCTAAAGTGCTGGCACAAGTTACATGACCAGGGGCAGCTGGGAAATTGACAAAATCTCTAGCCCCATGTCAGGTTTCAAAACTGAATATAAAAAAAATCTGTTTGCTCTTTTGAGAAATGGATTTCAGTGCAGAAGTCTACTGAGGCAACACTATTAAGTGATGCTTTCTGAAAAAAACATATTTTCCCATGACAGTATCCCTTTAAACAAGAAATCATTCCAGTCATCCTACCCAGTCCATTTTCCTCTGTATTCTGCAATCCTGAGTGAGATGAAAGTGATGCTTCCATTCCATGATTTATCCCTTTTATTCTTACACAACTTGATGTATAACATCACATCAGTGTGGCATTAACTGTATGACACTGGCTCTGATCTAGATTCTAGAATGTGTGTGTATAGTATTCCAAACATAGAGCAAGGCAGAGATCTGGATGCTGTTACATTAAAAGAAGCTCAAGCTGAATGTAATACAGAGGGGATTGGCTTTTACTATTGAGTGCTGTTCTTAGATCTACCAGGGAGCTGCTATATATGTTATCTTGCTATCTGGTTACCTTCCCATTGTTCTGTTCTTAGGCTGCTGGGGGGTAAACGGAGGGGGATGATTTCACTCTAACTGGTAGTACAGCAGTAAATAATGGATGACGTTTATCACAGCACAAGTCACATGACTTGGGGCAGCTGGGAAACTGACAATATGTCTGCCCCATGTCAAATTTCAAAATTAAAGGAGAAGTCTACCATCCCTGCGCAAAACCCATCCCCCCCTTCCCCCGGCCTACCTCCCTCCCAGGCAAATGCCCCTAAGTTGCTACTTGCCCCCTCAGCATAGGTCCTGTCCATGGAGTTTGCAGACACAATCTTCTCGTGCAGTCTTCTTCCAGGATCCATCAGCATTTGGCGGCGCATGCGCAGAAGGAGGCATTTGCCGCTTCACCTCTAATGCGCATAAGCAGAAAGTCGCAAAGTTCTCTGATTGAAACTTTGTGAATTTCGGCGCATGCACAGTAGAGCTGAACGGGTAAATGCCCCTACTGCGCATGTGCCATCAATCGACAAAGAATCCAAGAAGAAGATGGCTGGGGAGAAAATGGTGCCTGCAAACTCCATAGTCAGGATCTGCGCTGAGGGGTAAGTAGCAACTTAGGGGAATTGGCCGGGGGGGCAAGGTAGGCCGGGGGCGGGGAGGGTGAGAGGGGTTTAGTGCAGGACGGGTAGACTTCTCCTTTAAATATAAAAAAATCTGTTTGCTTTTTTGAGAAATGGATTTATGTGCAGAAGTCTGCTGGAGCAGCACTATTAACTGATGTGTTTTGAAAAAAACATTTTTTTCCCATGACAGTTTCTCTTTAAGGCTTCTAAAAAATGTAAATACATTATGTGCCATCAATATGGATATATCCCAACCAAGCTGATAGAACCAAAAAAGAGAAAAATGAACATGAAGGTTTTTTCCCTGTGCACTCTGCAAAGCATGCAGTGAAAAGAAAATCATTTATAGCAAATACAGTACACAGGGAATATAACAATGAATGCTGTATAAAGTGCACATCAGAAAATGTGCTTTATTGCTCAGAATGTCCTTGCAGACTCCAGTACACAGGGAAAAAAGAAGACGTTATGGGAGCAAATACATGAACATATAAGGAATATTAAAGCTGGAGTAGTGAGTTATAGTGTGTCTAAGCCTTTTAAAGAACATCACAAGAATACCCCTCAGAGATTAAAATTTTGAGGTATTGAAATTGTTGGAAAAAATTGGTAAGGGGGGAACCTAACCCAAAAAACACTGCAAAGGGAAAGTAAAGGGATATATGACACGCAGACTTTTATTACCCTAGGTTTGAACATTGAAATGAATTTGAGAACTTTCTTATATGACTTTTTAGAATGATTTTAGGATTGGAATACTGTTATATTTGTATTTATGTATGTTTCTTCATTGATTGAAAGAGAGCCTGTGCTTTAGAGGCAAATGTTGTACTTTTACAGTATAAACAGCCTTTTTAACCTTCTGCCTAGAAAAGTGCCTAGAAAGTGATTGTTTTACAGAAAAAGAAATACCCTGGATTTGATGTTGATATGCTGTTTTGAAATCAAGAACCTTGTAATTTGCGAATCCCACCAGAGAGTGGAGAAGCCATACCTCCCAACATTTTGGAAATACAAAGATGGACAAAAAAAAAAAAAGGGAAATATCTTGGACCACGCCCATTTTTGTGGCCATGCCCCCTAATTACCATGTTCATTTTACAACATAGATTATGAAAGTTTGAACATATTTCTGTTTTTTTCCCAGTTATTACAGTTTTGCTAATGAAGGTGAATCGCCCTTTAGGCTAAGTCCAGACGGGGAGATTCGAACATCGAATTTGAATGATTCGAATAAAATTTCATGCGAAGATTTGAAAATTCGATAGTCGAATACGTCCCCTTTAAATTTTAATTCGACCACCTACTTCTCCTGATTAAAGCTACCGAAATGGGGATCCTTCCCTAAGATCGAATATAAAAAATTTGATCGTTTGCTTAAAATCGTTCGAATATTCGATTCGAATTTGATTCGAATATTCGAACGATCGATTAAATGTTCTATATTCGATCGTTCGATTGATCGAATTGCGGTAAAATCCTTCGAATTCGATAGTCGAATTCGAAGGATTTTACATCCCCACTATTCCCTTGGTCGAATTTCGAATTTTTTTATATTCGAAATTCGACCAATAGTAAATCTGCCCCTAAGAGTAAAGTTCACCACTAGAGTGAAATTCCCCCACTCTCCATTCATTTCTATGGGATATTTAAAGGTGTATTTATCAAACTTTCACTTCACCCATTGATAAATACGCCTTTCAAAATCCCATAGAAATGGAGAGTGGCATAATTTCACTCTAGTGGCGGAACTTCACTCTTTGATAAACTTACCCCTAAGTGTTAATTTTAAGGTGAACAACTCCTTTAATATTTCTCATTCACTTCCCTCATTGTCCCCCCAGAGCACAGGTGTTGACGGATAAATAATTCATCAGCTGCGTGTGGTATTTAATAGAAATAAATATAGTCGATTATTAAGATATACATAAGCAAAATACACAGGTATGAACTCACTTTATATTGCCTCTGTTAAGGACCAGTACATTGGCTTTTATCCAGGCCCAGACTGGCAATCTGTTGGTTCTGGCAAATGCCAGAGGGGCTGCTATAAGGTGCCATAGAAAATCAGTGTTTAGTGGGCTGGTGGGGGCTGTTTATCCTGTGTGTGGACTGATTGGGCCTCTGTGTACCTGAAATGCCAGGACCTATTTTAAAGTGATACTGACACTAAAAAATTACTTTTTAACATATGAATGTACATTAAATGTTACCTATAGGTCATGTTGATCATTTTTTGCTGAGGGGTTTGTTTTTGTAGATAAATGTTAGTTCAAGTTCCTAAGTCTGACTCTGACTTTTCCAGCCTGACTGTCCCATCTCAGCCTGTTGGTTACAGTTTCTAATGCTAACAGACTCCTGCTGCACAAATATGGCAGCCCCCTCATACAGGAACATGGGGGATCAGACAGGTAATGTAAAAACATCATGCAAATTTTATTTCAGGTGTCAGTATATCTTTAATTCTCAGTCTGGTCCTGCCTTTATCTATACTGCCCCCCCCCACACACACACACACAGCTCTGCATGCTTTTTATGTTATGCTATACTGCCGGAAAGGTTTTCACATATGAATTTTTGAGCTAATATTGTTTTAATTTTGGAATACAAATAACCCATGCTTACCATTGCTAATGTCTGTGTTCCGTAGATAAGACTTTGGAGTTTTATGCACTAAGAGGATTATGGAAATGATGTATACACATTAAATAAGAAAGGGAAATCATTGTTTAGTCCATTCATGACTAGTGGAAAGATGTGACTTTAATGTTAAATGTTTTAGTCTATATATAACCTATATAACCTGCCTGACTGCATGTTTTTATTTGACCAGCTCACTAGTTCATAGATAGTCTGCATGCACAATGGACTCCCACTAACAAAACAGTCACAACAAAGGGTGAATTGAGGGATTGTATTCTGATAATCTAATTGTGTACTTCACAAAGATCAAGTATGGAGTAACTTCAGTTTCCCTGTTTCTTTTGTTTAGCCAAGAAATAAAAACAATGGATTTTTGCCTGATAAAAACACGTTCAGCACAAACCCATCGCATTGATTCTGCCTGCTTTATAAATATAGGATGTTGTCTATAGAAACAAGGCGGTTTGAAAGCAATCCCCCACTTTGCTCAAAGATAGATACTGTCGTGGGCACTCTAATTTTATTTTACTTAAAATATTATATGATTTGGGAAAAGTAGAAGGAAGAATGATTTGGATAGGATTGGTTATTTATGTGTTTGCATTAGCTTTATTTCTATTTCTATGAATCTGATTTTGATCCATAAATTGCCATGGGAACAAATAACTAAGTGCTGAGGTCTCTCTAGGCTCTCATAGAGTCAAATTTCCTTTGATGTCTGAATATGTTAGTTATTATGACCTCTGTCCTCACTCTTTGGAAAACCCCAGTTTGATTTCCATAGTTCTTTACCCCCTGGTCATTGCTAGTAGCAGCAGTCACTCCATCTATGTAAGTCAGCAACTACAAAAACATTAGGGGCAAATTTACTATTATTCCCCAAAAATAATTCGTTTCTATTCGATATTTCGAATAGTTCTAGGCTACCTTTTATTCGATATTCGATCATTCGACGATCGAATACAAATCTATTCGATCAGTCGAATAAATCATTCGACTGAACGAATAAAACATTCAATCATTCGAATGATTCGTATGATTCGAACGATCGAACACTTCGATCATAGGAATCCTATTCGATCAGGACTTAGTCTCAGAAGCATATGGGAGTGCTCCCATAGGCTTCTATTGCAATTCGGTAGGTCCAATCTGGCGAAGTAGGCAATTGAAGAAACTTAAAAATTGAAATCCTTCGCTGATCGAATGATCGAATATTCGTCCATTCGACTCTATTCGAATGTATTCGATCATTCGACCATTCCCTATTCGATGATCGAATATGCCAAAATTCACATATTCGACCAAACGAATAAATCCTATGTTCGAAATTCAATCGAATTCGATCGAACTTCAAATCCTTCACGTGAATTTGGTAAATTGGCCCCTTAATCTCTAGCGCTGCTTTTACACCGTGGACATTGCTAACTCAACCACCCAACCAAACCTTGTTGTTGGCTAGAAGACCGCCTGCTTCAATTGCTGGCATCTTTCTGCTTTAATGAAGTACTTAAACTTTGATCTTATATATTCATATGACTGAGTGGCCTTTAATCTTTTCTCTTCTTGTGTCATAAAAGAGGGAATGGGCCATATCCAACCATAATTATACTCTATATTTCTTCTACAGGATGCTGGTAGTAACTGAAAAAATGTGTTGGATGGGAATATAAGAAGTAGATCAGCATCATATATGTTCTAGTTGCAAAGTTCAAGCTTTTAACACCTGCCTATCTAGTTGATCCAGAGGAAAATTAATAAAACCCTCTCTAAAGTTCAGTTATAAACATATATATAACTATGGACACTATGGGGTTAACTATATAAGGGTTTGGTGTTTAATCTTTTTTTCTGGTTTCAATATTTTTATTGAAATTTTAGAACTTACAGTCATAAATATGACATATCTTGTTAATAACAGTAAAATGTTTACATCACAAAATAAAAACAGAAAAACAGCCCAGGTCTGAACTAATGTATAAAGAATTGATTAATAGCTGTAATTATACATTAAAACATTATTATGCAGTGCATTTGAGTCCTTGTAACTAATAAACTTTACGTATTATTTTATTTGTAGATATGTCTACTATATTAAGGGATACTAATGTGAAGTTCTATCGCTTACTAGTTTATATCGATAACCATAAGTAATCAAATAATAAACAAATGAACAGTTTTGCTTTGCCGGAAAAATTCACGAAATGAGTCGCGGCATGTCTTTGAAGCGTGTCGCGTCAACTTCATCGCGTCATGTTCGACGCGCACCGTTTTCATCGCTTCGTTTTTGTCGCATCGCGTCAAAAACCGGCGTGCGAATTGTTTTTTTCAGCAAATTTTCGCTTGCGTCTCGCGAATTTGTTCGCCAGCGGCGAATCGCGGGAATTTGCCGCGAATTCGCCCCTGGTGAATAAATTCGCCCATCACTAATTGTAACTAAGGGATCAATCATATTAAGTTATCGACTGAAATGTTTTTATTTTATGCGGATCTATTGTATTTATAATGACTGGCTGAATGGGTGGTCACTCCATTATGATAATGACAGTATATCACTGATGATGCTGCTGTTTCCCGCCAACATACAGATTTAAGGCATTGTTCATTGTTTATGTGACACTTTGAGAAGGGCCGTGGGTCGGCCGAAACGTCAGTTGTGTTTAAAAATAAAAACTTAAATTTTAATTAGTAAGACCTGTGAGTGCAGATTCTTTTGTATAGATTTAGTTTATTTTGCTGTCTCTGCACCCAGGCACCTTTACCGCAGTTATCGAGAGTGCCGGTATCAGAGTGGAACATATATATATATATATATATATATATATATATATATATATATATATATATATATATATATATATATATATATATATATATATATATATATATATATATGTATGTATGTAACTAAGTTTTCTGAATATTTCTGTGTCTGATTTTTTTTTACTTACTTCAGCTGCCCTTTTACACTAATATTTATAAGCATGTTCACTGTCATGAGTCATACTCCATAGATTAACCTAAATAAAAATGAAAAAAAGTCAACTGGGAATCTTAGAAACCTATAACCTCTACATTTCCTACTTTCTTGCTCATTATGTCTCATTCAGTCTTTATTGCATGAAGGTGTGCTTTATGAGCCATCGTCACAGCAACAATTTCATTTAGGTGATTAATAAATAGTAGATTAAAATTGTTTCCTGCACACAATATTAGGTGCCTGGTCATCCTTATTGCACCATAATGCAGACATGGCTGTTTTGGTCTTCTCAGAACTTGAACTGTTGACTGATTGCTTCATCAAAGCAGTCTAGCACTTTATTTCTTTGTCTTTGAGGATTGAACCCTTGGGAGCTGTGTAAATGCCAGCTAAGTAATATATTTGAGAAGCAGGTGTGAGGCCAGGAGTAAAAGACTTGATAAAAGAACTTGTTAGTTAAACTCCATAAGATACCTGCATTCCCAAAGGGCTTGTTGACCTTTGAGTTAATTTTTAGTATGATGTGGAAAGTGATATTCTGAGACAATTTGCAATTTGTTTCATTTTTTATTATTTGTGGTTTTTGAGTTATTTGGTTTTTTATTCAGCAGCTCTCCAGATTGATGTTCCAGTCCAAATTACCCTAGCAACCATGCACTGATTTGAACAAGAGTCTGGAATATGAATAGAAAAGGACCTGAATAGAAAGATGAGTCATAAAAAGTAGCAATAATAATAGATTTGCAGCCTTACAGAGCATTTGTTTTATAGATGGGGTCACTGACCCCCATTGGAAAGCTGTAAAGAGTCAGAAGAAGAAGGCAAATAATTCTAAAACATTAACAAAGTAAATAACTAGGGCCAATTGAAAAGTTGCTTAGAGTTAGCCATTCTATAACATGCTAAAAGTAAGGTGAACCACCCCTTTATGTATGCAATTTTCTATGCAAGTTTACTAGGCTTTAACCACTTTGTTCCCATACACTGTAACATGTTGGCATCATTTCTTGGTGATGTAGTTGATGTTATAAGTAACAAACCCAGAGCTTTTGCAGAAGGAATCTAAACCAAAGTGGAAGTTTAGCTAAAGGTTGGTGGCTGATCAAATCACAGCTATAGACTAAACTTGCCCTTATTGGTGTTCATCATTGTAGTGTTGGTTATGGAAAACTGGGTTCGGTAGCATTGCAGCTGCTTTGCTTACACTAGAGTAGAGGGTCTCCACGATAGAAATAATTTTCATATGGATGCCTGGCTCTACAGATGCATATAGTCTTGTGCTACACTGATGAACCATAATAAAAAAGAAAGTGCTCTGCAGTTCTGATGTATACAGCAACTGCCCTGGCTGTGCTTTAAAACCCAGCAGTGAGCTTCGGGGTGTATAATATGAAAATGAACACTGGATTTCCATTGTACCAACAGGCCCTTCATTGAGATTGGAAGAATAGTTGAACCTCAATGGAGATGAGATGATCGTTTAGACTAGTCTTAAATGTTTAAACAAAACACAGAAAACCTAGATGTATTATCACATCTTCGGAGAAAAAAATAGGAATCTTAACGGAAAAAAGCAATATTGTGGAAATGATCTAAATCTATGGAGGCTTAACTTTCCTAACATTACACATATTGTGCCACATATATATCAAGAATAATGAGCAATTTCTTAGAATATAGCCATTTCCTTAGAGCTATAGGCAATCTACATGTAGATAGAAATTACTGCAGCAAATCTTTAGCCAGCGTGTGCTGAAGGACAAAGGATGCACTTAGTATTAATGGCCTGCGTGGCAGTGGAAATGTAAATATATGGGCAAGGAAATTGCTAGAAAATTGTTATAATTCCTAAACAGGTAGGTGACCTTGTTTAAAATACCCATTAACATAGAACTTCAACAGCGTATCTATTATGGGTTTGAAAAGACAGAAATATAGGCCCCTTATAACAACTTCTATAGCACCAGGAAACAGTAAGCCACGGTATATTATGGGGGACCTGTTATCAAAAATGCTTAGGACCTGGGATTTTCAAGATAACGGATATTTCTGTCATTTGGATTTTCTTACCTTAAGTCTACAAAAAAAAATCATGTAAGCATGAAATAAACCCAATTGACTGGTTTTGCTTCCAATATGGATTAATGATATCTTGGTTGGTATCAAGTACAGGCTACTGTTTTATTATTACAGAACAAAAGGAAAATCATTTTTTTAAATTTTGATTATTTGGATAAAATGGCGAGATGGCCTTTCTGTAATTCGGTGCTTTCTGGATATCTGGTTTCTGGATAACGGATCCTATACCTATATAACACTGGAACCATGCTATATAACATACATGGGAGAAAACAGACTGCAGTTTGGTTACGTCTGACCAAAGATGGATGACATCTATCATGCCTACCCTAACACAAAGAATTATATCAACTGGAATCATTTGCTGGAAAATCTCACTGGCCAATATCTGCATTGTGCTGTCTATGTAGTCATTCAAACAACTCGCCTGGATCCCCCAAGCAATCAGGGCACAATTAATTTAACCTTAAAGGCTGCAGGTCTTGAATAATGGTGGAATGCTTTCTTGGCTTGAGGAAATTCTTCACATTGAAATAAGTATTTTGGCAAGTTGGATTACAATGAAAATCCTTGTATATCTCTGAATGTATTATTATTAACAGAAACGGCAGCATAAATGTAGGTAAAGTTAAATCACTTCCATCAAATGGGATGAAAAGCAATAGAACCTGTAAAAGCAGAGATAAGTACTTTATTCAATACTTGAATTCGGAAGAGTGAATTATAAGAAACATTTCAAAATATGTTGTTTTCAGTACAGGCCCAGATTGGCAATCTGTGGGTTCTGACAAATGCCAGAGGGGCTGCTGTAAATTGCCATAGAAAGTGACTATTAAGTGGGCTGTTTGGGCCTCTGTGTAGTAGGAATGGCAGGGCCTATTCTGAATCCCAATCCAGTCCTGTTTCGGTATCACATAAGTGAAATTTCCATTGTTTGATGTGAAGATGGTCCCTTTACAGAGAACACACATTATGTAAAGAATACAGTACCTGCTATTTTAAAATACAGTATAAGGATATTATAAGTCACTGAGGAGTTCCATGGCCTTGATAAAGGAAATGTAACTTCAAGGTGACTTTTAATATCCTTAATAATCCTATAATAATATTAGGAAAGCAGGACACTGAGAATCACCCCTTTGGCAAGGTCTATTACACATAAAACCATGGTGGCTCAAGCTCACAGTATTTGCAATTTATAAATTGCAATTTGCAATTTATTCAAGTATCTTATTCCTTATTAATCTATAAATCCCCCCACCCAAAAAAAACAAAAAACTTTCCTACAACTGATGTCAAACTGACTGGCCTATAATCCTCAGACTGAGAAAAGGAATAGCAGTCCAGGCAAGAGATATGGGGGATGTTTGTATCTGTAAGCTCACATGCCATAGTTAGGCCCCTCTAATATTTTTTATTTATATATTCTTTATTTTACATTTTCATTATTCAAAAACAAATAAAAACAAAACATCACATAAAGTCAAAATAAACAAAGTGAGTGAAATGTACATGTACAGAGCATATGTCCGGAGACCCAAATACCGTTGCCTTTATTCACAATTAACAGGGCATATGTCGATTTTGTATTGCTACTAGGTATTCCCCTGTATATGTACTATATAGTCATACGCTTAGCAACATTAATCACATTGTATGTACATCCTAATAACCTTTGTTAACTGGGAGGACACAGTTTCAAAGCACTTCCTTCCCTCCTCTGCTCAAATAAGAGGAGATGAAGTGAACCCATATTTATTATAATCTTAATTTATTGCTCAGGTCACCTCATTGTATGCATAGATCTAATTACTATTTTCACAAGCATTACTTACAAGATAACTAACATGTTGGCATAGTTAACAGTTTCTCTAAAAAGGGCCCACGCAGACCATGTACGAATGCTTAATCCAATCTCCTATAGGTGGTGAGCGACTCTGTTTCCAATACCTGGGAATTACTGCCCTGCTGCCGCTAGTGCAAATGCTAATATCTCTTTTTTTGTGATCGTGATATGAGGCGGAATGAGGAATCGTGATATCAATCGTGATATGTAGACAGAAGCGCCAGAGGCCCCTCTAATATTTTATGTGATTCCAACAGCCTATTCAGTGTCGGACTGGCCCACCGGGAGACCAGGAAAACTCCTGGTGGGCCAAGGTGTCAGTGGGCCCTCATGCTGCCAAACTTTTGGCTTATTTCATGGCCATTCCCTATTTCTATGAGAACAAAGAGGCTAAATAGATGGAATAATTGATTATAGTATGTAAAGAAAACAAACTAGGAGAATATATGTTGATTGAGGAGATGGAGAATATTAGTACTGAGAGTGGGACCCTGGTCTAAGGTTTTATGGTGGGCCCCTGGTCTAAGGTTTTTGGGTGGGCCCCTGGTGTCCCAGTCCGACACTGAGCCTATTGTTATCATATATATGGTATTGTGATATATTAAATCTTGAAGCCTGTTGCAACATTAAAACACTAAAATGTAGTCAAGCATCAAGCTGTGTTCTTTGATCCTTTACCAAGCAAAGTTTAATGGAAAACACAGGGGATACATATTTAATCTTCAGATAATTAAGGTGAACCATTGTAGAATTACTTACAAAACACAGCCAGAAGCAATGTTAGGCTACAGTACACAAACAAAAAAAAGAAATTGCCATTGCTTGTTCTATTTAATATTATTATTAACATGTAAAATGTTCTCTATCTGTTTGGTGTCATTGTGGGCATTTTCCATGAGAGTGAAGTGTGCACCTTTTTTGGGGGGCAAGTGTACTGTTACATAGGCAAACCTGAAGCTACATCTTGGTTCAGAGTTGGTAGTAGCTCCAGGGTTCAACATCAATAGACACAACTGTTTGCAATTCAGAAGTGGAGGGATGAGGAAGGAAGCTGAGCCAATGAACACATGTTGACACAAGTACCAGTAATGTATGCGATTTTTTCCCCCTAATGACTGCAGCCAATTTAGTGGCACTGTAATTGTGCTTGTGTTTGTGAAAACCCCCCTTTAGTCGTCACTAATACCTCCACCTTCCACCCTACGCTGGCATTTCAATGCACTCAGTAGAAAATCAAGTGAGACAGACTCAGCAGAGCTGCACAAGTGAATTCATTGCACGTAACAAAAGACTGTACTCTCAAAACACAATGAACCAGGTTACATTCTAAGAGGAACAGCTTCTTTATGTACTCGTCTGCATTTTCTCTTAGACTACAATGGAGTTTTCATGAGATAAAACAGGATATAATCAGCCAAATGAAGCCAGACCATTGTATACGATAAATACACCTGAATATCGTCTCTGCTGATCTTCACTAGCATGCCGTGTATTTCAAATTATTCTGCCAGCATTGAACCATTGAGATTAACTTGAATTCAGAATTTATCCCAATTACTTTTTTTCTCTCTGTTTTGCTGATTATGTGCTTATTTATGCTTCATGTCTGGAGATTTTTTAGGCAATTTTCTGGTTAGAATGAATCCACTCTAAATTGAAAGCCCTTACTGTCAGCCGCACAGTCCTATTAGGTAATCAAAGGGAATTTGGACTTCACTTGAGATCCAGTATTTTAAGATTACGATTACCTTGGAGTTCATATTTTCTTTATCTTTTTCTTTCCTAAGGAAATACAATTACCTGCCAGGATGGAACAACCTTATGTGAACTCTTAACAATGTTTTTGGATTGGTAAAACCTATATTATTTTTATGGACTTCTCCCATCTGAACTTCTCTTAGATCTATCATTGCAAAAAAAAAATAAACCCAAAAGTAATACATCATTTTTTTGTGACATAAACAATAAATGGTTAATGAGTGTGCATTTTCAGCTTAAAGGGATCCTGTCATGGGAAAACATATTTTTTCAAAACACATCAGTTAATAGTGCTGCTCCATTTCTCAAAAGAGCAAACAGATTTTTTTATATTTCATTTTGAAATCTGACATGGGGCTAGACATTTTGTCAATTTCCCAGCTGCCCCAAGTCATGTGACTTGTGCTCTGATAAACTTCAATCACTCTTTACTGCTGTACTGCAAGTAGGAGTGATATCACCCCCTCCCTTTTCCCCACCCAGCAGCCTAACAACAGAACAATGGGAAGGTAACCAGATAACAGCTCCCTAACACAGGATAACAGCTGCCTGGTAGGACAACACTCAATAGTAAAACCCATGTCCCACTGCGTACTATTCAGTTACATTGAGAAGGAAAAACAACAGCCTGCCAGAAAGCAGTTCCCTCCTAAAGTGCTGGCACAATTCACATGACCAGGGGCAGCTGGGAAATTGACAAAATGTCTAGCCCCATGTCAGATTTCAAAACTGAATATACAAAAATCTGTTTGCTCTTTTGAGAAATGGATTTCAGTGCAGAAGTCTGCTGGCGCAGCACTATTAACTGATGAGTTTAAAAAAACAAAAACAAAACATGTTTTCCCATGACAGTTTCTCTTTAATGGTAACTATTAAATAATCTTTGCCTTTGCCTAGGGCAGCAGTTTTAAGGAGGCAGCCCTCAGCTGTCTATATGGTAGATAAAATTAATTTAAGAAAATAATTTGTCAATGAATACAGCCCTGCTTATACTGTATAAATACTTGTAAGAAACAAATAATGAATACACTGGCAGTTTTATTAAACTTCCACTAATGTTTAGTTGGTTAACTTCCATACAGTGCCCATTCTGACTGGTTGCCCAGAAAGTTACAGTATGTGTAGTGGAGAAAATATGTATTTGACTTTGTGTAGGCAAGAAAAATCATATATTCTTCTTCTCCAAACATTATAAAAAGTAATTGGTGGTAGGGCCTTCCTACAAAAAAAATTGGTGGCCAGGTCCTCTGGTGGGGAAGGGCCCCCCAGAAAGAAAAAAAACAATATTGGTGGTCTTAGCCCCCTAGAATTTATATTATTATTATGTATTTATATAGTGCCAACATATTTCATATCGCTGTATATAAAACCATTGCTTGTCAGGGCCCCCTGCAAGTTAAAGGCTCCCCTTATAAGTAAAAATTGGTGGTCATGGCTCTTCTGATAGTTAAGAAAAATTGTTGGCCAGGGCCCACCTATCCGTTATAAAAAGTCACTGATTGCCAGGGCTTCCCTTCAAAAAGAAAAAATGTGACCAGGGCCCCCTATAAGTAACAAGTAAACTTCTGGTGGCCAAGTTTTGGTGGTCAGGGCCCCCCATAAAAGCTTTAAAAAAACATTGGTGGGCACGGTCCTCTATAAAAGTTGGTGGCCACCTCCCCCAAATAAAAATGAATTGATGCGCCGGTAGCGCATGTGCGTCCGCTTTGTCGTATCATCACTAGCGTTTGCACACACCTGCCGGCATATGACTGGATGGTGCAGCAAGACGTTTGCGAGGGCAAGTGGGGGACCCAACCCAGTCCAACCCTGGTCCTAATTAGAATATTTGCCACATAAAACCTGCCCAATTCATGTAGAAGTCAATGAGGTCTGTTGAGCCATTTGGAGACATAATAGCCTTCTTGACATTGTAGGTTTTTTTTTTCGGGGCAAAAACTCAATTTGTACAAATTTAATAAGACACAAATATGATTTTAGTTTTCGGGTAGTTTTAGTTTTCGGGTAGGAACCATTCAATCAAATATTAGCCATTCAATGTTATTCTTAAATAACCTCAAAGTTGAATGGTGAGTATATTCAAATAAAAAAAAAATTAATTTAGAAAATTTGGCCTTTGATAAATGGTAAAAGCTCAGAATTATAGTATCCATAGTATAATTAATAATTAATGATGATCTTTGTGGTATACTTAATCCTTGCTGGAGGTAAAACAATCCCATTGGGTTTAAGTAATGTTTAAATTTGTTAAAGGGGTTGTTCACCTTTGAGTTAACTTTTAGTATAATGTAGAGAGTGATATTCTGAGACAATTTGCAATTGGTTTTCATTTTTTATTGTTTGTGGTTTTATAGTTATTTAGCTTTTGATTCAGCAGCTCTCTATTTTGCAGTGTCGGCAATTTGGTTTCTAGGGTAAAAATTATCCTAGCAACCCTACATTGATTTGAACAAGAGACTGGAATATGACTAGGAGAGGGACTGAATTGAATGATAAGTAATAAAAAGTGTCAATAACAATACATTTGTAGCCTTACAGATCATTTTTTTAAGATGGTGTCAGTGACCCCCATTTGAAAGCTGCAAAGAAACAGAAGAAAATTGCAAATCATTAAAAAACTATGAAAAATAAATAATGAAGACCAATTGAGTTTCTTAGAATTGGCCCTTCTACAATATACTAAAAGTTAATTTGAAGGTGAACCACCCCTTTAATAGTTTTAAGGTATGAAGATCCAAATTATGAAAAGATCCATTATATGGAGAGCCCCAGGCCCAGAGCATTCTGGATAACAGATAGCATTAAAGGTCATGTGTCATTCTTCCTTACAGGTCTAGATCATAATAAAGTAAGCGACTGACTAAATTTTGCAGTATAAATTATTAAATTATTATAATTAATCAAGTCAGTGTCATTCATCATTCTCGAGAGGAATTATGCAAATATATCTATGGATTTTTTTTAAATACATTTTCACAAATGCCTATGTGCTACTATGTGTTACATGTTTTGCCCCGCTCGTCTGACAATGTCTATATTTCAGTGCAAAGGCTGGGGGAGGGAAAGGAACCTTTGTGGACACAAATAATGTATTTCTCTCATCTTTCTTAAAATTACATCTCAAGATGACCATCTTTCACAATTATGTGAACGGCCGAGAAATTGATTTGCTCACCATTTAAGGCAACTGTCAGGCTTTTTGGATGATGGAATGTCACAGAGGTATGAGAGTAAATTACAGTGATGGGGTCATTTACAGGGAATTTTTAAAGTGAAAATATATCAGGTTTATAGATGACTTATATCTTCCATTTATTTACTTATCTCTCTTACTTAGCTTACATTTATCTGACAGATGGCAGGAGACTATCTTATGAATGCCTCAGACTAGGGCACCACCAGGGGGCGAAGGCACAGTATTGTACTGAACATGCCCTTCTTCGGCTGCATTATATTACAGGTGTGGGACCTGTTATCCAGAATGCTCGGGACTGGGGTTTTCCGGATAACAGAAATCTTTTCACTTTTTTTTGATTTTCATACTTTAAGTCTTCTATAAAATCATGTAAACATTAAATAAACCCAAAAGGCTGGTTCTACTTCCAATTAGGATAAATGATTTCTTAGTTGGGATCAAGTACAAGGTACAGTTTTATCATTACAGAGAAAAGGGAAATCAGTTTTAAAGGGGTTGTTCACCTTTGAGTTAACTTTTAGTATAATGTAGAGAGTGATATTCTGAGACAATTTGCTATTGGTTTTCATTTTTTATTGTTTGTGGTTTTTTAGTTATTTAGCTTTTTATTCAGCAGCTCTCTAATTTTCAGTGTCAGCAATTTGGTTTCTAGGGTACAAATTAGACCTAGCAACCCAGCATTGATTTGAATAAGAGACTTTAATATGAATAGCAGATGGACTGAATAGAATGATAACTAATAAAAAGTGGCAATAAATATACATTTGTAGCCTTACAGAGCATTTGTTTTTAGATGGTGTCAGTGACCCCCATTTGAAAGCTCCAAAGAAACAGAAGAAAATTGCAAATCATTAAAAAAAACTATGAAAAATGAATAATGAAGACCAATTGAAAAGTTTCTTAGAATTGGCCCTTCTACAATATACTAAAAATTAA
Organism: Xenopus borealis; assembly: GCA_024363595.1. Taxonomy (NCBI): domain Eukaryota; kingdom Metazoa; phylum Chordata; class Amphibia; order Anura; family Pipidae; genus Xenopus; species Xenopus borealis. The sequence continues at coordinate 101,216,093 of CM044445.1, read as the reverse complement.
CTTGAAGGTGAAACACCCCTTTAAAAATTCAGATTATTTGGATATAATGGAGTCTATGGGAGACAGCCTCTATGTAATTCTGGGCTTTCTGGATAACAGATACCTGTATAGTGTTCCCTGCATTGCACGGCCTAAATATCCTACTTCTACAGGGGAAGATGTGGTCAAGTTGAACCCAGACCCAGGGGGTGTTCACCTTTAAATTTTTATGATGTAGTACTAGACCTATGATGTAGAGAGAGACAATCGGCAATTTGTTTTCGTTTTTATTATTTGTGGGTTTTCAGTTATTTAGTGGTTTATTCAGAAGCTCTCTAGTTTGCAGTTTCAGTAATCTGGTAGCTAGGGTCCAAATTACCCTAGCAACCATGCATTGATTTGAATAAAAGACTGAGTTATGGATAGGAGAGGGCCTGAATAGAAAGATGAGTAACAAAAAGTAGCAAACAAAAGTGCCTTACAGAGCATTTGTTTTTTTTTCAGTGACTTCCATTGGGAAGCTGGAAAAAAATGTAGACAATTGATGATGATGACGATATGACTATGTACTAATTATATCAGTACAGATTTTATTACTAATTTTTCTATTCAGGCCCTCCCTTATTCCTATTCCAGTCCCTTATTCAAATGAATACAAGGTCGGACGCGGTTGGTGGAGTGGGGGCAGTGCGGGCGCCACAGCAGTGGGGGCTGGGGGTCTGTAGGGGGGCCCTGGACAGCAGCCCTGGTGGGTCCTGGCCCCCCATAGACCCCCCAGCCCCCACTGCTGTGGCTCCTGTACCACCCCCTCCACCAAGGGCATGTGCTTCTGCACAGACGCGCACATCCACTGCGTTTTATGGTGGCCACGGCAGGAAGGACTGTGAAAATCATGGATCTGGGCAGGCTGGGCCCATCGGGTTTTTCCCAGGGTTCCCACCAGCCCAGTTCGACCCTTAATCAATACATGGTTGTAAATGTAATTTGGACCCTGGCAACCATATTGCTGAAACTGCAAACTGGAGAGCTACTGAATATGATGAAAAATAACTCAAAAACCACAAATAATAAAAATTTTAAAACCAATTGCAAATTGTCTCAGAATAATACCCCTTTAATTAGTAGGTATATAAAATAATGTACAGAATGCTCAGTACCTGGGGCTTCCTGGATAATGGATCTTTCTGTAATTTGGATCTTCATACCTTAAATCTGAGAGAAAATCATGAAAACATAAAATAAACCCAATGGGCTGGTTCTGCTTTCATTAGGGACTAATTGGGATCAAGTACAAGCTACAGTTTTATTATTACAGAGACAAAGGAAATAAAAAAAATTGGATTATTTTAATTAAATGGGAGATGTGCATTCCGTAATTCGGAACTTTCTGGATAACGGGTTTCCGGATAACGGATCCCATACCTGTTAAATAGGATCATATTTGAGATCACAGAGATTTCCATGACACCATCCTTTTTGACTAATGTTGTTCTATTTTAGTATCGGGGGTGTATAATTCCTTATGTAAGTCCACAGTGTCCTGCGGTATTTCATTTCTACGGCCTTGTGTTTTTTTCTGCAAAATTATTCGGTGACAAGAACCATAAAAGCCAAATACATTCATTAGGAAGGCTGCTAATATAGAAGTGCCTCCTTATGTCGCAGGGTATATATTCTGTTGATTTTGTGCGTTTACAGGTGTCATAGAGAATACAGGGTTTATATATTAACAATGTCATCCAATCTAGTGCAGTTAATAGATTCATGGTGAATTATAAATTGGTTTCAGCTCTATCCGCTTCTTCCATATCTACTTATAAGTGCTATTTATACGCAGCAGCCTGTGTGCATTCAAGAACTCTAAGTAGCTTGTCTTCAGCGGCCTCAATTGGGTATTAAAGATTGGAAACAGGCATCTTTATAGCTAAATGTATGTGATCCAGTTAATATTCAGTTCAATCTGGCTGTCAAGGATGTACACACTTCACTGCATATTTAGCAGAATAGATTTATTTAAACGTGCATTGCCTTGCCTACACAGCTGGGCTGTTTTTTGTGGCTTAACATACCATATTTACCTTTTTCTAGAAACAGAGATAACATGGAACTATCCCTTCTAGGTCACGTTGTTGCATTTACATTCCAACAATACAGAGGCACACTCCACTCCTTAAGTCTGCAAAAATAGAAGTTGTTTCTTTATTTTAGTGAGAGCTTAGCACGTTGTTGCATTTGAATTATAATGATTTCCGCTTCATACTTTCCATTATGTAAGGGCTATTGTATTCATATGATTAACAAGTACAAATAGGCTGTGATTTTGGTTTACTCTCCTTCAGAGTCAAGGTGGGAGTAGATGGAAGTATTTAGTCAGACTCACTCTCCCGGGTCTTCATTTATTTAATCAGCATCATATGGTTTATATTCAGTACAGGTATGGCATTTATTATTCAAAAACCCCTTATCCAGAATTATGGAAAGACCATCTCACATATACTCCATTTTATCCAAACAATACAAACTTTTTCTCTGTAATAATAAATCAGTAGCTTGTACTTGATCCAAACTAAGATATAATTAATCTTTATTGGAAGCAAAACCAGCCTAGTGGGTTTATTTAATGTTGACATGATTTTCTAGTAGATGTAAAGGGTGTGTAAAGGCCCTTACAGGCCTATTTATCAGCAATCTAATTTTTGTGGTTTTACTGGGTTTTGAAACCATGAGTAAACTCGCAAACTCGGAAACTACGGATGTTATGAGATTTAGTACAAAATCCAAATAAAAAAAGTATAAATGGAAAATTGCTCACCTTGAAAACCTCTGACAATTACCATTTTTTTCTGAATTTATTTCGAACGGTTTAAAAAGATCAGCGCAGCTCCCATTGACTTCTAAAGGACCTCGACAAAGTTTTGTATTAGTGGTTGGTGTGGTTTTTACACTTCAGGATTTTTAGAGCTTTTAAAAAAAAATAAAAAATTAGACATTCATGGAAAAATTCAAAATCTCCAACATACTTTCGTTAAAAAAAGCAGGGGGAGCCCCAGCCTTACTTAATTAAGGGTAAGTAAAAAGTTAGGGGCATTTGCCCGGGGTAGCAAGTAGGCTGGGGGGGAAGTGGGGAGGAGGGTCTACGGGAGGTTGGGGGATAGGTTTTTAAAGTATGGGTTTAGTTCTTCTTTAAGTAAGAGATCGCTCCCCTGTAAGAGCTACAGTTGTGGGGGAGAATCAGTCTGTGAGACCAATGCTTTCATCAGGAGATACTTTTCCCAAGAAATGCCACCATGTAGGGAGGTGGCAGCCTATGAAAAATAAAAATATGACTGGGGCAAATTATTAGGGACCACTATATATACGGGGATTACCTCGATGCGGAATGGTGGTTTGCCAATTTTAGAATCAAAACATTGTAGTTAAAACCCCTGTTTTTGAAAATGCATGCAACAGGGAACCAGGGAATCAATCCATTCAATCCATACTTTTGTATGTTTTTATAGTAAGTTTGGTCATTTCAGTTGCACTTTCATTGTACATAAAGGGGGGGATGTAATCTGTTTTGCTAAAGTAAAAAAATGACGCAAAGACGCTTGCGATTGTTAGTGACCATGCTTGTGTCCTTTTCGACCAATTAAAGACCTCAACGCCTTCATCGCAAAGTTTTCGACCAAATAGTTTTTGCAAACCTTCGTATCGGACGTAATAAAACTTTGCAGTCGCAAAACCTTTATGCGTTTAATTTAATGAAACTCCAGAGCAGGTGTTAATGCTAAATCTTTGCTTAACAAAAATGCGCAATAAAATTTTAGCCACCGACTGATTTTACACTGCGAGCAGTGCTAAACATTTGCAGAGGCGCCATTTTAAATAACTCCTGCAACTTTTAATTACATTCTCCCTATAGAGGTCTATTTACAATTTTTTTACAAACCCCCTAACCTACATAGACCCCCCTCCCTCCTCTCCCCCATCCTAGCTGCTACCCCCGGGCAAATGCCCCTAAGTCTTTACTTACCCCTCGTTGCAGATTCTGTCTATCGCAGTTCATGGCAGCCATCCTCTTCTCTTCAGTAATCTTCGGAATGAGAACGGCATATCGGTGCATACTCAGTAAGAGCAATCTTCTTAGCTGAGCTTAGCAACAAATATGCATGCACCCAGGGTTGGACTGGTGGGTCCTGCACATGAGCGCAGCGCTAGTGTTCAGGGAATTTTTTCCGACAAAAGTGGTTGCAAAACTGGGCTGGCCTGTATGCGCCTGTATGCGCCTGAAGTCATGGAAATTGCCGAAACGCCACACTCATTCCCGAAGATTACCGAAGAGCCTGAAGATGGCTGCCGTGAACTCCCCTGGACAGAATCTGCACTGAGAGGTAAGTAAAGTAAGTAAAGCTAGGCTGGGGGGGAGGGGGGTCTATGTATGGTAGGGGGAGTAGGTTTGTTTTTTTTAAATTTAGGGTTGAATTCTCCTGATTCCTGGCAGCGCTTAGAAAATGCATAGTCATTTAAATTCACTGAAACTCTTGGCCTTCAAAGAGAGTAAAGAGACCTGCCTAACTGTTTAAAACTGTCTAAAATGCTAATATTCCAGAAACTACTAAAAATACAAAATGAATGTAATTTTCTAAATTCCCCAGAAATACACTGTGATTAAGGGTGGTGGCAATCAGTGATTGGCCAACAGGACTGGACTGAGAATAAAAATAGACCCTGGCATTTCAGGTACACAGAGGCCCAATCAGCCCACATAGAGGCCCAAACAGTCCCCACCAGCCCACTAAATACTGACTTTCTATGGCAGCCCATCTGGCATTTGCCCTAACCCACAGATTGCCAGTCCGGGCCTGTTGGCCAATATCCATGTCAATCAATGGAGTCTTGACCAGACTGTCTGGGTCAAAACTGGACAGGTCAACCCTAATAGCATCAATTTATATTGAGGCTGTTAAATACAATAAAAACAGTTTTTTAAATGAGATTGGCACACAGACTTTCATTTCTTTTTAAAATCCTTAAAACATGTCTGACCTGGATTTGGAAGTGTGTAGCAAGCAGTGACATCAAGAGATGTATTGTACACAGTGCATTGTACAGCATGCACTCTGCTCCTCATTAGATCTGGATATATGAGAAATATAGCAGAAGCAAGCTATTGATTGATAATAATGGCCCACAGGCTAAAAATGAATGTACACTATAGGCAATTAATCATTTTAACCAGTCTGTTGGAAATCTCCAGTTCCTACTGTGACTGAATATACTGTACTAAGCTAAGATTAAAACACAGTACGTGCCCGTTTCTCCTGTAATTAAAAAGTATCCTGGAGAGTAATAAAGCGAAAAAAAGTGCTGTTAACGTTAAAAAAAAAAATAGGCAACAAAATAAATGTGCAGCAGTTTCTCAACCAAGTGAGCTTTACAGTTATGTATCTGTATATTTGCTTTGCTCTGAATTATGGGAAGGACACCTTCTATAGACTCTATTTTAATCAAATAATATTTTTAACATTATTTCATTTTTCTCTGTTATAATAAAACAGTACCTTTAACTTGATATCAACTAAGATGTCATTAATCCTACTTGGAAGCAAAACAACGCTATTGGGTTTCATTAATGTTTTATAGTAGTTTAAAGGAACAGTAACACCAAAAAATGAAAGTGTTTTGAAGTATAGAAAACACTGTTAGAACTGATGTGTTTGCTTCAGAAACACTACTATAGTTCAAATAAACAAGCTGCTAAGTAGCAATGGCGGAAATTGAAAAACGGCTATATGGCACAGGATAAGTAATGGATAACAGATAACATTATGTTCTACAGAGCTTATCTGCTATCTGCTGTGTAACTTGAGCCTTTTCTCCTTTGAATGGCTGCCCCCATGGCTACACAGCAGCTTATTTATATAAACAATAGTAGTGCTTCTGAAGCAAACACTGCAGTTTTACCAGTGCAGGGCGACACTGCATTATATTTTTATTACTTTAAAACAATTTCATTTTTTGATGTTACTGGTCCTTTAAAGTACAGAGATCCAAATTATGGAAAGATCTCTTATCTGTTCAACCCCAGGTCTAGGGTATTCTGGGTAGCAGGTCCCATACCAGTACTGTTGGAAAGCACAGCTGACAGGTGCTGACACCCTCTATATTTGTCCATGTCACTTCGGTAACATCTTGAACCTGCATAATATCCAAGGCTATTGTACTCTTAAGAGTTAGATAGTATAGATATTGGTATATATAATCATATATGTGTGAGCACTGGGGTCATTTGGAGGGGTGGAACTTGATGGACTTTGGTGTTTTACATCAAACCTAACTATGAAACTATGTAACTGGAAGCTAAACAATGATTCTGCACAATGTCCATGCTCACCAATCACTCGTACTTCCTCTTTGAAGTTAAATGGAAGCTATTAAATGTGCCACCATTGACTTTTAACAAAGTCATCGTACCAAGGCTGTAAGCAGGGCTGCCATTAGGGTACAGGATGCCCGACAGTTAGGGATCCTATGGCAGAGGACCTTCAAGAGTGTGGGGTGGCTTGTGATGAAAGGGGGTGAGGTTTGGATAAGAGGAGTAACTAAAGAGCAAGCAGACCCTACGATTACAGGGGAGCCAGGAGTGTAGGGGGCCCAATGAGGCCCCAATTAAAGGGAATCTTTATTGTGTCATTTTTATTTCTAAATTAAACTGTTTACACTGCAAATAATTCATTCTACCATATAAAATTTTATTCCTGAACTAACAAGTATATTGTTTTTAGTTGTAATGTAAGCCAGCATTTTACCTGATCCTTCGCTTTTAGAAAGAGCCAGCACTTCATGATGGTACTGCTTTCAGATGAGCTTTTGTTTCTCCTACTCAATGTAACTGAAGGAGTCGCAGTGGGGCTTGGATTTTTACTGTTCTTAGATCTACCAAGGAACTTTTATCTTGTGTTAGGTTGCTCCGATCCTGTTACCTTCCCATTGTTCGGTTAATTGTGCTGGGGAAAAGGGAGGTGGGTGAGAGCACTCCAATTTGCATTCTCCTACTCAATGTAGCTGGTTTTTACTATTGAATGCTAGGGAGCTGATATCTGGTTACCTTCCCATTGTTCTGTCATTAGGCTGCTGGGGTTGAAGAAAGGGAGGGGGTAATATCACTCCAACTTGCTGTACAGCAGTAAAGAGTGACTGAAGCTTTTCGGAGCACAAGTCACATGACTGAGGGTACCTGGGAAACCAACAATACGTCTAGCACAACATCAAATTTCCAAATTAAATATTAAAAAATGTTTGCTTTTTTTTTTAAAACAGATTCCCATGCAGAAGTCTGCTGGAGAAGCACTATTTACTGATGTTTTTTGAGAAAAAAACATCTTTTCCCATGACATAATACCTGTAATGAGCATCTTGTTAGAATAGGAAAACTTATCAATATTTTTGGGGCCTAAATTGAATTTGCTGTGGGGACCAGTAACATGTAATCACACCTCTGGTTTGGGTGGATCATGGGTGGGCATTTGGAATAAAAGGGTGTAAGTCTGGTAGATCATGGCATGGTAATACATGAGTACTTGTTCACTGGACCATCTGCCAAGAGACACATGTGACCAGTAGGTTAATTATTGGGGGAGGGTCCTGCTAAGTAATATGGGGCCCTATGATTCCTGATGTGAGAACACAGATACATGGGGCAGCTAGCACTATCGTCCTTTTTTCTATAAGGCAGGGATCTCCAACCTTTTTACTTGTGAGCCACATTCAGATGTAGAAAGAGTTGGGGAGCAATACAGGCATGAAAAAAGTTTCTGGGTGGTGCAAAATAAGTGCTGTGATTGGCTATTTGCATGCCTCTATGTGAACTTGCAACCTACAGGTTGCTCTATTTGGCAGAGCAACTGGATTTTATGCAACCAAAACTTACACACAAGACAGGTTCAAAAATAAGCACCTGGTTTGGGAGCAATATCCAAAGCTTTGGAGAGTGAGATGTTGCTCCAGAGCCACTGGTTGGGGATCACTGGTATAAGGGATCCCTACAATGCTCCCTCTTATAGTGTGTATTGATCAGTGAGAGCTGATACAGCAGTCATACAGTCAAACTCTGGTTGAATACATCAGCTTTTGCATAAGCACCCATTATGATGACCAATATGGCATTAAAGAATGGAAGAGGGTTTGACTGAAGTGCCTCTTGCCCATGTGTTCCAATCAGCAGGGCAGGCCAGTAATTGCTCATTGTTTGAGAATCCAAACTGGTCACCATAACAGCCCTTTAACATGGGACAATTGTTTCTCATGACTAAGGCAAGGCTGGTCAATATTTTCCAATTTAAATAATTTTTTTGACTGTCTTTTTCTTTTTACATTTATACACCTTGGGATTTTTTATTATTACGACAGCGGAAGGTTTATCAAGATAACCCAGCATTCCACCAGTAATCTGCTTTAATGATCTGCAATTGGAACAATTTCTGATAATTATTTGCTCAGTCTCAGTATCGAAGGGAAATATGCAAGAACTGTCAGTTATATTTAATGTTATTTCCAACTTCGATGAAGTATATGTTGTGTGAGGAGCTGAATAGTATCTCTGGCTGAGTGAGTGCTGCCTGAAGGACAAGAAGGTTATTATGTCCTTGGGGAGATATTTCCCTCTTCAAGATGGGTTAAAATGTTTCTGCAGATGCTATAAACTGGCCTCCACAGTGACATTTTCTGTCGTCTCTGTTGTTGAGGCATCTCGGAGTCCTTTTATCTTCTGCTTTCCCATAGGAACACTTTGTTATGTTATGTGTACAGCTTTTTCAATTCATTTTGCTGAAATACATGATAACATAAATTACATTAAATCTAAATTATGTCCTAAACACATTGAAACAAATCTTTTACTGATTCACAGTTGGATCTTTTAAAAAGTAGCTTTGCTGATGATTTATATGTAAAGCATTACATTCATTTTGCAGCACTGTGCAATATGTTGGTGCTCTATAAATACATTTTATTATTATTATTAATAATAGTAATAATAATAATTACATGACTTTATAGGATCTTTAATAAAGAAGTGGCAGAAGCACCATTTGCACCTTGCCCCCATAGAATTTGCAGCTAGTGCCCAGAGCTAGCAGAACTCTAGGTGCATACCTCCTAATATTTTGGAAATAAAAGAGGGATAAAAAGTGTGAAGCTAATTATTTTGACCATGCCCATTTTGTGGCCACACCCCCTAATCAACATATTCATTTTACAATATTTGGCAGGTTATGAAAGTCTTTTCCAGTTGTTAAATGCAGGAGATCAAAGAGAAAGTTGAGTTGAGCTGTCAAAATCGTGACTGTCCCGTGAAAAACGGGCCAGTTGGGAGGATGTGTGTGCTTCCAGGTGAAAAGATATGAACCTTTCTCTGAATCTGACAAAGGGGGCTGAAAGGTGGGTGAGCATTACTTGGCACACACATAGCTTGCATGTGGCTTTGAATGATCAAGGCTGGAAGGCACTCATTGTTAGACAAAAAAGCATCTACTGCTTAAAGGAGAAGTCAACCTATAATATGCTAAGATAGCATGTTGGCGCCATTGTTCTTCTCTCTGCTTTCAGGGACACTAAACTGCAAATCCAATCACATTACTCAATAACAAGCTGATTTATTGCTGTGTCTCTGAATGCAAAGTTTGGCCCCACTCTGGGACCTCTGAGACATTCCAGTTAATTCAAATACAATCAATTTGTAATGTAATCATCACAACCCTGCTAACTCAGTTTTCACGCGTGTCCCTTGTCTTTCAAACAATGTGGCAACCTTAAAGTGAATGCAGCTCTGTCTCTTCCCTGTTGAGACAAAATGCAAATTTGGTTGCTGAGGTCCAGGGAGATTTGGTCAAGGTTACAAGATGTTAAAAACAGCTACATTTGGGCATTCCTCAGTAATTTGTATTCTTAAAAGTGCTCTGTTTCTCCATAAAGCACTCGGGGCATAGCTTGCTACAGGTCTATTCATATACAGCAAGTTGTATTTACTGGTCATCACCAGTTTAAACACAAACACCTTTATTGGTTGCTACAGGTTACTACATCTAGGAAAATGTTGTGCCCTGTATTAAATAATCTGTTTTGGGGATAATTTACTAACACATTGACTAAATTGCTAATTGGTTACTATACCAGTAAATCAGATGTAGTTTCATTATCTAACTTTTATTACAGTGATCAAAACTAACTGTTGATTGGTTGCTACATGTTAGTAATGGTAGTTTAGCACCTATGTTAGTAAATTAGCCACATATTCTTAAAATAAAACATACCAAAAGAGAGTACACAATTTGGGGGCCAAAATCAAATCCTGACAAGAACCACCTTACACATCTAAATCAATAATTACAAATAAACAAAACACCATTTGGACCCAGGGCCGGATTTACCTAGTGGGCACCCCTAGGCCCGCTGTCGTTTGATGCCCCTGTCCCTTCCCTTTTCTTTGCTCAAATTTTCATCATCGGGACAGAACAATGGGAATTGGCAAACAGGAAATTTTAATTTCTGAACCAATGTGGGTGTGGTTGGGCAACATGCCGCCCCTAAAATCCTGCTGCCCTAGGCCAGGGCCTAGGTGGCTTCTCCATAAATCCGGGCCTGTTTGGAGCCCTTAACTATATCTGAAGTGTTCTATCTCCACCTGTGTTCTATTTTGGGGAAAACCAAGCAGAGATCCTTCTGCTCACATCAGTGAGTTTGGTATGAATGTGCCATGCTTTTGATTCCCTTTCCTACTGATCCCTTTACCCCCTGCTTGTAATGGGTGTGGTCATGGGCAGGAGGTCAGAGATGAAGAAACTTTCAAAATTCTTGGCTGAAATTGAACCTAGGACCCCTGAAGTCAAGGCAACAGTGATAACCTTGATTCTGTAGTAACAAAGTACATAGTAAGTTAGGCTTAAAAAAGTCACATGCCCTTCAAGTTGGAGCTTTTAAGTCTATATATAACCTGCCTAACTGCTAGTTGATCCAGAGGAAGGCAAAACCCCAATTTGAAGCCTCTCCAATTAGCCTCAAGATGGGTAAAATTCCTTCCTGACTCCATGGTGGCAATCAGACTAGTCCCTGGATCAACTTGTACTATGAGCTGTAATCCCTCACTTGCTAAACACCATCCAACCCCTTCTTCAAGCTATCACAGCTCTCACTGTAAAAAAAAGTGTTCTGAATATTTAGATGGAACCTCCTTTCTTCTAATCGCAATGGGTGCCATCTGGAAGGACCTACTGGTAAATAAAGCATTAAAGAGATTTTTATATGACCTCCTTATATATGTATACATAGTTATCATATCACCCTCTTCTCCAGCGTGAGCAACCCCAACTTTGCTAGTCTTTCCTCATAGCTAAGATTTTCCATAGACAAATACAAGAGAACATTCCATACAGACACAAATACCAATACTAATACATGTGAATAAACTTGAAGAGCCCACCAGAACATAATCTCTTGCTTTTAACTGTCCGTGTCACTTGCACCATAGTCACGTATGGTACTGGCCGGGTCAGTCAGAAGGAAGAATAGACGATGCTCGCCTGGCAGAATTTCAGCTACTGTGCATTGCTTTGTGTGTTTCTTTGTTGTACTAAATCCAAATAATATGTCTTTTTTTTTATATATCAAAGCATTTGAGGCTTTTGCAATTGTGGCTCTAAGGGACCACTTAATGATTCATTACTATCCCTTCAGAAAACCCAATGAAAGTTGTGTGTTTCAAGTAATCACTAGCACACAATGATTATGCATACCTAGACTACAGCAGTAATTAGAGATGAATACATCAGTGAATCTCTAGGGATTATATATCAGTGAGCAAACTGCAGATACTGATTTGCTTTGCCTTATTCTTATCTTACAAAGACCAACAGAGGAAGCAGCTACTGGTGGATGAGGTTGTAGTGGCCCACCATGGCTCTGGCAGCTCCATTAAGGGTCACCATACTAACCTATAATAATTTGGTCACCTCTGTAGCCTTACAACCTTATCTGATTATCTGGACTTCAGGACAATGATTGGGTAAAGTAGAAAAGAGAGGAGCACCTCCATAGCCCAATGGAGGTGTTTCCCAATAGGACATTTCAGCCTTACTATTCGATATCTGATTGAACCCTGATTAGAGTTGCCATAATTCTGGCCCCATACATGGACCAGTCAGCTGCTTACTTGTTCAAGAGTGTCCAAGTCAGCAGCAATCTTCCAGAGCTTGTCCAGCTTTAAATTGCCATTGTCTGATATCTGCATCAAACTAAAGAACATTCTAAGGTAAAGTTCCCCGTGACCCATAATTTCTGTGCCCCGCAGGAATGCAGCAAGGTCACTAGTGCTCAGTATCAATTTATCCTTCGCCACTTACCTGCCATTGCCCAAAGGCACAATGATTATTCTGCGCTGAAAGCAAAGACATGAAGCAAAATGTAGAGAAGCTGAGGGGGGAGACGTGCTGAGCCTGTTCCATGCCTGATTACATCATTGTATTTTGGTGTCCCTTGGAGACAATTAGTGCTGATGCCTACATTATGTCCAACCAATGTATTCTCTTTCATTTGACAAAATAATCATAGCATTGTAATGAGAGTGGCAGGGTCACTTTCTATTTCTGTTTTATATGATTTTCGGGTTGTTAAGATTTTCTGAGGACACATGAAAAAGAATGGAAATACTGATGGTGAGAAAGTTGTTACTACAGGAAATCTGTCCAGACCTTCAGCCTCAGTAGAAAGGAGAGCTGTCTAAAGCAGTGCTAAACCTATGTAGGAACTATACATTTATGCTTAAACTAAGGTTCATCTTAAGAAAGTATGCAACCTAAGCTAGTGCAAAGCTCTGGCTGAAATAATGCCCCAGGTGTACCATTAATATCACTACAGAAAATGTATTCAGAATATTACTTTAAACCCCACACATGCCAGTAACGTCAATGATAAAAAATGAGCACTGCATGAACCCCAGTCATGCTTGTTGGATCGTTGCAGAAATGGATAATAATCCTTGAATAATCACAAATAGGCCAATATGATCACTGTTGAAAATAGATTATAAGTACTAAATTAACAGCTGACTTGCCCCAGCAAAGCACCACAAACTTTTTTCTCTGCCAAACTCTCCAAGTCGCTTGAATTCTTCACCCCCTGACATCACATTGCCGCTGATTTGCCCACCTCCATTATGTCACCAATCAACACATCTTCCTGCAAGCCAGTAAAAGTCCATTGGAAAGGTTGCAACCCTATGTACACACGCCCTCTCTGAGGAACAACAAAGGTCTATACAAGTCTGAGGGTGATATCACTCCAACTTGCAGTACAGCAGTAAAGAGTGATTGATATTGATCAGAGCACACGTCACATGACTTGGGGTGGGGCAGCTGGGAAATTAACAATATGTCTAGCCCCATGTCAGATTTAAAAATGAAATAGAAAAAAAATCTGTTTGCTCTTTTGAGAATTGGATTTCAGTGCAGAATTCTGCTGGAAAAGCACCATTAACTGATGCATTTTGAAAAAACTTTTTTTCCCATGACAGTATCCCTTTAAGAATTATACAGAATATGAATATTTACTTGTCCCCTTTTAAATAACATAGTTGCGGTAGTTAAGGGTTAGAATTAAGCAAAAAGTGGGTGCAGCATGGGTGTATGGTCAGGCATTGCCGTTATAACCAAGGGTGGATCATAGGTGTAGAATATGTACAAAGAAATGCCAATTTTTTATGGTGTGCGTGGTATAATTAAAGCACATAATATGAGATTTAGTGCAGTGGAAGAATCGCCAACTTTTCTTAATAACCTTATGTGTCATTTTGTGATTCAACTCTTTAGATTGGTATTTTCCAAACTATAACGTTGGTTCTCTTGGGTGGCCTGGAGCAGTTGTGGGTGGGATCTCAGCCTGAAGGCCAGTTATGGGAGATTTGGGGAAAATGCCTATGTCGCCTCTTAATTAGGATTAGATTTGGGGTGAAACCATATTCCAACCTAGATATTTTTGTCCCTTTCACTCAACCGATACACTGATGTTTTCCAATATGTGAAACGTGTGCTTCTTGGATTCCTTTAACTCATCTTTTTGCCTTTCCCCAGCACAGTAGTATGAAGCGTACAATGAAAAGGTTCATTCAGTCAATAGAAAAGCAGGAGATCAATGGGTGCTCTGGAGAATTCCATCTGGCACGGGAGCTAATGAAACCATATAGACTTCATTTGGGCTTGGCCACCGTGCAGTTAAGTGAACACATTTCTGCCACCTTTCATAAGCCGATTCCACTCTGAGTGCTCTTTTCTTATGGTGATTCAAGCTGGAGCTCGCAGCTAGGAGACTGTAGTGAAAAGGGGAGATATAATATAATACGGAGAGTATTTCCAATCATTACATCTGGCTTCTATTTTTGTGAAGGTAAATTGCTTCAGCACAATTCCTTCAGCATTGTAAATGTAAAGCTGCTTTAAAGAGTTCATCTGGTCATAACCCTGCTCTGTTTATTTGCAAAGCCCAGCAGCATGTATAGTCTGGTTAATCTCATATCCAACACAAAGCACTTCACATACATTTGCTTCCTGTATGATAGAATGAAGAATATATATATATATTTATATATAATAGATATAAAACAAATTATAAATAATACCAATATAAAGGATACGACTCAGAATCTTTTGTTGTCATTTCTGCAATATACCTGCCATCCCACAGCCACAGTGTCTTCCCAGAAACTAACTACTACTATAGGCACTATCTCTCCCTACTATACCTGCTATCTCCCAGTCACTGTCCCTTCCCAGAGACTATTATCCCACTGTTACTATAGGCACCATCTCTCCCTACTATACCTGCTATCCAACAGTCCCTTCCCAGAGACTATTATCCCACTGTTACTATAGACACCATCTCTCCCTACTATACCTGCTATCCCACAGTCACACTCCCAGAGACTATTATCCACTGTTACTATAGGCACCATCTCTCCCTACTATACCTGCTATCCCACAGTCACAGTCCCTTCCCAGGGACTATTATCCCCACTGCTACTTTAGGCACCATCTCACCCCACCTTTTTAACTATTAGTTCATAATATTTTGAAACACTTTTGAAGCACAGCATGCAGTGTTATCTGAACTACACTTAACTATGTTATACTATTCCCTGATACAATCGATTTTCTTTTTGCAAGCTTGTACAGAGAGTTTTACACAAATGCAGAGCTTTATGTAGATATTTTTGCTAAGAAGTGCTAAGTGCCGTTGTTAACAAGCCGTTGTTCAGGCTGCAGTAGTGGGCACGCTAGAGCAGTGGGAGGACAGCAGGACTAATATCCTCAGGCTAAGTGAGGAGCACATTAAAATGTGCAAAGAGTGGATCTGACATCAGTTTAATCAGCCAGAATTATTCCTTACCTTTTCAGAATTCTGGAAGCGCATTGATATTGGAACTAGCAGCATTTTCATCTGATGTTAAGGTTTATATAAAACAGCTTCCTTTTTAAAATAAAATCACAGGGAACAACTCAGTGCTAATACAAATGCCTTGTAATCTATTGCAGGTATGGCTTCCAGAAAGCTTCTAATTACTGGAATGCCATCTCTTGTACAGTCAATTTTAAGCAAATAATTTACAATTTTTAAAACAATTTTTTCTCTCTGTAATAATAAAACAGTACCTTGTATTTGACCATAACTAAGGTGAATGAATCCATACTAATAGCCAAAAAAAAACCTTTTGGGTTTATTTCATGTTGAAATGATTTGGAGCGCAGTTCAGGTACGGTGATTCAAAGATCTCAGGTCCAAAGCATTCCACAGCTGTCCTATACCTGTATTAGTAAATTACCAAATGTATTAAATCAAATAAATCAAACAATACGAAATAACGTGCATTTACAGCTGACATCCTGGAGAACTCATAATCCACAGTTCAATGAAAGATAACTTTTATTCTAAAACACAGAAAATATACTATTTTTCCAAAGGAACCAGAACTAAGATAATATTCTGTGTATTTTATTTTTTATTATTTGTGGTTTTTGAGTTATTCAGCTTTTTATTCAGCAGCTCTCCAGTTTGCAATTTCAGCCTGTACTGCACTGATAAGGATGAATCGGGTCCGTAGTTGAAATCAATGTATCAGTCTCCAGTGTATTTAATTGAAATGGAAATTGTAAGAGCAATCCTGTGCCCTTTTCTCAACCTTCCTTCAGCTTTACATACAAATGATGATGGTGTTTTCTCAACCAAAATGCTTTTCTTCCAGATCAGTTCCATCAATTCAACAAATAATAATAAATATTCATATTTATCTGAGCCTTCAGGATTCATTATCTTGAACCACGCAAAAGACCAATTTGCTGCAGATGCCTATGGACAAAGGGCTACATTCACTGAAGCTTTCCTGGCAAACAGCTCTCAGGTGGATTCAGAATGTTTGTCCTGAATTCATTTTATTGGTTGGAAATTGTTGCTTAATTAATCAAAAAAGAACAGGGGGGGAAACCCTTAAAGGAGTCACTTTTACATTAACTTTTCAATTGGTCTTTGTTAATTATTTTAAATAGTTGAAATTATTTGCCTTCTTATTCATCTATCTTTTTCCAGCTTTCAAATGGGGGACACTGACTGTAGAACTGAAAGACAATTGCTCCGTGAGGTTAAAATTGTTTTTATTTGTATTCTTTATCTTCCAATTTAGACCCTCTCATCCTCCAGTCCATCATTCAAACCACTGCCTGTATGCTAGGATAAATAAAAACCTAGCAGCCAGACAGCTGCTGAAATACCAAAGTGGAAAGCTGCTTAACAAAAAGCTTCATAATTGCAAAAACATACAAAATAAAAAATTTAAATCATTTGCAAAACCAATTGCAAATTGTTTCAGAATATTAATGTCTATGTCATACTATTAGAACTACCCCTTTAATTATTTTTATTTAATCTTATCCAGCTTGTCCTACCTTGTACCCATTTATATCTCAATGTGGGAAAAGCTACCAGCTCCACTTTTAAAGAAGATTAAAGGGATACTGTCATGGGAAAAACATGTTTT
>CM044445.1:101161700-101176560 GCA_024363595.1 Xenopus borealis | reverse complement strand
TATATATAATATAAATGTCACAATATTAGGCTGAGGCTGATTAGTAAATAATTATTGGTACATGGCAGTTCAGAAACCAGCACAATTAACATCAGAATTTAATAATCAGCCCTGTAGCATCAGTTTATATAATAGACAAACCTAATTTTGTGCTTGATCATTTATGACAACCCCTAAGCATAGCTACTTAGCAGCTACTCAAAGCACACTGAGCATGTGAGTGTCACAGACTCTTCTAACACAATCCAAGAGGGGCAGCTGGGAAATTGACAAAAAGTCCAGCCCCATGTCAAATTTCTAAATTAAATATAAAAAAGTCTGTTTGCTCTTTTGAGAAGTGGATTTCTGTCCAGAAGTCTCCTGGAGTAGCACTATTAACTGATGCATTTTGAAAAAAGCATGTTTTCCCATGACAGTGTCCCTTTAAATAAAACATGGACCTTTGCCTGACAATGCAATGGAACAGTTGCTTTTGCAATTATAGCATCTCAGCCCTCTGACAGTTATTTTGTTTACTTTCCTGAAATTGATCACTTCTTTCGTGAGACGGCTTAAGCTTAATTACAAAGTAAGGCTCCATTGTGCTAGATCAAAGGCTGAATCCTCTCTCTTTGTAGTGTAGTGGGACTCTTCTCTCTCAACCCAGGGTGAAGTGGCTTTAACCCACAGTAGACAGATAGTGAAGGTCTCCATTGTACTGAATCATCTATTGTCTTTGGCAGAAAAATCTATGATACAGAATAAAAGTACCATTGTGCAGGAGCTTTAGTTTTCTACATCTTGGGTTTTCTTCAGATCTACTAGATTGATACACATTGATATCATTACTTAAATCTTTCCCAAATTTTGCTTGTTAAGTTCAGTAGGGCTCTATAAACATTTCACACTATTCATTTGCAAATCAATATTGGCAACTCCAGTTTAGAATCCATGTTAGTAAATCATCCCTAGAGTGCCACATACTGAAAATTGCTTCATACTGACATAAAAGAGAAATGCCACATGTTATTATCACTGGGAAACATGGCAAATCCAAGTTGTTGTGTGGTGCTGCAGGATGTCAGGTGGTGTCATTACAGTGGGTTGTGACTAGCAAGAGCTTTGAACTTATAGAGTTGGAGCGGGTGGAGGTGGGGCCGCATCACTAGTGCAGCGAGCGCTGTTTTAAAAAACGGAAATTCATCTCTTGCCGCCCCTGGTAACTGGCCGCTCCGTGCCGCCTGAAGCAATGTTCTCACTCTGCCTCATGGCCAGAGGGGCCCTGGGTCCCTAAGCTCAGTGACAGCAGCACAGAGCATGTGAATCAGTGAATCAGCAGAAAAGAAGATGGGGAGCTACTGGGGCATCTACTGGGGAGACACAGATCTTTACTGCTAAAGGGCTGTGGTTGCCTTGGGCTGGTACAGAATCATAACATACAAAACATAATGTACAAAATTTCTAGCGATCCTTGTAACCCGCAGTTTAGTGCTGGCCAAATCCTCCAACGGAGTCGCTAAATGTTGCTTTGAAAAACGCCTTTTTTCACACACACAATATGTGACAACAACAGTGGGTTGGAGGTCACTGCTAAAGGTTTGTGGTTGCCTTGGGCTGGTACTGAAGCCCAAAACATTTATAGCCAACTTCTTTAGTTAATCGTTCTCCTTTTGGGCTTCTGTACCAGCCCAAGGCAACCACAGCCCTTTAGCAGTAAAGATAACATCACAAGCACATGCAGTACATTGTGACCTCACATCCACCTACATCTTTTGCGCCTGTGCCAATGGAAGCAAAGAGATCAAGTGCTTAGGGCAGCACTGTGGAAATGTATCAGCACTAGATAAATTAATAATTTAACAAAAGAGAAAGTAATTGCCTTTATGCCCAGAACTTAAACTATCTTCCCTGGTGTGGTCATGCCTCAGACAAGGCCCTTACTTTGCTTTTCTGCAGAAACACCTGTCTGTGCCAAAAATGATAACGCATATTAAAAGTCCATTTTGAATTCTCTGAATGTATAATGCTCAGTGGTTTCTTATATCCTTATCAGTGACAACAATGGTTTACAATGTTCTGTATTGTGTGAAGGTACTCCTTTAGATGGCAGCATCTAATGTGTGAAAGCAATTAACTAGCTAATTAAAATGTCCATCAGTTTTGCAATATGCTGGAATCTTATCTGGAGGCAGAGACTGAACACAATGTTCAAGAGCTGAATGTAACTGGTACTTTTCTAAAATGTCCTCATTGTCTCTCTTGTGCATCTTCTGTATTTCAGGAGAGCGGATCCTCTTGAATGGAGACCATCATGAGGGACCAGAAGCTTAATGAGTCTGTTGAGAATTCAACACATGGTTTTTCAGGCCTTGACCTTCTCTTTGATCTCAAGCCTCTGTTTATTCCAATATACGCCTTGTTGGTGACTGTGGCATGTCTAGGGAACTGCACTCTAATCCTGTTAATTGCTTTCACGAAGAAACTCCACAACACCACTAATTTCCTCATTGGCAATCTAGCAGCAGCGGATTTGGTTATGTGCATTTTCTGTGTCCCTCTTACTGCTTCGTATGCCTTTGAGATACATGGCTGGTTATTTGGGGAATTCATGTGTCACTTTGTCACGCTAATGCAGGCTGCCACAGTCTGTGTGTCTGTCCTCTCTCTGACTGCCATTGCCGTGGACAGATATGTTGTTGTGGTTTACCCAATTAGAAGAAGAATAGGATGCAGGTCATGTATTTACATTGTTTCTCTCGTCTGGCTCATTTCCATTGGGATTTCCATGCCAACCTTCTTTCATACCCACTATTTAGACCTCAAGTCTGCTGGGCATGATATGATTATTTGTGAGGAGTTTTGGAGGAATCAGGAGAAGCAGCGTCTACTCTACTCTTGCTCATTGCTTCTCTTGTATTACATGCTCCCACTCTCTGCAATCACCATCTCTTATTGTGCCATTGCCTACCATCTGAGAAAGAGGAATGTGCCCGGGGCCACATCCCACAACCAAGATAAATGGTCCAAAAAGAAACAGAAGACATTCCGTATGCTTAGCATCTCCGTCATGGCCTTTGCAATCTGCTGGCTGCCTCTTCAAATACTCAACCTCATCCGAGATATTGATGAAGAGTTTGCAATTCTCGATAAGAATTATATTAATGTCATTCAGGTGACGTGCCACCTCATTGCCATGAGCTCTGCATGCTACAACCCATTTATCTATGCCTCCCTCCACGACAAATTCCGTTTCCACCTCAGGAACTACTTCTTTCATCACAAGAAAAGAGCAAATACCATGTCCACCAAGAATTCGAGACACAACACCTGCTCAACGTTGGCTGACACTCCAGTTGTTCTCTCAGAAAAGATGACTTTCCATGGGCGACTGTAATGTGATTATAGAAATGATTGGAATTTGGGTGCTATTACACCCCAGCAACGAGTTTTACAGAAAAATTATTTTTTCATAAAGATGAAACTGATGGTGGCAAAAGTAGGGTCTGATTACATAGGACATTGTGTAGACTATAGGTCTGCCTGACAATTTATGACCTATTCATGTGGAGAAAATAGGCAAAACATTTGGTTAACCAGAAAAGCAAATGGTGTTAGAGGTGTCAAGAAATCCTTGAAACAAGAAGATATTACGCAAATTTAATAATTTAATGAGGTAGAGATGAGTAGAGATTATGCCAAACATAAGTTTTGCCTATTGTTATAATTAAGAAATATGTATGTTTTTGTTAATTCTCCTCCTACATTCTACATCTGGTTCTTACAAGCACAATCAAAACAAAATACCACATCACTGAGAAGATTCTATATAAATAGCCATCTCATTATACAGATGCTTCTGAGTTGATTGGCAATTAGTTTTGATTGGGCTCAGAAGAGCAGAAAGTAGAATGTGACTTTACTTTCAGCAAAAAAATACATATTTCATCATTAAAACAATTGGCAAAAGTGTGTTCAGCACTAGTCCTATTCACTGGATTCATAAAGAAAAAGGGGGTCTACAGCCTCTTTAACTCAGGTATTCGGGTAACAGGGAATTTTTAATGATCAGGAATTACACGAAGCAAAGTTGTGAATACCTTCTATTTTCCCTGCTTCATGTTTTGTGTTGAATAAGTAGTTAACATATTGTGCTGAGCCAGTGAAGTCTGACATATGGCACAGTATTAAGTAGACTTTTCAGTGTAACATAGTGAGTTGATCATTTAGTGCTATAGTAAAAGTAAATGGTAATATAGAATATCACTGTGTTTAAGATGTGACAATCTGGAGAGTGGGGGAAATTTAAGGTGGAACAGTCATAGTTGTAAATAGTGGCATTACTATGACTGACCTGTCCTCTCTTTCAGTGGGGCCTAGTATGCACTGTCAGGAACATTCTGAAACAACTCATGCAATGACAAGAACAGTTAAGTAAAAATTCTGAAAAAATAGCATTTTGGAAAAAACATAACTAGATGGCCATGATTTTTTCCCCTTGTACTCAGCCCTATTATTTAACAGGCTTGGATTTGTGGAAAGGCCACCAAGACCCTTGCCTAGGGCAGCAGGATTTTAGGGGGCGGCATGTTGCCCAACCACACCCACATTGGATGTGCAGGAGATCTCCATTGCCCAGGTGTCAATGATGAAAATTTGGGCAAATAAAAGGGAGGGGACGGGGCTACTAAAGCGACGGGCATGGGGGCGCCCGCTATGTAAATCCAGCCCTGTTATTAAATGAGTCAGTGTTTGTGAAACAGATTTATAGATCATCCAGTAGATTTTGGCAGATTTTAATAACATTCCCCTATAAAATAACATGTATATATCAGATATGTTTACTGATTCAACTCAGAAGATCAGAATCAGAAGATTAAAACCATATAACCATATATTTGCCGACAATCAGTCTTAAACTGCAATAATGCCCAAAGAATCCTGAGGTTCTCTAGGATGTCAGGCTTATGTCACATGGAATGATTTGTTCACCTGAAAATACTTTCACACCCTGAACAATTAATTTTACTGATGATATAACACATCAATTGGGCGGTCGTGCAAAGTTTCCTCTCACCGCAACTTGATTAGTCAACTGATGTGAGTAACAAATCACCCTCTGTACCATTAGCTTTAAGCTGTACAATCTGCCGAAAATAGCAATCAGAGGTAGTGGGTGTTGCCAGTGCAGAGCAAGCAGTAAATAAGGATGTCAGGAACGTAGCTACTGGGCAATATATGTCTCCATATGAGATGCTGATGACAGCATTCTGATTCTCAGGCTGGTCCTGCCCATACAAAGTCATTCCAACTGCACTCGCTGAGGTAGGGGTGGGGGAGGAATTGCAATCACTTACCTGATACTCCAGGCCAGTGCTACTGTCCACTTAAAAACGGCACTGTATGTGCTGTGCAGGCCATAATGAAGAGATGACGGAAGAAGCAGAAGAAGATGGTAATGATGAGCATCTACAGAAATACCACGGCCCAGTGCCGTGCAAACAGTACAGTTACTTATGTAGAGCTACTAGTCCAGTGTGGTGGCAGCTTTAGGCTTCCCCAGCATTAGTGACCACCATTGTCCACATTTCATTACAAGAGGCAGGGACAGGGTAGATGCACTAGCAACCAGAGTAAGAGCGTATATGGACAGCATTCTCTAATGGCATTCAGGAATTTTCATAAAGATCTGGCCGATAAGAAAGAAAGAAAGTGTTGGGACACGAAGTGAATAAAAACAGAACTGAATGATTTTCAGATCATTAAAACTCTATATTGAACTGCAAATAGTACAACTGTTGAAACTGAAAGGCTTTGTTGTTTTTTTAAAAACATATGATTTTCAATTTAATGCCAGCAACATATTTGTTGGGTCAGGGGCAAAAAAAGATTGGAAAAGTTGTGTAATGCTAAAAAA
The DNA here is from genome assembly GCA_024363595.1 of Xenopus borealis. Classification (NCBI taxonomy): domain Eukaryota; kingdom Metazoa; phylum Chordata; class Amphibia; order Anura; family Pipidae; genus Xenopus; species Xenopus borealis. The sequence goes on along the minus strand of CM044445.1, from coordinate 101,170,667 downwards.
AACTCAGTAATTGCCTACAGGTAAGTAATATGATTGGGTATATAAAGAGCGGATTCCAGAGAGGGGTACAACACTCTGTGAAAAACTGCACATGAGGCAAATATTGCGGTGATTTATGAATAGTGTTCCTTGATGTAAAATTGCAAAGAATTTGGGGATTTTCTCATCTACAATACATAGGTTTCAGAGAATCTGGAGAAAGGGACATGGTGGAAATCCAGTATTATATGATTGTGATCTTAAGACCCTCAGGTGATGCTGCATTAAACACAGGCACAATTCTGTAGTAGAAATCAGTGCATGGGCTCAAGAATACTTCCCAAAACCATTGTATGTGAATACAATGGTTTTCTAGCTGCATCCAAAATTGCAAGTTGTAACTCGATGTAACACGATGCAAAGAAAAATCAATTTATAAACCTGATCCTGAAACCCACCCCCTTCTCTGACCCAAGCTCATTTAACATCGACTTAGGCAGAGGACTATTCAGCTTGTTATCCGCACACAGTTTAGCAGCTTTAGTGCAAGGGAAGCTATTTCTTGGACTGGTGGGGGTGCTTCTACTGCAGAAAGATGCATATATATATGTATATATATAGGAGCAACAAATGCTGCCATTCAGACAACATAATTTCTTTTCAGGGAAGGCCTTGATTATTTTGTTAAGACAACAGATGTATTACAAAGCATAGCTCTGCAGAAAAGAGTCCAGAGGCTAAGAAGGCCCCCTGCCTGCAGTCCAGACCTGTCACACATTAAAACAATTTGGAGCATTATGAAAAGAAAAATACAACAAAAAATAGGACAAACTTTTACTTTAAGAACTACATCATGTGGTCTCCTCAGTTCCCAAATGGTTACTGAATGCTGTTAAAAGAAGAGCCGATGCAACACAGTGGGAAATGTGCCCATCACCCAACTTTTCTGAAACAAGTTGCTGGCATCAAATGAACATATTTTCTGAAAACAATACAATTTCTCAGTTTGAATATTTGATATGTGGTCTTTGTACTACTTGCAATTAAATAAAAGGTTTAAATGACTGGCAAATTAGCCCATTCTTTTAATAACAATTTATCCAACATTTTTGTAAACATGTTGTATATAAACGCGCACACACACATATCTATAGGTATGGGATCCTTTTTCCGAAAAACCAGTTATCCATAAAATTCCAAATTATGGAAGGGTCATCTCCTATTATTTTAATCAAATAATTCATACTTTGAAAAATTATTTCTTTTTTCTATGTTATAATAAAACAGTACACTGTATTTGATCCAACTAACGTAATTAATCCTTATTGGAAGCAAAACCAGCCTATTGGGGTTATTTAATGTTTACATGATTTTCTAATAAACTTAAGGTATGAAGATCCAAATTATAAAATAATAGAGATGTCCCACACCTGAATATATATATATATATATGGAGATTTATAGCGCTTATTATCTTCCCACTTAGAGTTTTGTATTTGCTAATGAATAAATGCAGCATTAATTTATTCCGGCAGCTGCAGTTGAAAAACCACATGTATAAATCCTGCCCATTAAGGCACAAGAGCTTGTGATTTCCCATTCTTGGAATTATTGGTATTATTGGTGGAACAGAGTGTTCCGCAAGCCTTGTTTATGAATGAAGCATTTGCTCATGCCGATGTTTTCCATGCAGGAAGCCTCATATAAACACATGGCGATGTTTTAAAAGTGCTGTTTAATTTTAATCCCAGAGAAAGGCGACTAGTGATAGTGGAGATGTTAAACAGTATCTGAAAACCATTGATGTTTTGGGTGCCTTTCAGAGCCAGAAGTGCTTAAAGAAAATACATTTTTGAGGGGGTGGCCCCTCCCAAGGCCGACCTCTATTAATGGCAGGAACATTTGCTGAAGAACTTTAATTTTAGCAAAGAGTTTGTGCCTATTGTACTGGACACTCTTCTGCATGTGCGCGGGTGCCTCAGAAGCAGGGCTAGAATATGCATTTCATTGTAGATGAAAAAGAACAGATCCGTAGGCAGAGAATGATAAGTGCTCCGGAAGAGCGTTTAAAATAATAGGGATAAAAGTCATTCTTAATGTACTGCAGTGAGTCCGCTGTATCTTTGTTCCTGCTTTAATTATGAGGGAAGAGGATTTCAGATTTATTGGCACTGTAAGAGGTAACACGAATCACCCATATCATAGTCCATGTTGGTGCACTCCTGCCATGAGGCAAGTTGAGAAACTTACCAGGGACTGTGAAAAGGACAATGAGAACTATTTGATATCATACCAATATTTCTCCATCTGTAGCTTCTAGAAGATACAAAGGAAGGAGCAGAAAATGCAAAATTTGTCTGGCAATTATACTAATCCCTAGAGCAGTGATACCCAACCAGGGGCTCGCCAAACCCTTGGATGTTGCTCCCAGTGGCCTCAAAGCCAGTGCTTATTTTATGACTTGGAATGTGGTTTACATGTTATGGACCCCCCTGCCCTAGAGCTATACCGACACAGAGAGGGTGACACGGAGAGAGTGAACGCAGATGCTGAAAAAAAAAATGCCTGACACATACAATGAGAGAGAAAGAAATACATAATTAAACACAAACTTGGTTGATAAAATAGGCATTATTGCAATCAGAGAAATGTACAGCAGGAGAGCCATAGTGCATCATACCCTGATTTATTCCATTCTTATTACAGCTGATAACAGGGGGGATTTGGGGAGGCTAGGTATAGAAGCTATCCATTGTTTATGAATGTATAGCAGTTAAACTTCTTTGCCAATTCTTTCTGCTTTTCTTCAATCTATGTAAATATCTTTAGTTTGTTAAAAAAAAAAAAAATTGTCTGCAAAAGTTTGTCACTGTTTAGGTTGCCTTTTTCATTGAGCAACATGTTAAAAGTGACTTGTGATGTCCTAAGGCTCAGGTGTTAGGTCAGCTGGTGCAAATCAGCTTTATATGGCTCGGTATCTGCCTGCTTTTCCTTGTGGTACATTATTGTGTAAAATACAAAGCCCTACCAACATCGAGTAGCAATAACTTGCTCGTTTTGCTTTGCTGCTTACTCACAAGAACACCAAAGCCCTTGTTTGCACAACATAAATATAGTCAATTGAACAAGATTTTCCAGGGAAAACCACTAAGTGGCTTTTCTGTGGATATTATGGTCTGGAGAATGTGTATTTGGCTGACGGTTTGCAGCTAGACCTCATTTTATAGTAGGGCATAGATAACATTTTTCTATTAAGCTCCTTGCCTTACAGGGGGTCCCTTTGCTAGAAATGATTTTGATTAATGTGAATGTTGCAAATACTCATATGATGTGTAATGGCCCCTTGGCCACCCTCCCTGGTGCCAAGGTTGTACCATCTTTCAAATGCAGATCCTGAGTCCCTTTTGCAAGGTGAAAGGGTACTAGGAATTTCTTCTCCTGGCAGTGCCTCCACTGGGATCGCGGAATACACCTGTGGGTGGCACCATTAGGAAAAACATTCAACAGACACTTTATTGTGTAGCAAATATAACTTTATGATAAAGAAAGGACAATTATAGGCCAAGTAAAACATGCATTTAACTCCACATAAATGAACCACTACCCTGGGATTAGCTGCAGTTCCTTCCTGACATCTCCTTGCCAGGTGAAGTCCCCATTCCTGGTGGACAAAAGAGTCTTAGCCCCTTTTCCCATTGGACAAGGTATTTGCAGGCACACAAAAGCCTGTATCACAACAAGAGACCTGCTGGATCCTTTTCTTTTAATACCCTCCCTCAAGCAAAACTCACCCTTGGGATTCACACAGATGGGTAGGCTCATCCAGAGCTGGAACAGGCATCCACAGCAATGAAGTCCTCAGAAGCCCCAGGCTCTCCTAGCCAAGCACACAACTTGCTTTGTCTTCAGGGTATTGCTCCCAGCACTGTCCATAGCGCAAGCATGATAAACCTCCTTTACTCCTTGCAACTAGCTCCCGGCGATGTTTATAGTGCGAGCACTCAGATATCCTTCTCTGCAGAACTACAGCTCCCAGCACTCTCCATAGTGCGAGCACACAAGATGTCCATCCAGGCTCCAAACCCTTTTGGAGTACCCTGCATCAGCCTGCAGGGCTATCAAACTTCTTTTTAGCCACATCTTTGCATAAGTTTTATCCACCTTCTCTCCATGAAAGTGAAAGTAGGTGTGGTAAGTGGTAAGTGGTGCAGCAGTGACACCCTCCGGTATCTGCCAGCCATGCCACACAGGGACAAGGCTCCAGCCCCTGCCAAGCTCTATATAGACCCTGTTGCTCACATTTTCAGGAACAGAGGGGTATCCCTACACTAGCATTACTTTATAGCAGCTATTTTTTTAGCAGTTGGACCTACAGTCGGTGAAACTGAAATCATCCAGAATCCCACACATGGTTAAGGGGATTGACTAAAGCAAGTTTTCCCTATTGTAATAATTCTTTTCCACTGGCCACATATACCATTATAATAATAATGGCTTATAATAATAACAGGCTTAACCACTTTATATATATTTATTCTGTTTAAATATGTCTTAACTGATACATTTGGCTCTATTTACCTTGATTTACCCTCATTTTGTCCTTATGTTTCACCAGTTCTGGCCCAGATAACCCCTTTCTTGTTTCTAATGGAGGCCCTACCTACGATCATAAATGACCAAGAAACTCTTACTCCAACAGATAAACGAGTCCATATTTCAGGCAGAATAGCACAGACTTACTTGCTCCTATCTTAGCCCCTCCTGCACCTAAAACATCCTTCCTGTAACAAAAAATAATCGGGGCAATTTTTGAACCTTGAATATAATCAAGTTCTTTTAACCTCCTACATACAAAACAAGCCAAATTACTTCTACACTCATGACCTATTGAGTCCATTCAGAATGGAATCTTCCCCTTTGTAGACCACTGAGAACAAATCAGGAATGTAGGGTGTCCCCACAAAGTCTAAACCTATCATTTATTTTATCTTTTTGTATGTTGTATGTTTGTGCTTCAAGTGTTGGGCCTTAATGGTCCTTTCTGTGCATAACCAAAAAAAGAGCCTTTTGTGTTTGATGTGGCTTCTGGCTAAGGTAAAGATGAAAAGAAACTGCTTTTTTAGTGCTTTGAGCACAAATGCCTCTTTTCTGCTTTTTCTATGTGTTTTTATGTCAACAGCTGAAAAAAACAAATGTCAATAAAGTGGACAATCTAAAAGTCAAACAAAAAGTCAAGTGAGTTTTCTGATTATTTAATCCTGATGCTGGGAATTTTCTCTCTTGAAAAGAGCAATATTAACTAGTACACCTACAGGGTAACAGAGATTACTTCTGCAGCTCAACATGATTACAACTTCCAGTTTCCCTACTTTTTAAAAAAAAACAAAAAAAAAACAAACTTTAGTTTTATTTGCAATAAATAATAAAGAGATTGATAGTCATGTATTGATAGATTTACATCAATTCAGTAGTTTGATTTGTCTTTTAGAACAGATTAAGTCAAAATGTGAATTTGCATAAAAACATCAGTAAACCAAAAAACAAAACAGCCATCAATATTTATAAGAAAAGGAAATTATGTCATTGTAGTCTCCATAGTCCATCAGGGTTGGGTATATGTATCCATAAAGCTGTACCATTCTACCCAGATTTCTTTGTTATCTCTCTCTGCTGCCCCTTTTTCCATGCCACCTCTGATTTTTATTTGGGTTATGCATTCCTGCAAAGTAGGTGTTGTTGCGGTTTTCCAGTACTTAGCTATGAGGGTAGTAGCAGCATGTGAAATAGTAGTTTCTTGGTGTTGTAGGCTAGTCTTAAGCTGGCCATAGACGCAAAAATCCGATCTTTCAAATCATCGAAGATCGGACTTCCCCATCTCCCGACCTGCCACTAACTTTCAGATCAAATAAAGTTGTAAAAGCACATGTCAGCTGACATTCTGCCCCTGACAGGGATCGTACGAAAGCTGTACGATAAAAACATAGTGACAGTCTCCCACTGAAAATCGTAAGATCTGCAATACACGCAAAGATTTGATCGCCAATCCTCGAACGATCGGATCATTGTGTCTATGGCCACCATTACTGGGTTGATTTGTAAAAGGGATATCTCTGGTTCTTCAGGGAGTTGTTGGTTGAGTAGCTGTGTTATAATCTGGAAGATGTTTTGCCAAAATCCTAAAGTTATATGACAGTCCCAACACATATGTAATAGTATGCCTTGCTGTCCACAACCCCTCCAGCAGTTCTTTGGATAAGTTGGCGTAATTTTTACCAGCTTGTCTGGGGTTGGATGCCACCTGTAGATCAGCTTAATGTGGACTAGGATCTTAGCATAGAGTTTATTCAGCAGTGCTATTTTGCCTGTGTCTTTAATATTGCTGTATAGTCTTGTGTAATTTCTTTATTTAAACTTTCTAGTTGTTGGGGTGTGGGAGTTGGGTGGCACTGAGATATTGGCGTATTGCTTCTCTTGTGGGTTGGAATTCTGTGGGGACCTTTTAGCGATTGTATAGTTTAGAGTATTAAGTTGCAAAGTGGTCAGCTATATGTCCATACGTCAATTTGGCTTGGGGGGTTGAAATTAAGGCTATTCTTGCCCTCGTTTGCCTATGTTGCAGCTGTGAGACCAGAAGTTTATTGGCCTTGTTACCCTTTGTGTAATAAAATTCTATATCTATACTGTATTTTGGCAAATGATATTTTAATAAGTTTAGTTCTTGTCTCTGTTATCTCTTGCTGAATCGCAGGAGTAGATTGGGTAATGTGTTGAAGTTTCAGTTTCAAAAGTTTTTGTTCTTGCTGGATCTGTTGCGTGTTCCCTTGTTTTTTTCATACCTTTTCACTAGGGAGATCAGTTCGCCCCAAATGACCGCTTTATGAGCCAGCCAAAGGATTTGGGGGTCCATTTTGGGTTGTACGTTTTCCTGAAAGTATTGTTTGATTTTGTCTTCTATTGTTTGTTTAGACACGATTTTAGGGATTAGTGATTCATTAAGCCTCCACATCCCCCTATTCTGCTTATTATGTGAAGGCCAAACTTCTATACAAACTGGGGCATGGTCCAACCATGTTCGAAGGCCTATACAGGTTTTTGAGATCTGGGCTGTTGTTTGTGGGCCTGCATCTGGTAACAAAGAAGTGCAACCAAACATGCTTACTTTTCTTTGATCCTCATATTATTATTATTATTAACATGTATTTCTATAGCGCCAACATATTTCGTAGCGCTGACTGAATGGAGCCCAAAATGCAGGCAGATTAACTGGATAGCTGTTTTTCAATCTATCTATTTTAACTTGCCCACCATCCAGTAACTCACTGTGTCTTTCATGTCCTATTGATTTTTCACAACAGCTATTCAGCTTTTAAGCATCTTCACAATTGTAAAAGTTCCCATGTTGTAATTTAGCTGCTACTCCTTTCAAACGAAAATAAAATTCACTTTCGTTCACATTCATTTCAGCCTCTCTGCATTATACGTGAGTTTCAGATGATGATGCCTACGTAGTTACATGCACTTCTGAAATGGAATATAAAAGTGCTTTTCTTTGTAACATCCCTGCTTTTTCCAGCGCTCACTGCTACTGCTTATTACTTTAAAACTGACTTTATCCATTTTTAAACCTTTATTTTGAAATGTACTTAAATATTTGATAAAAAATCCAAATATTTTTCTAAATTTATATAGCATGTACTCATTACAGTATGCCAAATTTTTAAAATATCAATTTGTGTCGCTATTCAGGAGAACCAGAGGCACTTAGGTGGTTGTATAGTAGAAAACTGGCCAATCCCTATGTATGAGTTGGAAGGGAGATAGGGAATTGTTGTCCATGTTATCTTTATGTAAAGGCAGGGCTGTGCAATTTTACTCAGTAGACTCGAATGTTGGGGAAATTCAGTTACTGGAGACCACTAGAGGTGAAAGAAAAATTTATTTGACACAAGTTCAGTGGATTCAGAGCTCACAAAGAATCAGAACCCTAATCAAAGAAATCACAGAGTTTTTATAGACCTGAAAAACGGTAGTTACTGGTAGGAGAGCTTTGAGATATCGCTCTACAGCACAGAAAAACAAAGAACGTTCTTACTGACAAAAAGGTGGCTCTACCTTAAATTTCAGGGTACAAGTGAACCAGGCTAGCTTGACAACAGGGCTGTGATTCAACTGTAATTCTGGGGCAGGACATTTCTACTCACTGCTTTCTTTAAGCAGACTCTAATATCAGGGAAATTCAGTTACCAGAGACCACTAGAGCTGAAAGACAACATTTATTTGATACAAGTTTTGTGGATTCTGAACTCACAAAGAGTCAGAACCCTGATCAAAGGAATCACATAGTTTTTATAGGCTTGTCAAAAGGAACTTACCAGTGTACTAATATCGCTCCACAGCACAGAAAAACAAAGAACTGCTCTTACTGGCAAACAGGTGGCTCTGCCCTCAAGGCCAGGGTACTAGTGACAGGCAACTTGAGAACAGAATTCATACAAATCAGGAGGGCTTATTGGGGGCGGGGGGTGAATCAGCATACACATAATTTTCTTTTCTTTTAATAATAACCTGCACCTTGTCTAGTTGAAGAAGAATTTAGTGTTTTATCATTTATAAATGAAATACTGCCATTTGCTTAAATAACTTCTATTGATAGTAATAGTGAATAATTTTTTCATATCCTCATACCCAGTGATTATTTCTTTCAGCTGATTATATTTGCATATACTCTTTATTTAATGGAATGTGAGGTTTACAATTTTAGATTTAGGGAATTCACACATGGCAATGGGTTGGATATTTGGATATTTTGCTATATTTCCATAGTTATAACACATGGTTTTGCATCATTTGTTGAGGTTTAACCCACTGATTACACATCAATATACCAGCCAAATAATAAGAGCTACAAAAATGGGTCCATTAATTAAATAACAGAAAGAGCAGAGCACTGTGGAAGACCTGCACAATGCGCAGTTGTAATATATGTAT
>CM044445.1:101130311-101140952 GCA_024363595.1 Xenopus borealis | reverse complement strand
GATTAGGATATTTAGCATAACCTTCAATTGTAAGGGGAATACTGAGAGTTATAAATCAAGAACATCGGAAAGTTGTTGGTTGGACAGCCTTATATGAATATGTTTAAATAAATGGAAATCTTCATTAAAACGCTCTGTATTCATGGGCTACTCTGTGGGGACTAGGTTTGAACCTCCATACTGCCACCCTCTAACAATAGCTTTTAATATATACACAAAGCTTCTGGATTTTACAAAGTTCCGGTGTGCGGAAAGTCAGTTTATTCCTTTTCCTGTAAAAATGGACACAAGTATCTCAGGGTAATCTAAACTGCCTCCTAACAATAACTACCAAGCAACTCCTGCGGTGTTTACTGTAATAAAATGTGGGGGGAAAGCCACCTTTGTTCCTGTTGTAAAGCAGCAATGCTGCCCTGCTTTATTGCTGGGATTATAATAATGCTGATGGCACATACAGCATTTGCTCTGTCTTTGCTAGCTGTCATTGACTTAAATGGCAACCACCTGCCACCAGCAATTCAGATTTATACTAAAGAAAAAGCACATTTGCTTGTATTTCAGCTGTCAGACAAAACTCCTGGTGAGCCATAAGCCTAACAGAGATACAGATGATAGGAGCACAAGATGATATCCAAATCCCATATCCTGGAGTGAATGAATGAAATAAAGACAGTTATCAGGATAAAGGGAAACAACTGTTTGTATTTAGTGACAAAAAACTGTTCACCATTTTAAAAGGAGAGCAAAAATGCAGTGACGTTTCGTTGCAGATGTTATCCCTTTAAAGGAGAACTAAACCCTAAAAGCCCTAATATGGCTCAAATTACATATTTAATACACTGAACTGATTGCACCAGCCTAAAGTTTCAGCTTGTCAACAGCAACAATGATCCAGGACTTCAAACTTGTCACAGGGGGCCACCATCTTGGAAAGTGTCTGTGACACTCACATGCTCAGTGGTCTCTGAGCAGTTGTTGAGAAGCTAAAATTAGGCATGCCTCCCAAGTTTTGTAAATACATAGTAACATAGTAAGTTAGGTTGAAAAAAGACACGTTGATCAAGTTCATCTCCAATCCAGGCACCATACCAGATGAAAGCGAATCTGAGAAAATCAGAAATAGGGGCTGGTCTAAAACTGAACCAAGCTCTCTTAGAACCTGGGGTGTATGACATCAGGCCCTGGAGCCTTGTTTACATTAATTTTTATTAAAGCTTTATGAATCATATCCTGAGTCAGCCACTGACTAGATTGAGCTGAGTCATTAGTGCAGCTATGAAGTGAGCCTGGGAACTCAGGCTCCTCTGTTGTATACATTGAAGAAAAGAACGGATTTAGCACATTTACCTTTTCTGTATCTGTTACAACAATACTGGTACAATTATTTATTGGAGAAACACTCTTAACCTGCATCTTTTTTACTATTAATATATTTTAAAAACTTTTTAGGGTTAGTTTTCACCTGCGCCGCAATTAACTCTTCATTTCCTTTCTTTGCCTTCCGGATTATGGATTTACAACATTTATTATGGTTTTTATATTCATTAAATGCAGCTTCTGTCCCAACAGATTTGTAGTTTTTAAATGCCTTTCTCTTCTTTCCTATTAACTTCTTTACCTCTGTATTAAGCTACACAGAGTGATTCTTAGAGCTTCTAAATTTACTCCTTAAGGGAATAAATTGGGAACAGCAATGATTTAATATAATTTTAAATGAAAACCATTTCTGTTCTGTGTTTGTAGCTGCAAACTTAATGCCCCAGTCAATACTCTGAAGGGCAGCCCTCAAGGCACTAAAATTAGCTTTTCCAAAATTAGCTTTTTTTGCCAAAACACGAATTTGCTGTTTTGGACAAGCTGTGGACCAGCCCCCATACACGTCTGTCCCCTACTCCCCCTCCTGACTGTCACAAACCTTCCTCCCTCATTAGCCTCCACTGCACACAGACATTTATTGCCACACCCATAATTACCATGTTCATTTTACAAAATTTGGCAGGTTATGAACACATTTCTGTGGTTTTTATTACAGTTTTGCAAATGAAGGTGAATTGCCCTTTAAGCTGCAAGTCACAGTTTCCCCAAAGATACCTGCTTGTCTTGAATTGATACACTTACTTCTTTGCTTATCTTAAATTGTTACAAAAGTAACAATTTGCACCTGGCACATATTCTGGTCTCTCTGCCAAAAGCCAATTAAGTTAGGAACATTGTATCTTTTTCTGGCTGTTCAGTGCAGGAGATCAAAGACAAAGTCAGGACATTTCAGTAACAATCAGGGACTGCAGGTTTACCTGTCAAAATCAGGACTGTCCTGTCTTAGGGATTGTCGCAATCAAGCAAAAAATTAGGTTTGCCTGTTATATAGGCTGATGCTACAGGGAAGATTATTATTAAATTCTGATGCTAGTTGCACAGGTTTCTGTGCTGACATTAATTACTAATCAGCCTTATAGTGTGACATTTCTATTCTATGTGTACCAGTGCTGGGCCACCCCGGGCAGGTGCCCTAGGCAGCCTGCCTGGTAGTAGTGCCCAGCAGTCGCACACATAAAGGCGCGATTGCACATGTGCGAAAAGCCAAGAGCACACATTCACAAACAAAGTTGCGGCATGAAAGGGACACCTCACACACAAAAGCCAGAGCGGGGATGGACTAGGGGGTAGGAAAGAAGGTGCGTGCCAGGCGCCCCCTCCGCTTTGTGCCCCAGGCACATGCCTACTCTGCCTACCCCTAGTTTTGGCCCTGATGTGTACTGTATATAGTGAGTGGGTCCCTAAGCTCAGTAAGTGACAGCAGCACAGAGCATGTGAATCAGTGAATCAGCAGAAAAGAAGATGGGGAGCTACTGGGGCATCTACTGGGGAGACACAGATCTTTACTGCTAAAGGGCATCACATACAACATTTCTAGCTACTTCTTTAGTTAAGCTTTAGTTCTCCTTTAATGTAAAAGTGCCTGTTGCCTTTTCTTATCACTTAGACCTCATACACTGGCCACATGGATATTCAGACATTTCCTCTAGATCCTTTATTATTCTCTGTTCGTGCCTTCAGTTGCTCAGAGTAATTGCTTCTTCTGTACAACTGTCTTCCCATTTCTACCTTATTACTCATGTAACGGCTTTTGAAAACTCGCTCTGTGGGGCCATTCATTTTCAGTGGTTTTGTTTCATGACAGCTCCACTTTTTTTGTTCATGACGAACGAAAACACAGTTTTAGATATTTTTATACAGTTTTTTTTACCATAAAACAAAAGTCTTGGACATCAAAATACAGTAATTACGCTAAATTGCTCTGAACTTCACTTCTATTTCCTTTCCTACTAAACTAAAACATTTAGATTGATTTTCACTTTATTTTCAGAAGTAGGAATTTCCTCTTAAAGGGACTATTTTACAAAAAAAGTATATCATTTTTCAGCACTATGTTGTATTATAGTATTATAGAAAATGTTGCAACACCCTGCCTGTATGTGAATCAGTGGCCTGCATTTTGCTATGACCCTCAACACCTCTACTTTGAGTAGACCAGGGGTGTCCAACCTCTTTTACCCATAAGCCAGAGGAGCGACACAAACATGAAAAAAGTCCTTGGGGTTTCCAAATAAGGGCTGTGATTGGCTATTTGGTAGCCCCTATGTGGAATGGCAGCCTACAGGAGACTCTGTTTGGCAGTACGCCTGTTTTTTATGCAAACCAAACTTGCCTCCAAGCCTGGAATTCAAATATTACTTATCCTTAAAGGGATACTGTCATGGGAACAAAGAATTTTTCAAAATGCATCAGTTAATATTGCTGCTCCAGAACTGAAATCCATTTCTCAAAAGAGCAAACAGATTTTGTTTTATTTAATTTTGAAATCTGACATGGGGCTTGTCAGTTTTCCAGCTGTCCCCAGTCATGTGGTTGTGCTCTGATAAACCAGTCATTCTTGACTGCTGTACTGCAAGTTGGAGTGATATCAGGCAAAATTAACTGAGATGGCTGCCTACACACCAATATTACAACTAAAACAAAATACACTTGCTGGTTCAGGAATAAAATGTTATATTGTAGAGTGAATTATTTGCAGTGTAACAGTGTAATTTAGAAATTACATCATAAAAATCATGACACAATCCCTTTAAAGGACAAGAAAAGTGTAAAATAGAATAAGGCTATAAATGCTGTATTTTGTATACTAAATATAAACATGAACTTACTGCACCACAAGTCTAATCAAACAAATGGCCACAGGGGGCTGTCATCTTGTAACTTTGTTATACATCTGTGCAAGACCAAGACTGTGCACATGCTCAGTGTGATCTGGGAGATCTGGCCTAAATAAATCCCATTTTTACTTTCTTTAATGAAAAAGAAATCTATTTCCATTATACTTTAATTTATAATGTAAAATAAATTATTATTTATTCTTAGGCAGTTGTTTGTACGTTTTAAATTTGTTTTACATTTTACTCATAGATTACATTTTATTGCATAGATGGTTGTCGGTTAACTTTTTTAAAACCTTGCCATGTTTTGATATTACCTCTCTTAATAGTATTAGGCTAACATGCCCCAAATTCTACTGAACTTTACTCCCATTTTGACATGAGCTCATTCGGTTTTATTTTACACTGACGTACCTAATTCCACAAATTGAAAGGCAGCCATTATAATCTATCTCCTAGGAACCATTGACCCAATCCACATAGGCTCACAGAGTCATTCAACTCCTCCCTGAGATTTTTTAATTGTGAATCTCATTAACTATCTTTCATGTAACAAAAAAAATATTTTTCTCTATTATCATGGGTAGTTCTTAAAGTGATACTGACACTAAAAAAACAACTTTTCAAAAGTACATTAAGGGCCAGATTTACTAAATTCACATGAAGGATTCGAAGTTCGATCGAATTTTCAAAAACATTCTAATTCAAATTTTCAAATGTTTTTGAAGACCACTTTGACCAGAGAATTTTGTAAATTCAATCGAATTGAATGATTTGAATGATTAAAATTTCATTCAAATATTCGACTGTCGAAGTACTTCCCCTTAAAATTTTTATTCAACCACCTATTTCGCCAGATCAAAGCTACCGAATTGGGTATCATTATTTTTGATTGAATAAAAAATATTCGATTGAAAAAATCGTTTGGATCGAACTATTTATCGATCGAATATTTCCTATTCGATCGTTCTACCAATCGAGTTGCGGTAAAATAATTCGAATTCGATAGTCGAATTCAAAGGATTTTACTTCCCTACCTATTCACGTGGTCGAATTTTTACTTTTTTTTAATTTCATATTTGACCAATAGTAAATATGCCCATAAAAGTCATGCATAGGTCATGTTGATCGTTTTTTGATGATAGGTCTGTTTTTGTAAGTGATTCTTACCTGAATTTCCTAAACCTGGCTGTCTTGCCAACCTGACTCACTTTTGGCTACCTTACTGCTAGAGTTTTTAATGCTAATGGACTGCTCCTGCACAAATATGGCAGCCTCCGCCCAGAGGAACATGAGTAACACATAAGTAATGTGAAGCATCAGGCGAGTACTTGTATAGCAAAATTATAAGTAACATGCAAAGACAATATTATAATAGCTGTAGAAAAGGTTTCATTTCTGGTACCAGTATCTCTTAAAGGAATTATTTTAGCATAGGCAAATGTATGGGCATTGGCACATGGGCAAAATAACAATGAATGTAAACTGCTTGAGTAATGATTAGGGATGCACCGAATCCAGGATTCGGTTCGGGATTCGGCCAGGATTCGGCCTTTATCAGCAGGATTCGCTTCGGCCGAATCCTTCTGCCTGGCCGAACCGAATTCGAATCCTAATTTGCATATGCAAATTAGGGCCAGGGAGCTAAATCACGTGACTTTTTGGCAAAAAACAAGGAAGTAAAAAATGTTTTCCCCTTCCCACCCATAATTTGCATATGCAAATTAGGGTTCGGATTCGGTATTCGGCCAAATCTTTTGGGAAGGATTCGGGGGTTCGGCCGAATCCAAAATAGTGGATTCGGTGCATCCCTAGTAATGATCCTCTCAACATTTCTCTGCCAATTTACTTTTATGGTTATGGGGGCTGCTTTGGGTTCTTTTAAACTTTCAAAGATCTCCTTGCATTAAAAAGGTATTTTCAGGTTATTTCCTTTATATTATAAAGGAATTCTTATCACCAAATTTGCTGTATATTGTGGATCATTTTGTGTGCATTTGGAGAACCTCAGAGATGTGTAATTACTATGTGCATAATTACATTTTGCACTACTGTATCTGAAAGTCCCATACGCAGGAGCCAGAAAAACACAGGAGACCTATAATTACCCCACATAATTGCAGAACCTGCTAACATCTGTAGCCTATGTGTGAATACTTCATTCTTTTTATTTCTGTAGAAAAACTAGAACTGATATGCGGAATTCTATCGGCTTTGCTCTGCTGCTGGAGGGATTAATAAGGTACTCAGAGAGCACAGCTGTTCTGCTAAATGTAACTTTGTTTTTAGGCTTATTTATTTTGTCCTAGTTTGATAAGTATATACCTGAAAATACAACCTTCCCAACGGCATTGCAAATTAACTAAACAATGCCAGTGTCCCAGGGGTGCCAGGTAAAGAGGTCTATGCCCTTATGGGAGTGCTGAATACTGAACATAACTGGCAGTGAATTGACGTATTGTGCATTTAGGTCTCTATGGGAGACCTGGTTGATGTTGTATACTATGATTTATTTTGGTGCCAACACTTGCAAAATTAGGGTACTTTTCGCATACAAGTTAAATCTATGTAAAAAGTTAACTTTTCTAAAGAAACACAACAACTTGCTTCCATATCCCACATCATAAAAGGAGTCATTGCAAATTCACTAACAAACTTATTTAGTTTAGAAGAAAGCAATCTTATTGTATGACAGGCAACAGTTGCATGCCCAGTCACCTTTACAGCTTTTAACATAGAGATACAGAAAGATCTAAATCAGGGATCCCCAACCTTTTGAACACGGGAGCAACATTTAGAAGTAGGGGGAGCAACACGAGCATGAATAATGTTCTTGGGGTGCCAAATAAGTGCTGTGATTGACCATTTGGTAGCCCCTATGTGGATTGTCAACCTACATTGTGACTCTGTTGGGCAGTGCACCTGGTTTTTATACAGCCAAAACTTGTCGCCAAGCTTGAAATTAAAAAATAAGCAGCTGCTTTGAGGCCACTGGGAGCAACGTCCAAGAGGTTGGAGAGCAACATGTTGCTCATGAGCTACTGGTTGGGGATCACTGATCTAAATGAACTGTTAAAACCACTGACTGTGGATGTATTTTCTTTAAAATTTCTGATGTTACCTCTATGATCTTGAATCCTAATTTTTACATCTCTAGATGTCTGGCCTATATCCTAGGCCACACGGGCCTTTAAGTAAATAGACGACATGCGATGATTTGCAGGTAGAATAGACATTTAGGGGCAGATTTACTAAGGGTCGTATTTCGAATGCAAAAAAAAAATTTGAAATTCGACCAGGGAATAGTGGGGAATTAAAAAAATATTTTTAGAATCAAAATCGAATATTCAAAGATTTTTAAGCGATCAATCAAATTTTTCTTATTCGATCTTAGGGAATGATCCCCATTTCGGTAGGTTTAATCTGGCGAAGTAGGTGATCGAATTTAAATTTAAAGGGGAAGTATTCGACCATCGAATTTTTGAATATTCAAATAAAATTAAATTTGAATATTCGAATCATTCGAATTCGAATATTCAATGGTCGAATTCGCCTAATTTGCATATTTGAAATTCAAATTTTTTGAAAATTCGATCTAATATTCGAATCCCTCATGTGAATTAATGTGAATTTAGTAAATCTGCCCCTTAGACTGATCGCATAACCTTTCTTTGGATGACTGATTTTACTGCCTTTAATTATAGAAGAGCAGCAATTGCAGTTTAGACAGGGGTATGTTCCCTACTTTTTCTATCCAGAAAATAGAGATTTCTTTTGGCGTTTGTCAGATGGGCATAAAATATCTGTAAGAGGACGTCCTCTTTTATAACACAAAAGAGGTAAAGACTTGTATAAATGGTTAAACTGTCAATCTGTTTGTAACAAGGGCCAGTATCTTTTAATTACATTCTCCATTTCTTTACTGTGTGAATTAAAAGTTGAGACAAAGGTAAGTTTTTGATCTATAGGATCTTTCTTCTTACGACACAATAGCTCACTTCGAGGGATACTATGCTCTTCGTCCCTGGCTTTCTTTAATAACTCTTGTTTATAGCCTCTTTCTGTAAATTGATTAAATAAAATACCCTTGGCTTCATCATACTTCACTGACCTGAAGGAAATCTGTTTGGCACGAATGAGTTGCCCTTATTGCACGTTTCACCTTTGGGCTATGGTAACTCTGCATTTGTAATAAACAGTTTTTATCTACCTTTTTCCTATACAGGTCTGTGTGTAGTTCACCAGTTGCCAAAATCATTTTTACATCCAGAAAATTAATTTCAGAATAGGAACATTTTATTGTTTATGTCTTTTATTCGTTTCATCCATAATTTCATACAGTAAGTACATAGGGCCACTCCAGAATAGTAATAATAGTAATATGTCATCCACAAATCTATAAAAGGCATATATATGTGTTGACAATAGTTATTTTTCTAAAACTGAAGGAGCACTAATACCTTGTCGAAGATTGCCTCCATTTCTTTAGTGTGACAAGACCTCACAGCAGCACTTTGTGTTTCTTATTCATTTTATGTTAACGAGATAATCTGTTCAGTTTGAAGTAATTTACAATTCATATGAGCAAATTATCCTCTAAAGCTCAGTGCTTGGTAATTTACGTCTTTATAAAAAAAAAAAAACTGGATTTATTCACCAGGGGCAAGCTTCACCTTCCTGTTTATATCTCTCGGCATTCAGTGGACATATTTATGCAATTATGTAAAAATGTATTATGTATAGTCAAGATGAAACCTCTGCATTTCCACATTATGAAGCTGATTTATACTGGAACGACAAAGCTGTGTATTTCTCAATTTCACTCCCTGCATTGTGATCCCTGAAATCTTTGAAAATAATTTTAGCTGTTTTTTTTTAACCCCCAGATCATTGCCATGTCCCACCTTTCTTTCTCTTGTTACGCCTTAGCTCTGGATTTTAATCTATCAGTCCCTCCGTAAAAAACTCTCCCTAATCCAATTTCTTCAGCAATCTCCAACATTGGGGGCTGTTCACCTTTAAATGAATATTTAGAATTATGTAGAGAGTGATATTCTGAAACAATTTGCAATTAGTTTTCATTTTTTCTATTGTATGTTTTTTTTTAATTATTAAGCTCTTTATTGAGCAGTTCTCCATTTTGCAGAAATCTGGTTTCTAGGGAAAAAATGACCCCAGCAGCCATGCATTGATTTGACTAAGAGACTGGAATATGAATAGTAGAGGGCCTAAATGAAAGGTAAGTAATAAAGTGTAGCAATACCAAACTATTTGCAGCCTTACAGAGCATTTGTTTTTTATATGGGGTCAGCAACCCCAGCTGAAAGCTGCAAAGAGTCAGAAGAAGAAGGCGGCTAATAAAAACTATAAAAAAAAGAAAAAAATTAATGCGAATGAAAAAGTTGGAAATAGGTGAACCACCTCCTTAAGAACTGCTTATGTTATTTTAAGCCTTCCTTGTGTTGTGGGGGAAAAAACTAGCAGAAAACTGAAAAAAAACCTGTTGTTTTGCTTCACCTAAATGTTATATAATGGGGATAATTACTGAAGTACAGTGTAGTAAGTAGAAATAATTGTGTTTTTCCATGCACATTTTGCAATAATAGACAAATAAAGGAAAAATTATACTAAAGCATCACAACATTTTACATGCTCTCATTATCTGTTTCTAGGGGTAAAACCCCTTACACCCATTTTTTTTGTATGTAAAGCATAGGGCTTATTTTCTAATTTCTGGTGCAGTACTATATACTAAAATGGGTACAGGACTGCGTACAGTAACATGATATACACAGAGCACTTGTGTTCAATTATACTGTGTTGTAGTAGTGTGCGGCTTGTGCCGGAGGTACAAAATCCAATTTACAGTGGCCAGGGACACAGGCTCACTGGACAAAACATCTGCCTTGACAAAGTACAGGCATGGAATCTGTTATCCAGAAAGCTCGGACGCCATTTTATCCAAAAAATCCACTTTTTTTTTTAAATGACTATTTCTCTGTACATTGCACTGATCCAGACTATGATATAATTAATCCTTATAGGAAGAAAAAAAACAGCCTATTGGGTTTATTTCATGTTTATATGATTTTCTAGTAGAAAACCAAAATTACATAAAGATCCATTATCTGGAAACCCCCAGAATAATCTGGATAACAGGTCTACGTACCTATACAGGTATAAGATTCATTATCCAGAAAGCTCTGAATCTTGGTCTAATTCTAGCTAGGAAGGTCTAAGGAGAGCATATTTCTCTACAGCCATATCATCCTCACACTGAGAAGCAAAGAGCATTCCTGAGGTGTGAGAACCACCTTCTCCACAGTGTTATAGAATGCCCAGGGCCCGACGGGGCTGCTGTCTCAGGGCAATCCTCTAGGGCCCCCTGCTGCAACCCTCATTCTGGCACACCATCAACCCCCCCCCC
>CM044445.1:101083799-101094455 GCA_024363595.1 Xenopus borealis | reverse complement strand
CTCAAAATAAAAAATCCTCTTTCTCATCAAGGTATCTATTTGAGTTTGTCTGGGGGGAGGGGTAGATGGTACTGCTGACTAATGTCTTTAGAAAAAATCCCTATCTGGTGAGATCCTGTGCGATTTTAGATGGGAATGATCGAAAATGATCTGATGTGAGTGCAAAGCACAGTAAAGGTGGCCATACATGGAGAGATCCGCTCATTTGGCGATGTTGCCAAACAAGTGAATCTCTCCTCGATATGCCCACCTTGATGTGGCCCTAGGGCCCAAAGATCAGATCACAATAGAAGAGATATGGGTGGTCGGATCACGGGACTGCATCAACGAACAGATGCGGCCGCGATCCGACGGGATTTTTAGTCCCCCCGATCGACATCTGGCCGACTTTCAGCCAGATTATATGATGACCAAATCACATAGATTGTAAAGCATGTAATTATACAAACCAATTAAAAACAAAGAGATTCATATAACATTTAGTCAATCAATTGTAATAAATACAGTACATATGAATTTAAATTCCAATATAAATTAGTAAAATCGTCTTTACATTTATATAAATTAATCAGTAGTAAATCAATACATAAAAAATTATGAAAACATTTAATTGTACCATCTAGAGTCTAAATGTGTATAAAAAATTAGTATAAAGAGGTGGTTCCATGCATAATTTCAAAAAAAGGTTTAAAAAATTGAAACTATTGTTTAGATCAACAGTATGGTAACATTGTATAACAAATCATGAATAATATCTCTAAAGGTGTCAGAAAACGTCAGAAACCCCGAGAGATCTATATTAAATAGAAATATTAATTGGAAATATTGTTTTTGAAATTCATTAAAGACAACGTAAAAGCAATGGAAAAACAGAATTCAGCTCAAAGACATATAAAGAGAAGAGTAAGAGAGTTGAATGGTCATTCTAATGATAGTAACAGCACATATCGAACTCCGAGTTCATGTTTCCAGGTAGTCTGGTGTTGAGCATAAAAATCCAGAATACCTCACGTTTTAATGTCTTTTTTAACAGGTCACCACCTCTATTAGGAACTATGACACACTCAATCCCTTGCACTCGAAAGTAATCCAAATTACCTTCACTGCAAGACAAAAAAATATCTGGATACATTTGTGGATTTCTCATTTCTAATATCTGAAATGTGTTTTCTCAACCTCTCTCGTAAACATCTCAATGTCTGACCAACATATTGTATATTACATTTGGTACATGTGATCAAATAAATCACATTTCTTGTCCCGCAGTTGATGTACTGCCTCATCATATAAGTCTTCCCTGTGACACTAGAAGTGAAATAATTTCCACAATGTATATATGGACATAGTTTACACCTTGTCGAATACATTTGAAAGTGCCCTGATAAGAGAGCCAAGTATGTGTACTACATCCTGCACTTTGTATATTGCTGGGAGATAAATCTTTACCTAATGTATTACATTTCCTGGTTATAAACTTGCACTCTTGTCCCAAAATGGCTTTTAGTTTAGCATCAACTTGTAGTATAGGAAGGTGTTTATTGATAATATGTTTAATACTTGAAAGTTGGGGGCTGAAGGTAGGTATGCATAACGGTGTCTCCAACTGTTTAGGTTGACAATGTCTAGAAGTATTACTGAGTGATCTATTTAAAAGTGATTGTCGTTGGGTTTTTAAAGCTCTTTCAAAGGCAGTCAAGAGCAAAGGGAACTGATAACCCCTCACGAGAAGTCTATCTTGCAAAGCACAAGATTGTTTGACAAAATCATGAAAGTTGGATAAGCCCCGTAGGGATGTTGTTAATGAGATGTTTCAGATGAGAACAAGATGCCTATAAGACGGTATTAGCAGCACATTCTTTACGGTATAAAGTGGTAGACACTCTATCGTGTTAGCCCTCCAATAAAATGTCTAAAAAACTGATGCGTGTGGAGTTAAATTCATGTGTGAATCATAAATTCAGGTTGTTATTATTTAGATATTGTGTAAAATCCACAAAGATTGGTTCATCACCAGTCCAAATGAATATTATACAATACAATGTAGCGACCATAGTAATGTATGTACTTCTTGTAGGGGTTATCATCATTATATATAAATTTATATAATGTAAATTTCAGACAACAAATACCTGAATAGTTCAATGGAACCATTGTGATTGGATATTGGTGACTGTTTCCTTAAAGGGGATATTCACTTTCAAAACATTATTTTCAGTTGAGTTATTTTCAGATTGTTCACCAAGAACAAAGACTTTTTTCAAGTCTAATGTTCGTGTGTCTCTAGTGTCTGGCAGCTCTGTGATCCAGGAACATCTTATCTGTTACAGTTGGTTATATTTAGTTGATGCATTTCTTAGCAGTATATGGTGAATATAAGTGTAAATATTGTATCGATTCAATTCAGCTTCCTCTGGATCAGCTAAGAGATCAGTTTGGCTACTTTCACTTACGCACAAATTTTGATTTGATGATTGAATGCGAGTTTTTTTTTTTTCCAATCTCATACTATTATATTGCATTTCTTTTAAATTGCAGGAAAAAAAAACAGCTACTGTTTTTTGCAAGGGGACCAAAATATATATGTATTATACAGATGTCCCATAAATGACAGTTAGTATATCCCTTGTGTTTTATGTGAAAGTAGCCCAATAAACATAGTTTAATGTTAAATAAGCCATGTTTTCCTGTAATGTGGATGAACTCCACATGTTCTATAATTTTGATGTAAGTGTTTTGAATATTATTTTCAAATTAGTCTGGGCTTCTTCCACGGCAAGTGGAAAATTACTTAGTACTAAACCATGCAGTCTGTGGGTCCATCAGTTTGCTCTTCAGTCAGACCATGTATATGACAGATTTCAGATTGTAGAGCATATTTAGATACAAATATACTCTGTGTGCTCAGACAGGTGAATTGCAGTTTTTGCCAGTGCTTATAATATAGGACTGAATCAGCTGTTTCTCCTCCAGTGGAAAATCTCTGGTGAAGAAACTGCTCAAGTAACATTAGACTTAGCCTACTCAAACAAAAAAAATCACCCTCTGCTTATGTGTATATGCATGTAGCAGCCTGGCCAGCAGGAGCCCACATGTTGGGTAAAATTGGAATGGTGGAACTGGCAATGGATGTGGTATTGAAAATGATTTTAAGTTAGCCTGGTTCTCATCTACAAGAATAGACATTGTATATGTTTTTCCCTCCCCCTTTTTCTGATTGGTGCCTAGACCTTTAAATAGCTACTCTCCTTTTTATGTGTCCAAGCCTATGACTAAGTGTCCCACTGACACAAAACGCGTTAGGCGAGAGATGTTTGTATAAATAAAGGTTATCCATCGCTTTTTGGTCAGATCTATACGTGGTTTACCAGAGTGCCTCACCCCTGTATTTGTTTGCTTGTACACAGATTATCCTCCCCCCTTGAGCTGAGGGCATGGGGCAAGAGCACCTGAGCCACTGGTCTATTGTGGTGAGTTACTCTACAAAGATTATCCATGATTCATGCTGAAAAGTTTTGATTTGGACTCTCATCTACTGACCACCACACAGAGAAAAGGCAACAAAGAGGCATAATGAAGCCAATGGTCAGTGGAACAGTAGAAAATAATGCAGGGCTAGACTGGGATTAAAAAGCAGCCCTGGCAAAAAAAAAAATCAAAGCAGCCCCATAAAATGAAAAAAAACATTGGAGTCCAGGGTTCTCCCCCATAAAAGTTTAAAAAAAAAATTGGTGACCAGCCCCCCCCCAGATTAAAAAAATGTTGATGGCTAGGGTCCCCAATTAAAGAAAAAAAATGGTGGTCAGGGTTTTCCCTTCTATAGAAGTAAAAAAAAAACACTATGGCCATGGATTTAATAAAAAAAAAACAAAAAACCATTGGTGTTCAGTGAAATTTGGCAGGCAGTCTTCTTCGGCCTAGGTAGAAGCAGTTTGAGCTATTTTCAGCGTATTCCACTTCAGGTGCCATTCAACTTTCGACAGGTTCATGTCCCATTTGGCTTCAGCTTGACTTCGGCTCCCATTTGCCTTTGGTTCAGCTCTGGGCCCCATTCAGCTTTAGCTCGGCTTCGGCTCTCACAGGGGCATTCCACCAATGAGGTGAGTTGAGGCAAAAATGCTGCTGCTGGTAACTAAGAGCTGAATTTCCAGGTTTCAACCTGGAAATTCAGTTCTTCTAGCACTGTGGACCCCCTACCCCTGTCCAGCACTGAAAAAGTGACACAGCTTTGACACGGTTTTGGGTTCCATTCGACTCCACATCCCGCCCTATAAATGGAATAGCCCAACAGGCATTTGCCCGAATGGTTCGATGAAAAGTCTGGGCCTGAAATAATGTCTAGTATATAGGCCAGAGGTCGGGGCAGATAGCAGACAAAAGGCAAAGTTCTGTAAACATTTTAGAGGCCATTGGCAGGAGGTAAACTGATGTAGGTAAAACATACAACAATATATATTAATGGAGGGCACTCCAAAGAATTGAATCAAGAAAGAATAAATGCCGTCCCAATCTGTAGCCGTTAGGCCTATGAAGAGGTGCCACAAATTGGGAGTATACCTACAGAGGAACCCCACTTAACAAATTGATATAATAAATGTGCACACTCAAAAAAACTCTCAAGAAAAGCAGGGGATAACTGCAAAAAAGTTTTACTAGATTCATTAGCAATCATCAACTACATCAAAGAAATGTCCATACATAGCAATTCACAGCATGGAAAAATTATATACATACCCCTTTGGGACACATAAGGCAAAAAGGTCAAACCACAAGCTGCGGATACACAGGCCCAAAGGTGAGAATACCCCAACGTTTTGGCACACAAAGCCCTTGACAAAGCCCTTGTATCCGCAGCTTGTGGTTTGACCTTTTTGCCTTATGTGTCCCAAAGGGGTATGTATATAATTTTTCCATGCTGTGAATTGCTATGTATGGACATTTCTGTGATGTTGTTGATGATTGCTAATAAATCTAGTAAAACTTTTTTGCATTTATCCCCTGCTTTTCTTGAGAGTTTTTTTGAGTGTGCACATTTATGTTATATCATTATGTAAACTGATGTAGGACCTGAAGAACAAGCCAAGCTCAGAACCAGGAAACCCATGATATTAGATGCAAAAACAGAGGTACATTGAGTGCTTAAGAAACTCTTATGAATTAGCAATTCCAAAGGTAGTAACACAAAATAAATTTCAAACAGCTTAAGTGACTTGATTAAAGATAGCTTGAGATGTAAGACTAAGGTACAACGCATACTATATATAATAGTCTGCTCAAAGCTGATTCACTAAGCGTTTCTCCAGACAGTTTCTAGGAATGCCTCTTGTTTAATTTAAAATGTACATTAAACTGCTGATCACCACCCAGTGATCCTGGTCTAGTTGCCAAGCCCCAGGTCCTTCACTTAGAGAGGCTCCTTTCCCAGCAAACATCAGCAAACATCATGTCTTGACACTTTTTTTGTTTCAGCAACAAATAATCATAGGTAAAGTGCAGGACACATCTCACACACCCTCAGGGTTGAGCCCTCTGTTTACTTTCAGAGGAACACTCAATTGTATTTTGGTGCATAAAAGCTTACATTTAATGGCATATTTATTGCTGCTGTAACTGAACTGTAGCTATGAGGTGGTACCTACTAAATGAAACAGTAATATGCTCTTAAATGTTGCAGTTGGGCAGAAACACATAAAAGACTGTACAATAATGCAATTTGAAACTTTAGAAACATAAATAAAAGGGTGCGTCTTTGTTCTTCATTCTCTTGCTAAGGTATTCAACAGATGGACATAGGGATCCAGTAGCCCTCCTTATCACTGTGACACCGAACTAGGTTGCCAGGCATCAACCTAGGCTTCTCAGGCTTATTTCTAAACACTGTGCAAATGTAGACTTGGAGGGCACCATATTTTTATTTGATTTCTTAGGTTTACATTTGAAAACTTTTTTTGAGGCTCAGATTAGCTTGCAATCAAGGCTGCTACTACCATGAGGTAAGGTGAGACCCTCAGGTGACCAGAGCAGCCAGTTACCAGAACTGGCAAAAATGGAAATTCAGCTCAGCTAATACAGAAAGCACTATAGAGCTCATTGCACTAGCAATGTGACCCCCTTTTACCTGCTCCAATGTGAAACAAAGATGCTAAAAGAATGCATGCATGCAGTGGGGGGACGAGGGCTCAGAGACAGAAGGAAGAGGTACGTACCCAGCACCCCTCTCACATTTGTGACCTAGGCACATGCGTCATCTGCCTATCCCAAGTTCCGGTCCTGCATTAAAATATTTGAATTGAAGCCTAAACAGCTGATCTGTAAAACAAAAACTAAACATTCACGAGACAGAGGATCCTAGAAAATGCAATAAACAGACACAAGTTCCCACATTTTAAGTGTGTGTGACTCACAGTGTTTTTTTAAGTGTGTGTGAGGCGCAGCTTCCATCATAGATTAATTTCAGTCCAGAACAAAATAGATTCACTTTACCAGATAAAAGATCTCCTGGGTGAATCAATACTTATAAATGGGAGCTCCCTGATTATGTTTAATGGGCTGAGGACACTTGAGGACTGTTTATCTAGAATGTATAATCAAAGCTCATCAGTTACGAGGAACTACGATAAAGGAAGTGAGTTAGGCTCCAAAACTAATCGAATTTCAATAGAGAAGACTGTGTTTATTTTGAAGACTCCTTTTTTGCTAAAAAAAAATAAGGTATATAAAAAATGTGTAACTCTGAATTTATATGCTATTTGGAAATTATCAATATAGAATTACTAAAGAAAAATACAGTTATGTGCTCTAACTATACATTACATTTTATTATTATTATTTGTTTCTGATAAGTTAAATATTTTTTTCTCAATGTATTTTTTATTGTCAATAGTAGGTAACATAGTTAGTGATGGGCCAATCTGGGGTGTTTCGCTTCACCGAATTTTTCTCCGAAAATTCCCCAAACGGCGAAAAATTCACAGAACACCCCCGGTGTCTCGTTTCGAACACATGTGTCTGTTTTTGAACGCAGGCATCCATTTTTGGATAGGGCACACATTCGCTGGTGTCTTTTTGGATGCGGGCGTCAGTTTTTGAACGCCGGCAAATTTTCACCAGGCAAATTTTTGCAGGCATTTCATGAATTTATTCACCAGCGGCGAATCACACGAATTTGTCTCGAATTCGCTCCAGGCTATCACTATACATAGTCATATATTATATACATACAGTGATTTTTATCATCATACAGTTAACATATGTATAAGTATGCAACATTATTTTGTCTAAATGTCAGTGCTCGTTGGTATTTGCTGTTACAGTGATTCGGGAAACCAGTTCTCCTTGTCACCAAATATTATGATATGCAAAACAAGAAACGAAACATAACGTTCAAAAGAAGAAAGGTAACTATAAAAAAAAGAAAGAAAGCGTGAAAGTATCTGAATTTTCATTATACATCTCTGTATTTTATTCCTTTGTAAAAGATCCTAATTCATCTTTTAGTAATCACAGTAAGAGTAATTGGGAGGGAAGCATCCCTCTCTATCTGTAGTCTATCCAGGGTTGCCACACCTTTAGGAATGAATGGTATTTATCCAGTGCAATGTTAGTCAATTATTCATTCGCAAATATCCAGTCAATTTTAGGTTTTAGGTATAGTTTATGGACTGGGACTTCCAAGATTTTGCCAACACTAGTCTTGCAGCTAAAAATACATAATTGATTAACTCTTTTTGTTCTTTTGTACATTCTATGGTGGTTCCAAAAACGGACGCCGGCGTCCAAAAATGGAACCACACGTCCAAAATGAATTTTTTGCCATTTCAGCTAAGTGAAATGCTGCCGATTCGCCCATCACTACTCAGAGGGATTTTTTTCTTAATTCATATTCAATACTTCAAAAACCAGGTTGTATACACGTATCCAATATCTAGATGCTCGGGGGCACTTCCACCTTATGGGGATCATAGTTCCTGGTTCGGTACATCCTCTAAGGCAATTATTGTTAAGATCTGGGTACAAGAGTGCTAGTCTATTAGGGGTAAGGTACCAACAAAAAAGGACTTTATACCTTGATTCGAGCAGCATTGTGTTGTTAGAACATCTTCTCAAGTTGTCCCATAGTTTACCCCATTCTACCTCTGTTAAGGTTTTCTCCAGTTCCTTCTCCCATGTCTGGATATAACATGACTACTGCAGTAGTGATTTAGAGGAGTTAAGATACCTATACAATAATGTGATGGTTCTCAGTGGTGAGACCCCATCTACACACCATTTTTTAACGAAGGTCAAAACTGTAACTTCTGGGGCCGATTGGTGCCAACAGTGTGACACAAAATTTAATCAATGATATGCTTGAAAGTTTCTGTTTCTGGAAGGTTATGGGCTTCTCCTAGTTAATCTGCAGCCCTGGGATAAATTGAGGGTTATGAAAAAATAGGGTTATCGGGTGTGAGGAGAGTATAGTTTGTAAGTTCGTGTGATAGTGTCCTAGATTCTTAATGTATGTCTTAAGGTGGGGCTAGCGATATGTGGTCTATCTTTGGCCTGAGTCCAAAGTAAAGATTCTGCTCTTTATGGAGTTACAAACCAGTTTTCTAAAGATGAAGTTAAATATTTTAATTAAATTGGTTTGTATTTCAAATGAGTTCTATATATTAAAAAAGTGTCCTTTCCCCAAGTTGTGGCCTTTTTTCTTAGCTTTACAGATAAGAAGGCGCCCATTGTACTGTACAAGGGGTTGAATGGAATCATTTGTGTGTTTCCAGGAACTTGGGGAACTCTCACCAACTCCCAAGCAACTCTACTAAACAAAAATACACTTCCCCATTTCATACCAAGAGATATATATACAAATACATGTCCTTGCCTCAGTCCACCCTATTCAGATAAGAATACAGTGGGGAAAGCAGAAGGTAGCAATCCTGTAGAACAAAAGATAAAGCTCGGAGAAGCGATTACATATAATTTTGTTATTTGGTGTATTCTTTTCTTGCTAAGACAATCATTCTTTATGTTTTTATGCGACTTGTGACATTCAGTATGATTTTATAGTAATTATGAGTTCGAGAATTACAGCTTACAAATGTTGTTCCGCCAACTCACAAATGATACTTTCTTGTTCAGTTAACCATTAAAATGGCACTAAAACAAAAATATACAGTGCTCCTATACAGCAGAGCAGGAATCTGTATCTCTAGTTATTGTTTCCAGCAATATATATATATATATATATGTATATATATGTGTATATATATATATATACAGCATGCAAGGGTGTGACAGCCTTCGTCAGCCTGACGAAGGCTCCTGTGTGGAGTCGAAACGTTGGATCACAAATAAACTTCCACTTTATTTGATCTACTGAACCTGTTGGAATATTTTCTTGGAGTGCTGTCACACCCTTGCATGCTGGATATTGCCTTCACAAGACTAGCACCCAGATTTGTGTTTAGACTAATGGATGTGCGTTCCTTTCAAGGCACTATATATATATATATATATATATATATATATATATATATATATATTCCAGAGAAAACTAAAATTAAAAGAACATTTTAGGAACTCTTGTGAGAACACTACTCCGTTATTTAAAGCACAAAGTACGTTCGATCCCCCTAACCCACCAGCGGCAGTCAAAACATTCGGGAAATTACTCAGTCGATATATGGGCAATATTCGAGATATAAAGGACACACATCACAATCTTTCCCTGATGGAACGTTCTGCCCTCAAATCACTGAAAGATGACATTGACTTAGTGATAAGGCCAGCCGACAAAGGGGGCGCCATAGTCCTGTTGGATTATCATTACTACAAAACGGAACTGTTGGGCCAATTAGCAGATACTACCACCTACCGGTTACTCTCAGGCGATCCAACCTATAAATTTAAAAGAGAACTGGACGATGTTCTCCTGCTTGCTAGGAATGCTGGATGGTTAGATCAATCGACATGGCAATATCTGACCACTGAGTATCCACGGACACCAATTATATACACCCTGCCGAAGGTGCATAAGTCCTTGTCTGCCCCTCCTGGGCGACCAATTATTTCATCGGTGGGCTCACTCTATCAACCAGTATCCACTTATGTGGATCATTTCCTTCAGCCGGTGGTACAATCTATGCCCTCATACACTCAGGACTCTAGTCATGTGATTCGTCGCTTGTATGAATTCCCGGTAATTCCGGCCAATTGCCTCTTAGTGACAATGGATGTAAAGAGTCTTTATACCATTATCCCACATGAACAGGGGATTAAAGCCTGTTCCAATGCCCTATCAGTGTCACCACCTAAGGCAGTCCCAGTAGACTTTTTGATCCACCTGCTTGAGCTCACTCTATCAAGGAATTTTTTCAGATTCGAAAGATCCTTTTATCTTCAAGTATCTGGCACAGCCATGGGAAGTGCACTTGCGCCCTCTTATGCCAACATTTTTATGGGTGAGTACGAGTCTGCACACATCCTTCCACGTCTAGGGCACCAGATATTGATCTATCTACGCTACATTGATGATCTGTTCCTAGTGTGGACAGACTCTGAACAATCCCTTTTGCTATTTTTCCAGCAACTCAATGAGTTGGATAGCCCTATCATGCGCACATTCGGCCACACCTTTAAGATGCGCCCTTCATGCGCACATTCGGCCTCTTGACAAAG
>CM044445.1:101029031-101052831 GCA_024363595.1 Xenopus borealis | reverse complement strand
TTGGAACAGATATAGTAATCGAGGCATAACATTCATTTTGATGAAAGTTGTGGTTTTTTATTCAGTGAGTAACCAAGGCATCTACTGTGGATTCTGCCAGAACTCCAACATGAAGGATGCAGCCAACCAATACTGGTTATCCCAGGGCCTCTTCAAGTGGGAGCAGAGGTGTAGGAGGGAGGTATAGGTAGCACCCACAAATTCAGAAATGCAATTATGTAGATCACAGATCCCCAACCTTTGGAACCCGTGAGCAACATTCAGAAGTAAAAGGAGTTTGGGAGCAACACAAGCATGAAAAATGTTCTTGGGGTGCCAATTAAATGCTGTGATTGGCCATTTGGTAGCACCTATGTGGATTGTCAACCTACACTGAGGCTGTGTTTGGCAGTGCACCTGTTTTTTATAGAACAAAAACTTGCCTCCAAGCCTGGAATTCAAAAATAAGCTCCTGCTTTGAGGCCACTTGGAGCAACATCCAAGGGTTGGAGAGTAACATGTTGTACAAGCTTCTGTCTGACCCTATAGGTGTAAAAGCCTCATTAACAAAACAAGTAAAACACGGATTAAACAAACAAAAGTGTATTATTTTATACAATTTGATATGTAATCATCATCATGTATGTTAACTCACACTTAAAGAATGAGGCAATATTATCAAATTTGAGTTAATATATTATCTAAAGCAAAAGTAAAGCCCCAGCCATTTTTTTAGTTTTGGCAGCAATTAGAGACTTGACCTTAGATAATAAAACATTTTTCTGATACAAATCCCTATTTTATGTTAAATAGCATTTATTGTATTTAGACCCTTGTATCTTGTTACAGAAGTGGAATTACATAACATGTAGGCAGATTTAGAAAGCCCACGTTATCCTGGTATAATAAACGCCTCCCCAAAACTTCCAATTTGATGGCTGACTGACAGGTGCAGTAACAGCTGAAGACAAATTCAGAAAAGTGGACATAGAGGTTTGTGAATTTGGTGGGAAATCCGACATTTTTATCTGCACTTTTTATTTTATCTCAGTACCACCACTTTTGTGAATTCCCCCCATAGTGTTCAGCTGAGTAAGTTGCAGATATGTCAGTAGTGTTTTGTTATAGAATGGGGTATAAAAGTCTGAAACCAGAGTTGACATTTGTCAGTTAGGTTAGAGATTATTTTCTTGTGTAAATAAAAATTGTACTTAATTTTTGCTACACTGTGCACAATGTATTATACACCCCGCCACTCAGCAGGCTCTAGAAATGGTTTAATATGTTGTTATCTGAGCGCTGTTTGACACAGTTGACTCAAGGTGAACCAGGCTTGTGATTAAATTTCATGACCCCGACATGTTATCAGTCAGAAAGTGTTTTTCAGCTTGGAAATAACATGACATGAGAAGGTGACATCCAGCAGTTTCCCCTGCCATCTGTGACATGAGATTAACACGCCAGCCAACTCACAGTAATTAACTTGAATCTAATATTGACAATCACAAATAGAATTCCATTCTGCTTCATACACTTGAATATAAATGAGTTTTAAATTGTTCCTTTATTTAATACAGTGTTCGTCTGAACAAAATGTTTTTTAAACAGATTAACTTCTTGGGTGCCAGAAATACTACGTCTCACCTTACATGTCCTTTTATTTTTGCCACCGTGTTGATAGGCACCCAGGGGGGGACACATAGCCCCTCAAACAGGGCAGTAACTGCCCCAGGTCCCCATAATGTAGACTTCCTGCACTTGTGACTCTCTCTCTTTTATTTCTTGTTAAAAATAAAAAATACTGCAGTCCTGCTTTGCTTTATGGCAAGCAATACACTCAGAAAGCAATAATGTCACATGACACAGAACTGGACTTTTTATCCCAAGGGTTCATCATTTACAACTACCCTGCTGCTTGGGAAAGTCTATGGATTTAGCTATGAAATCATAAGAAAAAATAGCAACAACCATAGAAAATGTAAATATATAACATGGGCAACTCCTGGCACATCATTCAGAATGAGCAAAACAAAAGCACCAGGAGATGCAGGATACTTTAGGAAGTTATTTACCAAAACTCAAATTAATCTCCGTTTTTTTATGAAAACAAAGTTGACCAAATTCCCTTCCACTAAAACAAACTCCTTTATCAATAATTAAAAAAAAAAAGAAATCAGACTGACAAAATCGAGCATCAATTTGTATCATAGCATTGAGGCTCTGAAAACTCAACTTTATCGAATTTTCACTGTGATTCACTCGACTGACCAGCGCAGATCGCCATGTCAAGAAACAACCTCAGGGACATCTGCTATTGACTTCTACATGACCTGGACAGGTTTGAGACAAAGTATTTTTGGATATTGGTGGTATAATAAATAGAGTTTTCCCCTGAAAAACCTTGACCAGATAAATTTTTAAAATGTATTTCCTTTTTCTCTATATATAATTAATCCTTATTGGAAGCAGAACCAGCCTATTGGGTTTATTTAATGTTTACACGATTTTCTAAATGTTTTCCTAACAGTTCGGAAAGTACTAAAGTGTCGTATAGTGGTTACTGCTTGGTTAGGTAACATATTTGCTAAATATTTAAAAAATTAGGAATAATTAGTAAACATGTGGCCATCTAGCGGTGCTGGAAGTTGTAGTGCTAAACACATATTGAGAAAGGATTAAATGAATCTTATTAAAGTACTTTCAGCACATCATTTAGTTTTTCCCTTAAAACATCCAAAAATGCAATTTCCTATTCTTCATCTTTGCTTGAAATTGGATGAGCACAAGGATGGCACGCTTATACTTTTCCTTTTACTTTGTATTTTGAAAGAGACAAGCGATCACAATGTTTAAATGACTAAAATGTTCTTCTCACTCATCAGAACGATACCCAAGCCCACAGCCGTATCAGCAACTAGATAACCATGGCAACTGGCCAGATAATGGACAACATTTAGCAGTATTCGGAGGCTGAGGAATGGGGGCCTAAAAATTGTCTTTTATTAGCAAAATGAGAGGTAAATTAATGTGAGGAGTTTGTGAAAGGGAACAATCTGACACTGTATTACAGAAGAACAGAGATTCATCTGCTCCAGAGTTCCATTTAATGATAATGCAGCTAATGCATAGGCAAATGGATGTTTTATGGAACACTGTGACTGCTACACAGTGACAACTGCTAGTGCAACTTCAGCTTTGAAAATGCAATTTTACCATCATTATCTCTAATTTAAACCAGTGATGGCTAAGGGTGGTGTGAGTGCTGGAGGGCCAAACATTTGACATCAATCATCTGGCATTTTTTAAAAATAAATATCAAAAGTCCATGCCTAATGTCAATATTACTCACATTGTTGGATTGGGCAGAAGAATGTTTACATGTGTAAAATATAGATAATGTAAGAAATATAGATAAAGCCTGTGACCTACAGCTACATCCTACCGCAGGTTACCGGTTTTTTTCATGGGTAACCAGCAGATGCCCAACACACTGCAGTATTATTTTGTACACGTAACGGGAAAATGAAAAGAACCAAAAGCTTCGGTCTGTCACCAACTTCAAGAGCAGAGGATAAAGCCAGGGGGATGAAAACAGAAAGTGGCATGTTTACCTTGAAATGTTTCTTTGCATGAAGGCAATAGATTTTACTGTACAATGAATGGGCTTTTGCAAGCTAGTAATGCTCTTTTGACATATTCAATCTATGAATCATCCCTGGAATAAGATGTGGTGCTAAGTGATGGCTTTACAATCAAATGTGCAGGCTTCCATAGAAAATACAAATGCAAGTGCAGTCAGTGCCACCTTGTGGAATACAATACATCTACCAAAATACTCGGCCATTTCAACAAGTAGACATGGGGCTAGACTAACTAAACAAAGACTAAAATAAATCTGTTCTAGATGGGAAAAGTCTTCCCAAGCCCTATACCAAAATCCTGATACAGGTCTTATTCAATAAAGTTTTCCTGTACCATATCCCAATGTATGAACTGAAGATACTTGGTAAATGTTGCTATTCCAAAAATAGGAAAACTTGATCTTGCATTGTGATATATCTGTCCCCTAGTACTTTTGTATTATACCTCCCTTAATCCTTTATGGTATTTCATATTAAGTGATTTGTAGTAACTGAGACAGGGGTGTAACAACAGATGAAGCAGACCCTGCAACTGCAGGGGGCCCAGGAGGTATAGGGGCCCCATGAAGCCCTGATTCATATACAATATCAATAAATATTGATAAACCTGGTCAACCTCTAAACATTTTGGGGGCCTGACAGATGATGTGTGGTGGGGCTCAGTAATATCTAGTTACACCACTGAACTGGGAATATGAATGCAGGCAAGAATAAATAAACACAGTCAAGATAAATTTAAATAGATTTTATTAAAAATTACTGTAAAAATACAAAATACAATCGACGCCCACCAACAAAAAAGGTAGGCGACAAGTCAGATGGAGTCGCACGCATCAAGATATAATTGGACTAAATGATTAAATTGAGGTAAGAACTACACGATTTGAACTGTCGGATGAAGTTTAATGCAGAATTTTGCCATGGACTACTGCATTTGTTTAAACACATTGTAACAGCATATTATTGGTTAGGTAGAAAAATGTAATGCATAACACCCAATCTTCTAGTCACATTGCTAGTCATTCACCCCACATGCATTATTGTATGATTGCAGTAACGTAACGGGCCCGGGCCCCCACCCCCTCCGTTCTGTTTTTTTTTTTTAGCTGCAGCCTTCTCATGATGGCTGCAGTGAGGCGAATACTGCCGGGGGCCCCTGCGGGGGTGCGGACCCTGGTACACTAGCACCCCCTGCTCCCCCGGTAGTTACGCCACTGTATGATTGTCCATACCAAACTTATTGTACCAGTGTAAAGTATCAGCTTGTCAATTGCAGCAATGATCCAGGGCTTCAAACTTGTCACCATCTTGGAAAGTGTCTGTGACACTCACATGCTCAGTGGGCTCTGAGCAGCTGTTGAGAAGCTAAGCTTAGGGGTCGTCACTAATTATCCAGCAGAAAATGAGGTTGGTCTGTAATATAAGCTGATGCTACAGGGGATGATTATTCAATTCTGATGCTAATTGTACTGGTTTCTGTGCTGCCCTGTAGTAATTATCTGTATTAATGACTAATCAGCCTTATACTGTGACATTTCTATTCTATGTGTAATGTATATTGTGAGTGGGTCCCTAAGCTCAGTAAGTGACAGCAGCACAGAGCATGTGAATCAGTGAATCAGTAGAAAAGAAGATGGGGAGCTACTGGGGCATCTACTGGGGAGACACAGATCTTTACTGCTAAAGGGCTGTGGTTGCCTTGGGCTGGTACACAAGCACAAAACATCATGTACAACATTTCTAGCTACTTCTTTAGTTTAACTTTCCTTGTTCTTAAGGGGTTTATTTGTCAACAATTGAATTCTAATTTTTTTCTACTATTCAAATTTGTTTTAGCTAAAACTCCAGAGATGACCAACCAAATAAGCCCAGCACTGCCTGTGACTCCCATCAGGGCCCATACAGAGTAAGACCTAAAGTACTTGCATGGAATTTGCTATAATTCAGTAGTATGGTATTCCTTCCCACAGGGAGCCATCCTGTTCTAAACACATGTAGAAAGCAATCCTTAGGAAAAGATTTGAGAGAGAGGCCTTTAAAGTGCACAAGTGAGAACTAGAATTGGTTACTTAAGATATTGAGAAGTAAGATCTCATGTTAAATCTCATGTTCTGTTAGGGGCTTAATCACTAAACCTCAAATAATCACATTTTTTTTTAACGTAAACAAAGGTAACCAAACTCCCTTCCACAAATTGAACTCCTTTATCCATATTTTTTCTCAAAAAATCATTGCAGTAAAATCAAGCATCAATTCATATCATACAATGACACTCCAAATTTCACATTTTTGTGAAAACAACTTTTTTGGATTATCAGGTTATAACTCCAACCTTTTCTGATTATCCAGTGCAGATCACAATGTCAAGAAACAACTTCAGAGACATCGGCCATTGACTTCTACATGACCATGACAGGTTTGAGATGGTGTCTTTTTTGGATTCTTAGCAGTTATGGAGTAAAATAGACCCCAAAAATATGCAGTTTTGTTTTCCCCATGAAAAATGTGTGAACTGAAGATATTTACTTGGTAAATGTTGCTATTCCAAAACCTTTGGGCTGTTTTTTATTGGTTGTTTCATGTGGAACCACATTGTGTATTTTATTTGGATAATTGATATCATTTTGCATTACTGGATATCCCTAACTCAAGAACAAAATCTTGTCTAGTTGATTCCTTTACCATGTGAGATAAAACATTTGTGTTTACACCCCAGCTATTATTTACAGCAAATCATCTCCTATAATGCCAGTTCTGCAGCTTTACTAATTCACTTAAAGGAGAAGTAAACCCTAAACATAAATATGGCTAGAAATGCCATATTTTATGTACAGAATTCATTGAACCAGCCTAAAGATTTCAGGGGCAAATTCACTCAGCGCTAGCGTTGCCTTTGCTAACGTTCACTGCACTTTGGCAGGTGAATTTTCACCAGCGCTACACTAATTCCCTAAAGTGCGAACGCTTGGGTCGGTGAACGGTAGCGTAGTTGAGCTAGTGTTACTTCGCCAGGCAAAGCACATTTACGCTAGCGATGCCTAATTTGCATACGGTGCGAATTTCAAAGTATAATAGAAGTATATGTTACAGCCACTACATTACACTACACAAGCCCAGAAAACCTTTAATAAATAAAATAAAGTTGTCTTATTGCCCTAAACATGTGCCCCCTGTATAGTTGAGCTGCCATATGTTAGGAAATGTAGGGGGAAGGAGGGTACCCCCAAAAAAATTTTGCTCTTTTTCAGACTATCACCCTACAAAAAGTAAAAGACGCCAGCGTTTTTTTGGATCAGGTCTGACCTGGCAAAGTAACGTCTAGTGTAAGTGGTAACATTCAGTAAAATGTTGATCTTAGTGAATTAGTGTAATTTCGATCCTTTGTCAGTGAGCAACTTTGCCTGACGTTAGGGTGCAAAGTTGCGCTAGTCTACTAGTCGCTAGCAAATTGTGTTAGTGAATTTGCGAAGTTACGAAATGATGTCACGCTGGCGAATTAGCGCTAGCGTTAGACGCTTTGCACTTTAGTGAATCTGCCCCTTAGCATCTCTAGAGTAATAATAATTCAGGCATTCAAAGTTGTCATAGCAGTTTGCCATCTTGAAATTTGTTAGGAGTGTCTGTGACACAATCAAGCTCAGTATGGTTTGAACAGCTGATGAGAAGCTAAACTTAGGGGTTGTCTTAAATATTCACAACCAAAAAAAAAAGGTTTGCCTGTTATATTAGCTGATGCTTCACGACTGATTTACGACATTCTGCGAATTGTAGTTTCTGAGCTGCCACGCACCATTAATCTGAATTATTTACTAATCAGCCTTATATTACCCTCTCTCTCTCTCTCTCTCTCTCTCTCTCTCTATATATATATATATTCAGTATAATGTGAGTGGTCCCTAAGCTCAGTAAGTGACAGCAGCAGAGAGCATGGAAATCGGGAGCTACTGGGGCATCTACTGGGGAGACACAGATCTTTACTGCTAAAGAGTTGCCTTGGGCTCGTACAAAGCATAATGTACAGGTATGGGATCGGTTATCAAGAAACCCATTATCCATAAAGCGCCGAATTATGGAATAGCTGTCTCCCATAGACTTCATTAAAATGAAATAATCCAACTTTTAAAAATGTATTTCCTTTTTGTCTGCAAAAATCTAACAGTAGCTTGTACTTGATCCCAACAAAGTAAAAAAAAACCTCCCCCCATCAATTTGAATTTCTCGATTGCTGGCTTATTTATAAAACCACATGGTTAAATCACACTCTGTTCATTTTTAATGACTCTCAAATCTCACATTTTTGTCAAGATCAAATTTTAACATTTCAAATTTTGAAAATATACCTCCATTGACTTCTACAGCAACTTGACACCATTTACCTACCAATTATTTATTCAACTTTGTAAGTTTTTTCATATAATAAATCTTGAACATTCGAGCTTGCAATACTCAATTAGAAAATTATTTTTTTCATCATGAAAAAAAACTTGATCTTGAATTGTGATATATCTGTCCCCTAGTACTTTTGTATTATAATTCCCTTAATCTACCGCCCTTTTTAATCCTTTATGGTATTTCATATTAAGTGATATGTAGTTACTGGGACAGGGGTGTAACAAACAGATGAAGCAGACCCTGCAGCTGCAGGAGGGCCCGAGAGGTATAGGGGTCCCATGAAGCCCTGATTCATATACAATATCAATAAATATTGATGAAACTGGTCAACCTCTACACATTTTGGGGGTCTGACAGATGATTTGCGGTGGGGCCCAGTAATATCTAGTTACACCACTGAACTGAAACTGAATGCAGGCAAGAATAAATAACAAACACAGTCAAGATAAATTTAAATTGATTTTATTAAAAATTACTGTAAAAATACAAGAATATTTTTTGCTTCTGATTTTTGTTCTCTTTTAGTTTTTAATTCAGTACAGCCATACTGCTTTATAATTACGTAATGATGACTTAAAGTGATAGACACTAAAAAAATTACTTTTTAACATATGAATGTACATATGATGTTACCTATAGGTCATGTTGATCATTTTTTGCTGAGAGGTTTATTTTTGTATATAATTGTTAGTTGAAGTTCCTAAGCCTGACTCTCTGACACTCTGACTTTGCCAACCTGACTGTCCCATCTCAGTCTGTTAGTTACAGTTTCTAATGGCAACGGTCTCCTGCTGCACAAATATGGCAGCCCCCTCATACAGGAACATGGGGGATCAGACAGGTAATGTAAAAGCATCATGCAAAGTTAGAAGTAGCTTTCAAAGCCAATATTATAATAGATGTAAAAAAAGAGTTTAATTTCAGGTGTCAGTATATCTTTAAAGCAACTCCCCAATCCGTATGGGATCAAACCTTTGAAATAACCTTTAGTATGTTAAAGAATGTCCTATTCTTCATCTTTCCATTTTGTGGTACTTTTTAAAAACTGTTTGCCTCTTTCTAGCTTTTTTTTTGGGGGGGGGGGTCACCAACAACTATTGCTCCACTAGCCTAAAATGTTATATTTATTGCTACCTTTTAGGGTGGAACTACACAAGTGTTTTTGGTTAGATTGACGCACAGCGACAAAAAAGGCAGACGATAAGTTGGATAGAGTCGCATGCGTCAAGATATACTTGGACTAAATGAAAAGTCAGAGGTAAGAACTACAGTATCCGAACTGTCGGATGAAGACGCTGCTTGCTGCGCCCACATTCAACAGTCAAGGCACGTTGCATTTAATGTAGTTTTTACCTGCAACGTTTCATTCAGTCGAATTGCAATCTTGACGCCTGTGTCTCCATCCGACTTGTTGCATGCGCTTTGTCGGCAGGGCGTTGATCTGTCCAAAAACACTTGTGTAGTTCTACCCTAATACTTGACTTTTGAGGTCCTCTTCTATTTATATTCTAGTCTCTCATATAAACCACTGCCTGCTTACTATGATAAATTGGACCCTAGCAACCTGATAGCTAACAAATTTCCAAACTGAAAAGTTGATTACCAAAAACTTGAATAATTAAAAAAAAGACAAAAGACAAATTGCCAATTGTCATTGAATAGCTACAGCATATTTCAAGTTTATTTAAAGATGAAATACCCCTTTTAAATAGCGAGCATAAAGGGGTTTCAACAAGCACAATATTTTGTAATTATGGCTATGGCCGTTTTTTGTGTTTGCAGCTTGTTTGGAACAGATGCATTTAATTTTATTTTGTGATTACTACTAACCAGTAAATGTCTTAATATCATTACTATGCAGAGGTACGGTTTATGATTATTTAACATTTGGATGGGTTTTTGAATATTTCTATTTGTAGTATAACAAAAGTGTATCAAAATGATTGAAGTATATAATTTTTGTTATGGATTTGTTGATCTTGGTTGTTATTGGTTATTTTAAGCACAGAAGCAGTTTGGCTTTCTCTGTGACGTATGGGCAATATATGAATATGTTTTTATGAATGTCTGATGTCATTAAAATCCTTTTTAAAATGTCTTTTTTGGGACAGTCTTTGAGTTATCCTTTTAGTATGATTACAGATCTTTTTTTATTGTTATAATGGCTATGTCTAATGGTATTTTACAGATTTTCAAATTCTGTATAGGTGATTGATTTTTGGTTATTGATAAGTAGTTATAAATGTTTTTGGTTATTGATCTTTGTAGCATGGGTGTTTTTTTTCTTAATAGCATCCAATATTGCGCACACTTTATATCCCCAACAATTCACCTAATGCATTTCGTGTGTACACATGGACACATGAAACGAGTAAGATGAATTCTTGGGGAAATAAAGCCTTTTAAAACCACCTCTGTCTGCTGATCCGTGAAAGTGCAAGCAATATTGGATGCTATTGTGTGTTGTGTCTCCCCTAAGCTGCAGGTTCAGGTAGCTGCACCAAAACCAGGGACTTCAAGCGGTGAGTGACCTGCATTTATTGAATGCCTGTGAACATTAAGTGATTAAATGAAAGATCCGGGGCATCTGCACCAAGTTACAGGGTGAGCGGTGGCATTAATCAGCCTGATTGAATTAAATTTACAGAGGGGATAAAAAGAGTTTGTGCGCAACCAATTTTGTTGTATGGTTTAAATTTATTTTTTTTTTAATGATTTTTTGTGTGGATGGGTTTCAGTTTAAATATAATATTGCCCATTTTTGGTACTGGTTGTTGTTATTCTAAAGACACGGGCAGTTATACATTTATGAATGCTTAGGTGTTTTGGTTAAAGCAATTTTTATTGTACAATAGCTGTTATGTAAACTTACTTATATGCTTTCCTTTGTTATTGCTATTTTATGTATGGGTTATTATTATAGTTATTTCTTAATATTTTTAAAATACAAGTACAGATGTTTATAATTTAATAGGGTCCATTTATTTCTTTTTAAATTGACTATATTTAAATTTTACTCAAAGTTCATTAATTACGGATTGATTTTAGTTATCACAGAAGTGATCCTCTTCCTGCTTCTTCAATTTTTACATTTCCCGGGGCAGACACATGAGCAGAAGAACAAAATAGCCTGCATTTTAGCCTACTTTTCCATTAAAGTTCGACTTTTCACTCCACTGTGCATGCACAGCCGTGAGCTGAAAGAAGAAGCAGGAAGAGGATCACTCTGTGGTGCTCAGTGGAAGAATCCCGGAAGAAGCAACCGGCCTGTAGTGCCAGGTAAGTAAATACAATCATTTGGGGGTGGCTAACTTTTGGCACCCCCAGTGTAATATGACTTTCCTTCTCCTTTAACCGATGGATTGTTTATTACTATTATATACACAGATAGGATTGGACTTTAGTTATTGCTAGTTTTAGTAAAGATGACCATTTGTTATTTCTATTTAATGTATTGCTGAATTTTTTATTGTATCTACTTTGGTTGGGTTTGGATATCTTTATGTGTGTTATTATCTTAGTTTTTAATTTTGCGCTATTATACCTGCAGCTGTTATAGTATTGATTTCTTTGTTTTCACTGTTTCAAGTGAA
Organism: Xenopus borealis; assembly: GCA_024363595.1. Classification (NCBI taxonomy): domain Eukaryota; kingdom Metazoa; phylum Chordata; class Amphibia; order Anura; family Pipidae; genus Xenopus; species Xenopus borealis. The sequence goes on along the minus strand of CM044445.1, from coordinate 101,041,226 downwards.
TGGATGGAGTGGACATTAAGTGATTGCTTGAGACCTATTTTAAAGTAACAGAGTAAAATTTAAAACTGGTTAAATAGGCTGTGCAAAATAAAAAATGTTTTCAATATAGCTAGTTAGCCAAAAATGTAATGTATAAAGGCTGGAGTGACTAGATGTCTAATAATAGCCAGAACACTACTTCCTGCATTTCAGCTCTCTAAGTTAGTCAGTGACTTAAAGGGGGGGGCACATGGGACATAACTGTTCATTGAGATTGCAATTGATCCACAGCATTCAGCTCACATTCAAAAGCAAAAGTTATGTCCCATATGGTCCCTACTCAAATCTCTGATTGGTTACTGCCTGGTAACCAATCAGTGGAAAGCAAGAGAGCTGAAAAGCAGGAAGTAGGAAGCTTTTCTATATTTAATATGGGGGACATTTTTTCTAGTTAGGCATGGATTGCAGCTCTTTTTGATATGGATGATTTTGGGTATCATTATTTCACAAGGGATATTCTCAATACTATTATACTTGCGTTTCTTTAATATTGGACACATTTTTGTTGCTATTTTTAAAATGGATGATTTTTGGTTATTGCTTTGTATTATTTTTTTTTTTTGCATCCCTATGTTCACAATTGTGCTATTTAGGTATGGGAAAATTATTAAAGCTTTTTAATTGTTCATGGTTTTTGTTATTTTTGATCACCAATCCCTTGAAAGTTGCTCTCAGTGGCTTCAAAGTAGGTGCTGATTTTTTAATTTCTAGCTTATAGGCACATTTTAGTTGCATAAAAAAACAGGATTAATGCCAAATAGAGCCTCCTGTAGGCTGCCAGTCTACATAGGGTTACCAAACAACCAATCATAGCCCTTATTTGGCACCCCCAAGGACTTGTTTCATGCTTGTTTTGCTCCCCGACCTTTTTTACATTTGAATGTGGCATTACTAATAGATTTGAACCATTTTGTACATTTCTTGGGTTTGTTGATTTTTTTGCAGGAATGGACCGTTTTGGTCAAAATTTGAATTACAGTTGAGCCTTTGGCTGGTTTTCATTGCCACAGTTTTTTTTGTATGGATGGAGTTTGGGGAGTCTAATTTTTAATGTTGACCACTTTTACCTACTGTTTATACCTATAATTTTACCCTTTTAATTATGGAGCAATTTTAATTAGGTTGGGTTAGGATATTTTTATTGGTTTTATTGCCAATGATAATTTTGTATATTGTACTATTGAATTATTGATTTCTTAGTTGTCACTGTTTTAAGTATGGATGGAAACTGATTGCTTGTGAAACAGAAGTTGTTCATTAGCACTATTTTTATGCAGTTATTACAATTTTTAAAATGTGGAATTTTTCATTATTATTATTATTTTTAACATGGATTTTGCTATAATCACATTTATATCTACACCTAATTACTTACACATAGTTTTTTTTACTGTCCATTTACTATGGGCTATTGTGTTTTCTTTTTAAGTATGAAGTAAGAAGTTAAAAACAATATTTTAACTTCTGATGCACTTTAGTTATCATGATTGCAAACCTTTTTGATTCAGATGACTTTTGGTTAGCTTATTTAACAGGGAATTTTTGTATTGGCATTGCTCCAGTAGCTTTATATTTTCCCAGCTGTTCCTGGAAGCTTTAAGAGGTTAATTTCCAGTTTTATAACGGTAAGTTCTTCTTTTCTAGTGCGAGAGACCACAATTGCACACTTCGCACTAGCCATGCACCATCCTGGACCCCACACAGGCGAGGGAGGGAGGGTGGCATTGCAGGAGCCGTCTCAGGTGGAAGACCTGAGGAATCATCCCTGAATTCCCCATTGAGAGGCATCAAATCGGCGTAAATTCAAGGAAAACCTAAAATACAAAGAGTGTAACACTCTTTTTGATATGAGTGACTTTTTGTTATGGTTATTGAACAAGGGAATGACATATTACTCAGGTAAATCTCCTTAATCATGGATATATTTTTGCTATGCCTATTTTAAATATAGATTTTAGTATCACTTTATTCAGAACTGCGCTGTTGGGGCATGAAAAGTTAAGTCTTTTGTAAATGTAGATTATTCTTGCTTAATGCAAACTTTTTATGGACTGTAGTTTTATTACTGTTTTATGTATATACATTTTTTTATTTTATGTATTATTGCTATTTACATAATATTTGGTTCATCCATTTTAGCAATTGTATTTTATGAATAAAATTTTTTAGTTATTATTTTATGCATGGTTGGTTTGTGATTTATTGATATTTAGTTATAGACAGTAATACTGCATGTTTAAGCTTATACCCCCATATGTAATAAAAGGCACTAAAATTTGCCTAGTAGCAGATACCCATAGCAACCAATAAGATGTTTGCATTTAATCAGGTGACCAGTAAATGGTACCTGCTGATTGGTTGCTATGGGTTACTGCTCCTGGGCAAACTTAGTGCCTTTTATTACATAACCACCATATAGTTACAGATTTTTGTTAATTTTTATTTTTACTTTAATACCTGATTTTTTTAAAAAAAAAAGTTGGTAATTTTTTGTATAGGTAAAACAATATTTATTGTAATGGGACGCTGAATTTTTCATCTTGTGAGTTGCATTTTCCTCAAGCACTAACTTAATTAAGAAAAAACGAACAGAAAAGTCACCAACATTTTTTACAGGAAAACTTTGCACACAACCAAGAATCGCACTGTTCCATTTATTTTCAATTAGGTTTAAAATCTCAAATGTTTTAATAAACTGAGAAAAAAATTAAATATAGTTCTATATAAACTCATCAGCTTTTAATTGTCAAGTTTTTTCTGGTGACATTATTTTCCTTTATAAATCTCGACTATTAAAGGTTTCAAAGAATATTGAGAATATTTGTGGTTGTGTTAAACTTAATGTTTGATAAATATGCCCCATAGTGTTTATTGGTATTTGATATTTCTATCTCATTATTTCTATTTAAGCATGATGTATAGGAACAGGTAATTATTATGGCTTTAGTTTAATGTTATTTTTAATTTTTATTTTAACAATAATCATACAGCTCTTTATGGACCAGTTAGTTCCTATTAAAAGTATTAACTGATTTGGTTTTACTGCTATCTGTAGTATTCAGGGCCTTCTGGTTATCTCTAATCTATGATGGAAAAGTTTTGTCTGTCAATATAGATAATTATTGTTTGTTTTTAAATATGGATTTTGCATATCACTGCACTACTCTTTTTATTATGGATGATTTTTGGTTAGTGCTGTTTGTGATTATTTTTCATCATCACTATTTTACTCATTTAAATGTAGATGGATTACTGCCATTGCATCATTTCATAAATTTAATGGAACAATCAGTGTTTTTAGCATCTTGATATTCAGGTATGGGAAATGGTTTCTTTCTGGGTGGTCTTTGGTAATAGATTATAATCTCAAAATTTAACATTATTATATTTATAATAATTTATTAAACATTCTTGTTGTCGCTATTTAACTATACATGTGTTCTGTTATAGCTATTTTAGTAAGAATGGGTATTTTTTGGTTAAAAAATGATTTTTCATGAAAAAAACTTTTTTGAGAATTATACCTCCAAAACTGCTACAATTTGGAAATATTGTGTGATTTGTTCTGTGATCTGCATTTTGTCCGATAATCTGAAAAATTTTGGATATTTGTGTGATTCGGGCATCAAATCCCAAACATTTGTATGACTTTGCATGTTCGATCGATTTTATCAATTTTTCACCCGACCAGACTTTTTCTATTTATTTTATTGAGTTTTAAATACAATAAAATCACGGATGGGAGTTTGATCAAATTTGTTTTTACTGATTTGATCTAATAACCTTGAGATAAATTTGGGTTTTAGTAAAAAAAAACCTAAATGTAGATTTTAGTTATTTAAAGTGTGTATGGCTTGTAATTTAGCTTTATCTGAATGAACAATAATTGTTTTCAGCATATTGCTGTTCAGGCTTAGTTAATTATTGCTTGTTTCTTGGATGTGGGTGATCTTATTATAATATATTATAATATAGAATTTCAACATTACTTTATTTATTAAACATTAGTTAAATGTACATCTATTTTGTTATTGCTGTTTTGGTAAGAATTATTTTGGTTTTCATGGAGAAAATGTATCCATTGGGTTTCGGAAATATATTTTTTTCTCCCATTTTCCTGGCAGATACATTTTTCACATATTTCAATTGTTGTTCATGATTGTTTTTGCAACAATAAGCCTATATAATTTGAATTTAACTGATAATTAAAACTTCTGATCAACTTATGTTATGGGTTGAAAACTTACAAACTTGGCCCAAACTCCATTGATCAATGTTAAAAATTTGATAAAATCGTTTGTGTTTCAGTGGATTCAGTAATAATACTATGGCATGGGTGGATTTAATTATAGCATGGGTGGTTACAGATATGGGATCTGTTATCCAGAAACCCATTATCTGGAAACCAGTTATCCATAAAGCTCCAAATTATGGAAAGGCCATCTACCATAGACTCCGTTTTATCCAAATAATCAAAATTAAAAAAAAATGATTTAGTAATCCTTACTGTAAGCAAAACTGTCCTATTTGGTTAATTTAAGGTTTACATTATTCTAGTAGACTTAAGGAATGAAGATCCAAATTACTTAATGCTCCACTATCAGCAAAACCCCAGGTCCCAAGAATTCTTGATAACAGGTCCCATAACTGTTTTAGTAGAGGTGGAGCTTCCTTTATGCTATTTTTGAATGATAGAGTTTGGAAACATCTAGGGCATATTTATCAAGGGTTGAATTTAGAATTAAAGAAAATGTCAAAATTTGAATTCAAAAAGACCAACAGAAATTAATTTGAAATTTTTTTGGTCGAATAGGTCAGTTTTAAATCAAATAGGTGCAAATTCGTCTGAATTTGAATCGAAGGTATAGCGCATTCAATTCAAAGTTTTTCCCTGCAAAAAAGTAAAAATTTTCAAACCAGTTGACTCCAAATAGGTTCTAGGAGGCCCCCCATAGGCTAAAACAGCAATTCAAAAGGTTTTAGATGACGAATGGTCGAATTTGAAATTTCAAAGAGATAGTACATGATAAATTTTGAAATTTGAATTTTCGATTTTTTTTGCAAATTCAAATCTAATTTTGTCTATTTCTTAGTTGAGCAACACAAAAATATCTTGAAAATGAAAAAAAAAAATTTATTCGAGAATTTATCTCGACCTTTGATAAATCTGCCCCTTAATCACTTTGAGCATAGATGATACTTATTAATTCATAAACATTGGTTATTTTTAGCTATTGAATTAATTTTAATTATGGATGGTTGTTTCTTATTTCTATTTTATGATTAATAGATTTAAATATTGCTTATAGTACTTTACAGCTCTCTTTGGTATGGATTTTGGGTATGGATATTTTGATCCCACTTTAACGTCAGATGCTTATTGGCTATCACCAAGTACAGTACTTTGTTTAGCAAAATGATGTCATAGCAGGAGCAGCTTTAAAATGCCATTGAAATCTCTATTTAGTGGGCTGATGGGGGGCTGTTTGGGCAACTAAATGGAATGATTGGAATGCCATGCCCAATTTTGATTCTCAGTCCAGACCTGCACATTAGGGTCATTACAAATTAATTTTGCCTATCAATTTTATTAGTACCGATTTATTATTGCATTGTAAGGACAGACACTTGCATTACCATTTGACTTCTAGCTCCTTTTATGAATTACTATTAAATCTATGGCTAGATTTTATTATTACTATCTTTATTATAAATGGTATTTGGTTGTCTCTAATTATGGATGATTTCCTTTATCATTACTCCCTTTTGTATTTATAGAAGATTGCTTTTTAATTTTAGATAATTTAAAAATATTCCTGAAACTGTTTAGTTATGATTATATAAGGTATGATGCTATTTAGGCATTTGTCATAGGTTATATGTTTTATTATTGTTATAATTAAATGTATTTTATGTTTAGGAGTAGAGATCAGCTCCATGTTGTAGCTCCCACCCTTCCCAGCTATAGTCAGGTGATCCCAGTGTTGGCTAATAAAAGGACACCAGTGTTTTGGAGTTTTAAAGGAACAGTAACATCAAAAAATTTAATTGTTTTAAAGTAATAAAAATATAATGCAGTGTTGCCCTGCACTGGTAAAACTGCAGTGTTTGCTTCAGAAGCACTACTATTATTTATATAAGTAAGCGGTTATGTAGCCATGGGGCAACTAGTCAAAGGAGATAAGGCTCAAGTTACACAGCAGATAGCAGATAAGCTCTGTAGAACATAATGTTATCCGTTATCCATTAATTATCCTGTGCCATGTAGCTATTTTTTTAATTTCAGCCATTGCTGAAGTTTATATGAACTATAGTAGTGTTTCTGAAGCAAACAGATCAGTTTTAACAGCGCAGGGCAAAATTACATGATATTTCCTTTACTTTAAAAAACTGTTTTTCATTTTTTGGTGTTACTGTTCCTTTAAGTTGCAGGTAAAACTTTGTCCCTTCTGTAAAAATGTATAATTAAGCAATTAAAATCATAATGGATCACATGAAAGTTAACTGTATGACTGACATAGCTGGCCATCTTAAATATATTGTAATATATGTAAAAACAATCTCTGTTTTGATTAAAGGGCAACCATGTCTGGGGTTTTAACCTTGAAAGCAGCAAGTAAGTTGCAGGTAAAATTTTGTCCCTGTGTAAAATTGTATAATAAAGCAATACAATTCTTAATGGATTAGATTAAATTTGAGTGTATGACTGGCCAGATCAGGAATGACTTTGAAGTAGTTGGCTATCATAAAGGGCAAGGAAAGGCAAAGAAATAAAATCCCATTTTTACTTTCTTTAATGAAAAAGAAATCTATCTCCAATATACTTTAATTAAAAAATGTGTACCATTTTTATAAGAAACCTGACTGTATGCAGTGAAATTCTCCCTTCATTAAGTGCTATGGACAGGAATTGTCAGACTGTCCCTAACTTCTGACAGGGAAACAATCATACTTGTGTACAGCAGGGGGAATCCCTGCCTTACTTATCAGCCATGCAGAACTCAAGCAGCTTTTTTTATCATTTATGATAATCCCCAAGCAGCCCAGACCACACTGAGCATGTGCATGTCTCGCAAAAATGTATAACAAAGTTACAAGATGACAGCCACCTGTGGACAACTTTGAAAGCATAAATCATTTGTTTGATTAGGCTTCTGGTGCAGTAAGTTCATGTTTAGTATATAAAATACAGCATTTCTAGCCTTATTCTATTTTAGACTTTCCTTTCCCTTTAAATATATTAAAATATATGGACATACAATCTGTGTTTTAGTTTTTTTAGTAGCTTAAGGCACATGTCTCAATGTCCTTAATCTATTCATAATAAGTTGAGAACCTTTTGTACTTTTTGTTATATCAAGGCCTTTACAAATATTATGCAATATAGGGGACAATACAAAGAGTTTTAGATCACCAATTTTATTGATTTGTATTCTTTATTTTTTGCAGTATAGGCAGGGGTTCATTTGACTTCTAATGAGTTTAATGCCTAAACCTGCGGCTGACTTATGAAATCAGTCTTTATTACTATTAAGTCATAATTGGTTGTCTAATTATGGTTACTTTTTCTTTACCATTATTTTACTTTTATATATTTAAGTAGAGAGTAGTTTTATGCCTATTTATTTAATATCACTATTTTATAGGTTATTAAAATCATTTATAATTGTTCCTATAAATTAAAATTGATTTTTTTTTATCACACAACTATAAAAAAGAGCAGTATCCAATAGAAACTCGTACATTTTTCAATAGCCAAGTACTAAAGGGCTTTGGTAATTGCTATTTTTACTATGGATATTTTTTGTTTGTTTTTAGGTATGACTGTTATATATACTATTATATATCTAATATATTTATGGAATACATTTTGGTATTTATATGTTATTTTTGATTTTGCCATTTAAGTATGGAAGATTTATTATCTTTCAGGTTTTCATAATTATTTATATGGGTTATAGAATGGAGTTTAGTCCTCATTTTCAGTACAGCATTGATGTATTCCAGTTATTTAATTATTCGTGATTTATTTATTTTTGATTAATATTTACCTTTTATTTAAGGACTGTTCTTTGCAATCTCCTCAATTTTAATCAAATAGTAATTATTTAAAATAATTTCCTTTTTCTTAATAACAGTATGGGGCAGATTTACTAAGCTCGGGTGAAGGATTCGGATGCAAAATAAATTCGTTTTTCAAAAAAAAATTTTTGCTAATTCGGCCATCGAATCGAATGATTTGAATGAATCATTCGATAGAATGGAATGATTCAAATAAATTGTACGATTCGAATAAGAAAATCTTTGACCATTTGATGGTTGAAGTAAAAAAACTGTAAAAATGTTTTCGATTGCCTACTTCGCCAGATTAAACCTACCGAGTTGCTATATTTGCCTATGGGAAGCTCCCATAGGCTTTTTCTAAGTTTTTCTTTATTGAATAGAAATCATCTGATTTTTTGAAAAAAATCATATGAATCCTACAATTTTTTTGTGAGATCTGATGACCGCTATTCGATCGTTCGATAGATCAAATAGCGTTAAAATACTACGAATTTGATTTCATCAAATTTTACTTTGAGAAAATTTTGAGGGTCGAATTCGGTTTAACCCTTTTTTTTTAAACCCTTCAAATTCGACCCTTGATAAATCTGCTCCTTAATGTTTAAATAATTTCTCCAGAGGCTAAGGGGCAGATTTCACATTTTCGAATACCTTTCGATCTATTTTTAGACCCTATATATAACCCTATTGGAAGCTCCCATAGGGTTTTTTCAGATTTCTAAGATCGAATAAAAAAATTCAATCAAATGGTTTTACTATTCGATCATTCGAATATCAAATTTGAAGGATTTTAATTCCATTAAAATTCGATGGTCGAATTAGAGGGTTTTTTAACACTCAAATTCAACCCTTGATAAATCTGCCCCTTAAGGTATGGCACTTATAGAAAGACCTCTTATTAGGAACCCCAGGTTCATTTTAGTAATCATTGTGTTATGTATGAATAGGTTTACATTATATGTATGAGTTAAGGCAAGTATTTTTTATGTCTCTACTTTGTGTAGATTTTGTCTATAATTGGCTAGCACTTTCAATGATTTTTTACTATTTTCACTATTATACTTTCCTAATTCATTCTGGAATGTTTTTAACTATAACGGTTTTAAAAAATGGGTGTTTTTTGCCTTTTGCAATCTTAATATAAATGTCTATTGGTGGCACTATTCTACCTAACTATTTTTGGACAAATTTGGAATTATTTTAAGTATAGATGTTTTAAAGTATTATTATAGTATGGATGGTTATCATGGTTTTTTGCTTTATGCTTAAGTGTATCTATTATTCAACACCTACACCTATTTAAATGTGTCCAGTTTTTAGGTGTAGCTAATTTAAATGAAGGCTATTTTTAGATGTCACTGTTTTAAGTATCATTAGTTTAATAGCTATTTCGGTTTAGAAAATCTTCATTTCTTTTAAAGACACAGATAAATATTTTTTGTACTTAATTTCTACTAATTATATTTTGTTGTAACTTTTATAACTAAATAATTATGCTTCTTTAATAATTGACAGTTTGAAGAATTGGTGGGATGTGGTTATTTCGTATGGTGTTTTTATTAAAATTTCTTGCACTTTTCTTAATCATCATGGTAATGCCAATAATGCAGCTAATATTAACTAAAAACATCTGTTATTTCTATTTAAGTAGGGTTAGTTCAATATTTTTTGTTCTTATGGTCAGACTTTGGCTATTATATAAATTGTCTTTAGTTTTCTGTCTGTCTCATTATAGATAGTAACAACAGTAGTAACCAAAACCTATGAATATATCTTGGTTATGGAAATATCTTTTGAAGATTTATGATTATGGCTGTTTAAGTGGGAGTGTTTGTATTTTAAGAAGCATTCATGGGACTAGGCTTTCTTATATTAAAGGGGTTGTTCACCTTTGGGACAATAAAGCTAATTTAAGAGCACGTCATAAAAAATATTTTTGTAATTTATCATTATTACCTAAAATATTTGCTTTCAAAGATGCATACAACAGATGCTATGCATCATCTCTACAAAATCCCTCTCAGTTCTCTTCTCTATTTTGGGTTCGCCGACACTCTGTGTAAAAGTTACAGGTTGCCATATAAGGAAGTTGACGATTGAATCTTCACTGGGCATTGCTCTCGCTCTCCTGCTTCATTTGCATACCTTCAGTTCCATTGGCTGGCAAGATTCTGCCAATCGGATGCAAATGAAGCAGGAGAGATAGAGCATGCGCAGTGCAGATTCAATCGTCAACTTCCTTATATGGCAACCTGTATCTTTTACACAGAACCTGTCCCACAATCTCAGATCACAGGGGAGAGGACAGAGTTTTAGCAGAGCCAATCACTTCAATGGTATGTATCTCTAAAAGCAAACCTTTTAAGTAATAAAGATAAATTATAAAAATGTTTTTTATGACAGGCTGTTAAATTAGTTTTATTGTCTAAAAGGTGAACAAACCCTTTAAGCAATTAAGACCTTTTGTTTCTATTACTTTGTGCATTTTTGTTTTCTAGGTTGTTATGCATGGATTTTGCTCACAGCATAATCCTAATCAACCGCACTGCAAGTAGAGATTTTTTGTAAGCACTATTTTAAATTATGGTTTAGTTTATTGTTTTGCTATTGCAGTGCGTAAGGTTTTATTTTTAATATGCCTTATGTAAAGTAAGTTTTTAGTTATCACCATTTTTAGCATGGTTAAAAATGTTATTACTGTTATTCTGTTATTCCTATTTAGGCATTGGCTATAGTTAGGGTCAGATTTTTAATTGAAAAAAATAAGAAATTCGACCACCTAAATTTTTTAAGGGCATTTTTGACCGAATACTGTAGGTCTGTTTTCGATCAAATAAAAATTGTTCAAATGCATCGTTCAATTTCAACGATTTTGGAAAACATCCTTAAAATTCCAAAAGTTTTCAAAAACACTTCTTAAAGGTTCCAGGAGGTCCCCCAAGGCTAAAATAGCAATTTAGCAGCTTTAAGGTGGGGAAGTGTCAAATTTAAATTTTTTTTTAAAGAGACAGTACTAAATTCAAATTTTTTTCAATTCAAATCGAATTTTGGGCTATTCAATAGTCAAAGTAGCCAAAAATTACATTTAAATTGGAATTCTTTTCATTCAAATTTTCACTTTGACCCTTAGTAAATGTGCCCCAAAGTTTGTTTTTGGTTACTGCTGTTTTTAATATAAATGATTTTATGATGCATATTTTATCTCTGCTGTTTTAATTGTAGCTTGGGCAAGTGACTCATTATTAATATTGTGTTGTATTATAGTTATGAATGTAATTTGGTTATAGCTATTTAGGTACATATATGAGTTTGGTATTGCTATTGATAGCATGGTTGAATGTTTGTAATCATTAGGGCTATTACATTAGATAGCTTTAAGAAGGGGTTGGATGGCTTTTTAGCAAGTGAGGGAATACAGGGTTATGGAAGATAGTTCATTATACAAGTTGATCCAGGGACTAGTCTGATTGCCTTTTTGGAGTCAGGAAGGAATTTTCCCCCTCTGAGGCAAATTGGAGAGGCTTAGGATGGGGTTTTTTTGCCATCCTCTGGATCAACTAGCAGTTAGGCAGTTAAAATAAAAAAAAAAAAGGTTGAACTTGATGGTCGCGAGTCTTTTTTCAGCCTAACTTACTATGTTACTATGTTACTATTACAAGTATTTTTACTATGGATATTTTCTGAATGTTTTCATTTATACTGTTCTGCTGATCTATCTATGGAATACATTTTGTTGTTTTTGCTGTTTAAGTAGGGAAGAGGATTTATTATGGTTCAGGTTTTAAAATCAGAAGCTATTTGTTTTTCATAATTAATAGGAATGGGTTTTAGTCTTCATTTTCATCAGTATTGATGAATTCCATTTATTTATTTATGGGTGATTTTTTATTTTCGATGATTAATATGTCCCTTTTGATTAAGGACAATTCTTTGCCCTCTCTAATAGACTCAATTTTAATCAAATAATTCAAATAAAATAAAATTTTCTTTTGTTTTTTAATATTAACCAGTTCCTTGTACTTGATCCTTAAAAAGATATAATGAAATCTTATTTGGGGCAAAAAGTCATATTTAGTTTACTTAAAGTTTAAA
>CM044445.1:100957969-100969008 GCA_024363595.1 Xenopus borealis | reverse complement strand
ACCATCAACGTTAAGTATGTTACAGAATGGTGAATTCTATGTAACGTTTCAGTTGGTCTTCGCTATTTATTTTTTTAAAGTTTCTTTTAACGATTTTCTTCTGTAAAGCTACAAATTTATTGTTATTGCTGCTTTTTTTATTACTCGTCTTTCTTTTCAGGCCACCTCCTATTTATATTCAGTCTCTTATTCAAATAAATGCATGGTTGCTATTGCAATTTGGGCCATAGTAACCAGGTTGCTGAAATTGCAAACTGGAGCGCTGCTACATAAAAAGCTATGCTGACTCAAAAACCACAAATAATAAAAAGGAAAACCTATTGCAAATGGTCTCAGAATATCACTCTCTATATCATACTAAATGTTAACTCAAAGGTGAACAATCCTTTTAAATAAGTGTACGGTAAATGCTACCTGCTGATTACACCCCGAGTCATTTTAGCTCAACGGGTCTCTGTCCCAGTTTGGAAGAGGTGGGAGTACAGGTCACAAACAAGTATGGGGCAAAGGCTAAGGAGATTGATGAGTTAAATATAAAAATGAATCACTTTGCTGCTGTAGGAAACAGTGTGTTAGCAAAATTTATCTAGGGAAATCCCTTGTGCAGAGTTCTCTGGAAGAGAGATCGGTCACATGGCTCCCTTGCAAATATAAAGACTAAGAAAAGCACGTCACAAGCGCGCCACCTACCTGCAGTACTCTGCAAATGTTAGGACGTAGCACTTCTCCTCAATACAGGCAATGCTGTTCTCATCTTGATGGCGTGAGGCAAATATCTCCTTCTGGAAGAGAATGAAACAGGCGTTATTAGCCATTTTTAGCCCAGAACAGTCTGCCCTTCCTATGCAGGCATTATCAACACTCTATAGGAGCAAATAAAAGCAGAAAAGGACTAAAAGGGATTGCATGCCACATCAATTGTCACTTTTCACCTATCCTTCCACCAATGTTCTTGAATTAACCTCCAACATAGTCAACGGCTCAAGCATAACTCCCATCAGCCTCTGCTGGACAGATAATCGTGGAGTGCAAGGTGTTGAAAGAGCCACTAATATCAAAGAACTCTTGCTTCCTATAATCAAATCTGTGTTGAAGTATTCACCCATTTACAGAAATAAAATGGTCTTGATTGTTCTGTGTTTGAGTAAGAAATCACCTCCTGTCTTATATGCCACGAGATTTCTCCAACAGTGCAAAACAGAACAGCATTATGAAAATAACTACGCTGCCTTAAAATACAGCCCAGATCTGAGAACTATTTATGTGATTTAGTATAAGAAATTGGTATCTGTGTTAGTAATAGCATGCCCTTTAAACTCTAGTGTTGTTAGTTACTGTATGTCCAAACAGTCTGCTAACCTCATTTGGAGTAGGTCATCTATTAACTAATTAAGTGCTGAGAATGCCTCAGGCAAAACAGCATTTGCTGCATGTCGTGTAAAAGTCAACCCTTTCCATGCCACCCTAATTGCTGTGCACTGCTCTGCACATTGTCACAAGTGTTGTTAGAAACTACAAACATATTCTTTATTTCATGTCACACAGCATAATAAGGTTCAGGCCCAGACTGGCAATCTGTGGGTTCTGGCAAATGCCAGAGGGGCTGCTATAAGGTGCCATAGAAAGTCAGTATTTAGTGGGCTGGTGGGGGCTGTTTGGGCCTCTGTGGGGCCTGTTTGGGCCTCTGTGGGGCCTGTTTGGGCCTCTGTGTGGGGCCTGTTTGGGCCTCTGTGTGGGGCCTGTTTGGGCCTCTGTGTGGGGCCTGTTTGGGCCTCTGTGTGGGGCCTGTTTGGGCCTCTGTGTGGGGCCTGTTTGGGCCTCTGTGTACCTGAAATGCCAGGGCCTATTTTAATTCTCAGTCCAGTCCGGATTAGGTTTGATGAGTAGTTGGTCTATAGGGTGCTTGTTTAGTACAGACATTCCCGGTGGATATCTCCACAAGCAGTCAGCCCTATATTTATTTCCAAATTTTGCTGCCGTTTACAAAATGTTTTCTTCCCCAGAAAACAATGAGGTAATAATATTTCCAGATGAAACAGCAGATATCATGTTGTGAAGCAGCTGGTGTCAAATTTAGAAGCGTGACCAAAAGACTTGCAGTTACAGTCTGAACTCCTAGGTGGCGCTATGACTCAGCACAAATCCACTAGGGCAGCCACTCACCTCGTGCATGCTGGGATTGCGCCCTCCCTGAGTGTGCTCCGGTCTGTAGTACCAGAAGAGACTCATCATCAGCTCGCCTATTAAAGGAATCACACAGGATTACAATAGAGGACATTATGGGGAATCAACCCCTAAAAACCCTGTTCCTTAAAAGAACCCTAGATCTTTATTGGCTGCAACTCCCAGCATGTATCAACAAATAGCCAAGGGTTAAAAGCATGCTTGGGAGTTGTACAACAATACCTGGGGACCCAGGGGAATTATCGCGAAAATTAAAATTTAATATAAACTTTATCATACTGAAATAATAATGACAATTAAACATTCTGCATTGTTTCTGAAATAATGAATGTTTAATTTCACTATTCCTTTCTCAGCATCTGTTTCTCTTCATTTTTTCTTCATGCAGGAGTTGGGTATGGGATATCAATTGAAAGTTAGATCCAATATATCTTATGGGGGGGGATTCCTTTCCTAGCAGATGTATTAGAGCTCAATAAAATAATGGATTCCAGACAGTACAAACAAAATCTAACAAAATAACTGCCTTCTGCACAAATCCTGCATGTAGAGAGACACAATGTCTGGTAATTGTAATAGAGTGACCTCTAATACATCTTCTAGGCTAAAAAAAAAAAAAAAGAGTTCCCCTGTAAGATATATTTGCTCTAACTGACAATGAATATCTGACACCAAATGCCTAAATGAAAAGAAACAGATGCTGAGAGAGGGATAGAATGTTTAACTGATTATATTTATAAAACCTCTTATTTCAATGTGCTGAAGCTTATGTAACATTTTCATTTTCGAGATAGTTCCCCTTTAAGATCCAGGCCCTAAACATTGTGAGCTAAGTGTTCAGTGCAGCTGGATATGATATACAGTAGCTGCAGTAGGTACATAGGAATGCTCTGCTAACTGGAATGTAATGAGAAAGCAAGGATGTGACATTTGGGAATTTTCCTTTTTTTTTTTACCAGTTTTAGGCTCCTCCCACAGCGCGGATATCTTGGCTACATAGGGCATAGATTTCTTTCTGGGCCCGGATTTTAGCAGTACGGTGTCGCGAACTCTGATGATTTCACCATTCCTCTCAACTGCCTGGTAACTCCTTCTGAGAGCTGGCTCTGGCTCATTCTGTAGGGCGAGACCCATGCATGCACATTATTACTATTAATAACAACAACATATGCCACAGCACACTGCATATTTAGCCATAGATTCTAGGTTTAGAACCTCAAATTTACATCCCCTGATTTTAAGTTTTCCCTCATTTTACATTGTTGTTTTGTGGTCCCAACTATGCATAATGCATACATTTTCCTGGATTTTACATCTTTTTTTTTCTGGTCCCCTGGAAAACGGAAAACGGGGGTTCTACTGTATTATAAAATGTAAAAAAAATATTACAAGTAGGGATGCACAATTTTAGGATTGGCAGAATCCTTTGTGAAAGAGTTGAACCATGATTTGCATATGCAAGTTAGGGGGAAAAGGAGTATATACTTACCACAACATACACTAATTTCTCACAAGCTGCGCCAATAGGCATCCAGCCATTGGTAGAGCTCCTCCTGTGAATCCTGTGCTGTTTGGGGTGGCTGTGGCTCTTGCTGGTTTTGTTGCTGGAGGCATGAAAGCAGCCAGATGTGTTTCTGACGCTGGACTTGGAACCACTGGGAGGTTTGGAGCTTTGTGGGCATTCTCTAGCAGTCTTCAGCATTGCCATTGTCTGAGGTTCTGAGTTGGGGGTCTGCAAGTAAGGGACAGGCTCGGCAGCAGGCGGGACACTGGGGGCGGGACATCCAGAAAGCGGGTGGGCAGGAGACACGGGATGGCCAGCCGTGGGGATGGATAGGCTAAGCTGGTCATGAGATTTGTACCCTTCTGTAGAGACAGAAAGAAAAAGAATAAATGTTGTGCTGCCACACTGCATGGTTGGAAGAATAGAGTTCATAAATGAGGAAAATGCACCAAAAACATCTATAGATTTCTATCTATACATCACTTAGGGGGTACTCCAGTCAGGGGACCAGATAAAAGCAAAAGTTGAAGTTGCGGGTCACTAAGGGATGGGGCAGTGGGTATGGTTTGGTGTAAGGGGCATAACATGTAGGGCACTTTTCCTTAGGACCCCATTCTACTCGCAGCATACAAAAAAGGGGTATTGGGCACTCGGAAAAATTCCACAAGGGCTGCCAAAATCAAGTTAAAAATTTTATATTTATTGAAGATTCATTAAAGGGTTTGTTCACCCTCAAACAACTAGTTATTTTAAGACAGATCACCAGAAAAAAAACTACCTTTTGCAATTGCTTTCTATTTTTTCTAATATTGAAGTGTAAAGCGTCATTTTTCACCTTCTAAAACAACATTTAGTGGATACATTTCTTATCTGTGTCCCTGCTGAGCAGAATCTCTGGGTTTCATTACAGGCAGCTGTTAGAATTGGTACAATAGGTGCTAATACTCCAGAGATGCTGCTAAAAAATGGATCAACTAAATGTTGCAAAATTGTAACAGTTTATAGAGTCTGCACCTGAATTACTGAGCTGCCAGACTCAAATACCAGAGACACCAACTTTAAACTTAGAAAAAACAGTAACAAATAAGTAATGGAAAGTAATTGAAAAAAGTCTTTATTTCTGGAGAATAATCTAAAAACAACTGAATTGAAAAAAGTGTTTGGAAGGTGAACAACCCCTTTAAAAAAAGCAACAATATATCAATTGGCCCCATTCTACTTGCTGGCAGGGGGCACAGGTGACTAATAGGCTAATAACTGGGAAACCCTGGGGGAGGGCTTTATTAAATTACTACCGTGGACCCTGTAATTGCAGATAGCCACACTAATTGTGACCTAAACGTACAAGTGTCCAGCTAAATTTAGTAGCCTAATAAATACACAACCCTGTATATCTTGCCCTTTAAAAGAACTGTCCGGACAAAACACCATTTTTGGCGCACAAGTAAAACAAAGGTTCTTTGCTCTAAATCGTTTTGGAGGAATAAAATAATTGGTACAAAGTTTTCCCCCATAGCCACTAATTCACAGGTTGCATTTTCAGGGCTATTGTTTGAAAATATACTGCTTATTGGTTGCTAAGGGTTACTAGACTTGGTTACTAAACAACCCCCAATGAATTGGATTATCTCAAATGGGGGAAAGGAGCAGAGGTCACACAAAGCCTTTTGGACAAGGCACTTTACTTCCCCTTTATGCTCAGGCTTTCCTGCAGACTGCGCTGCTATTTATGAGGCATATACTCTGGGTTTTGGTTTGGACACGGAAGGTAACCCATTGGCAATTAATTACGGGGTGTGCAACCCATTGTGGGTTCCACTCCTGTATTTCTGTACTGCCCCATAATTATAATTATATATATATATAGAGCATTAGAAGAATGAGCAGAGCAGGATAATGAGACAGTAGACACTCAGGCTAATTGACCTTTTCCTTGTGACTCATCTTATTATCCAAGTCACTCCTGATCGACTGCTACAACCAGATTCCAGTGCCTTTGTGCTGCCTCCTGTGTGACCTACATTGGGTTTATATGTGGGATGTCTGCGTATTCCCTGTGTGACTTGGACTCATGTTTTCCACTGCATTAGCTGAGTCATATCTCGTCCCATAGAGATTTGTGCCGTTATGGATATTTTTATCACTTCAGACCCACTCCCAGTCTACCATTACATCACTGCATAGTTGCCAGGGAAAGTGGGACACTAGTAACAAGTTTACGCTTGTATAAACTGTTCTTTGATTCAAAGAAATCCAGACACCAAACATTAAACCTTTTTTTTAGATCTATCATAACATTGCCTTTGCATGCTATCTATAATCTTGCCATAAAAGTATTTGCCTGATGCTTAAAGGGGAGTTCAATCCCTCGGGCACTAAGCCCCTCCCCCCATGTAGGCGCCCCTCCCTCCTGCCTACCTCTCCCCGCGGGCAAATTAAAAAGGAAGACTAAACAGTCTCAGAATATCACGGCCTACAAAACACTAAAGGTTAATCTGCCCCTTTACGAAGGAAGGGATATGTAATGTGTACACAGTGTTCTCTCCCCTATTTGCTGGGCTCAGCACCAGATATTTTTCCCCACCACCAAGCTATCCCTGGCCCTCTGCATCAGCGTTTAGTTTTCAAAAGCAAGTAGAGCTGTGAGCATTATTTGCAGAAGGGTACAGTCCTATCGATTTCTGCAAAAAGAGCCCTCAGCATGGGGCTACACATGTTGTCAATTTTCCAGCTGCCCCGAGTCACTGAGACACATTCAGTTACATTGAGTAGGAGAAACAACCAGGGTTGGACTGGGGGGGACTGCTGTCTAGGGCTCCCTGCTGCGGCATCCGTGCCGCGTGTCCACTCTCTGCGGTGCCCATGCCGCGTGTATGTGCAGATGGCGTGCATGCATACTCGGTGCAGCACAACGTCTAATTTTTTTGTTTTTCTTTTTAATATGTTCCAATTGGGGGTCTGGCCCAGCGGGGGCCCATGAGGGTCTGCCAAAAAGCAGTTCCATCCTAAAGTGCTGGCTCAAAAAAAAAACCTGAAATTTTAGTACTTTCTGCTCGGCACCGGAAGATCCAAGTGCACATGCGCTGAAAACGCCGCTCACTACAGGCTGAAGACTGAAGGAGACAAGATGGTTGCTGTGAACTCCGCTGGACTGGGCCTGCAAGGAGTGGTAAGTAGAAAATGAGGGCATTTGCCCAGGTTACCAGGTAGGTAAGGAGGAGGAGGAGGGTTTTATTTAGAGATGGGGGATAGCTGTAGCTTTTACTGAGTGAACGAAAGAGCAAACACAAGTAGGTAACAGATGCTGAGGAATTAACTCGGGTACCTGGCAAAGCTGACAAAGGCTTCAGTAGATGCTTGGCCACAAAATACACATCTATTGGCACATGTAGCCAAACAGGCCTGTTTATCCACAGGACAGAGTCTAATAAATCCCAGTATCTCATGAAATAACCCACTTGCCAAGGAGGCTAAATATCTCCCAGGCTTTCTGCAATATCCTTCAGATCCTATGAATAAATGTAACTCATTCTCACATTTCTATTTAATACTCTCCAAAAGAGAAGAGTTATCACAAGCCCGCCGGCAACTCCTTCTCTCACATTAATGAGGCGTATCATTAGCCATTAGGGTTATAAATCAAGGGGAAAGCACTGAGGGCATCATTACATTACAGGCAGCATTTCAAGCTACTGATTTTCAATGATGTCATGGACAGGCACGGGCAAAATAAAGGGAACCCTTTCATAAAGGGACGTGTTTATATACTAAATCTCCATGCTCAACCATTTTAAAGGGGTTATTCACCTTTAAATGAACTTTTAGAGTGATATTCTGAGACAATTTACCACCAATTTAAATTTTTTTATTATTTATGGACTTTGAGTTATTTAGCTTTTTATTCAGCAGTTTATTCAGCAATCTGGTTGCTAGGATCCAAATTACCCTAGAAACCCTTTTCATTATTTTAAAAAAGAGACTGGAATATGAAAAGGAGAGGCCCTTTAAGATATAGCAAATCAGATGACCATGACGCAGATACTGCTCCCAGGTGTCCAATGGAGACAAAGGGCCAGTAAGATGTAACTATTGGTATTAAAGGACCAGTAACATGAAAAAATTGTTTTAAAATTTTTTTTGTATATAACGAAAAAAAACACCAAGACATATTTAACTATAAAATCTCAAAGTCTTCATTAAGAAATAACTGACCAATACTCAGCTTGCACTCCTCTTCAGAAAAGGAAATTGGGCGATGATCCATTGTGCGGCGCTCAATTCCTCCTCCCTGGCTATCTCCCATAAGGAAGGCAGGGAGGCTAAATTGAGCATCGCTCGATGGATCACCTGATCGCCTTTTCTGAAAGTGTAAGTGGAGTATCAATAAATTATATATAAAAAGAAAAAAACGCTATTTTAAAGTTAAATATGTCTAGGTGTTTTTTTTTTCATATTATACAAAAATGTTTTATTGTTACTGGTCATTTAAGCTTGCCTTTAAGGCATGGCTTCTCAAAATTTTTGTGTGCCTTTAAATTCCAGTATATTAAAGGATAAATGGACTGTTAACATGAATGGAATTTGTTACAACAGCTCCACCTGCTGGTCATTTTCTGACCATTCCGACCGCCAAGTAGTCAAGGAAGTTGTCAGGACAAAGACAGAGGCTGTTCTGATGTTATGGTTTAGGAAAAAAATTAGAAACTCCCACAAATCTTTCCTAAGCAGAAGAACATCAGAGCAACCTCTTTCTTTCTCCTGACAACTTCCTCAACTACTTGGTGGTCAGAATGTGCAGAAAATGACCAGCAGGTGGCGCTGTTGTAAGAAAATTAATTTGTGTTAACAGTACATGATCTTGGAATTAAAAAAATAAATTATGAATGTACATCGCAAAAGTTCTTAAAATAGCGCTGTCATCAATTTTACATTCACTTATTTTAAGGGTAGGGACAGACAGGGAGATTCGGGGAGATTCTGTCGCCTGGCGTTTTTAGCAGGCGACAATCTCCCCGAATTTCCTTCTCCCTGTCTGCCTTTAGTATAAGTGACAAAGCGCCAGTGCACACGCTGCGCGGCAATTTCCGGAATCGCCCGAAGATACCTCGTGAGGAAACTTCGGTCGATTCTGTCCCTACCCTCAAGGTTTACTTTTCCTTTAAAATAATAAAATTGCCATAGCCTAGGCATAGCAAAAAGAAAAGAAGGAGGTTTAGTAGGTGCAATAATTACAAAGCATAATTTAATACAGATGCCCTCTGAACAGGGTTATAAGTGAATAGAACAGATATTAGAGAGATTAATGAGGGAATTTAGTAACAGTTTTGTTTAGGATTGCCTTTAATCCTGTATCTTTCTGCATTCTAGGTTTATATGTTTACATTGTGGCGCCCCCACAATTAGGCACAGCATGGTTATACTTCTATTAAAATAAACAGTCAGTAAGTATTCTGAACACACTTGGATAAACCCATTATAGGCTGGAGATGTGCTCACTGCACAAACAGTGCTACAGGGGAGCCCATACAAAGGCAAACAAGCAAGCAACACTGCAAAAGCTATTGGAAAAGCTGGTGGGATCTTAAAGGGGCGGTTCACCTTCATTTTAAAGGAGAAATAAACCCTTAAAATTAATAGGGTTAAAATGGCATATTTTATATACTGAACTTATTGCACCAGCCTAAAGTTTCAGCTTGTCAATAGCAGCAATGATCCAGGACTTCAATCTTGTCACAGGGGGTCACCATCTTGGAAAGTGTCTGTGACACTCACATGCTCAGTGGGCTCTGAGCAGCTGTTGAGAAGCTAAGCTTAGGGGTCGTCACTAATTATCCAGCAGAAAATGAGGTTGGTCTGTAATATAAGCTGATGCTACAGGGCTGATTATTAAATTCTGACGCTAGTTGCACTGGTTTCTGTGCTGCCATGTAGTAATTATCTGTATTAATGACTAATCAGCCTTATATTGTGACTATATTTCTATTACACTATGTGTACTGTATATTGTGAGTGGGTCCCTAAGCTCAGTAAGTGACAGCAGCACAGAGCAGGTGAATCAGTGAATCAGCAGAAAAGAAGATGGGGAGCTACTGGGGCATCTACTGGGGAGACACAGATCTTTACTGCTAAAGGGCTGGGGTTGCCTTGGGCTGGTACACAAGCACAAAACATCATGTACAACATTTCTAGCTACTTCTTTAGTTTGTCCTTTAACTTTTAATATACTATAGAATGGCCAATTCGCAACTGGCCTTCATTATTTATTTATTTTTTTAAAAAAATTTTAAAAATATTCCTGAATCGTTCCAGCTTTCAAACAGGGGTGACCGACCCCATCTAAAAAAAAAATAAAGGTTCTTTAAGGCTACACATTTTGTTATTGCTACTTGTATTTACTAATCTTTCTATTCAGGCCCTCTCCTCTTCATATTCCAGTCTCGAATTCAACTCAGCATATGGTTGCTAGGATACCTTTGAACCTAGCAACCAGAGAAAGCTGTTGGAAAAAAAGCAAAATAATGCAAAAAAATAAAATAAAAAATCCCACAAATAAACCAAATATCACTCTCTCTATCATACTAAAGATTAAATTAAAGGTGATCAACCCCTTTAAGTGTGTGTATGTAAATCATGCCTATGGCTGCATGCTGTTCCAGAGCAGAATACAGGAATGAGAGTCTGTGTGGGGTTGTAGGATATAAATGGCAGAGGCAGTAGCACATATAAAAGGCTAGAGGACTGCATTATAGGCATGACAGCCCATATCACTAAAAGCCTTTTCAGTTGGCCTCCTGCCTGTCCCTGGAGAGTGTTTGGTGCCTGTCCAGCCTGTAATACAAGAGGCTGCTCATCCCTGGCTATTCGGCCTGACACAGGAACATACAAAACCTGCAAGGCAATGCCATGATTCATGTATAGCAGACCCACAATATAAAGCTATTCTCTGGGGCCTTTCAATGGCAGCTATCTGTGACTGTTCCGCAGATCTGCACACAGTATAATAAGGCAGAAATGAGTGTACTGGCAAAGAGGTTACATACATGGTTCAAGCAGAAAGACAGAAAGAATACAGGTAGCTGGTGAATAATGACTGGAGATATGTGACGTCAAGGCAACAAAGGCCTCCCTTTCTATTGCTGCTGCACACAGTCTGCTGGGCTATTATACAGTATATCTACAGCCCTGCAGAAGCCTGGCCCAGGGTTGAGGTGGCCATTTATACAAGAGATGTGTCCGCTTTGATTTCTATCATTTGGACGACCACTTGTTACACGTCATTAGGATCCTGATCATTACAGTGGTCTAATACCAAATGCACAAATATGCCAACCTGTGCCCTTAAAAAGGAACA
>CM044445.1:100877871-100891270 GCA_024363595.1 Xenopus borealis | reverse complement strand
CTTAGTAAATCATTTTAGGTATGATTGATGCCCTTTAAATATATATTCCAGTTTGGTAAGTATTGCTCAAGTATTCATTTTGGGGGTATAGTTTTCCTTTAAGAGCCAAATTTCCATTTTTTTTAAATGGGAAATGTGGCTCTGTTGGTGCAGTGAGCACAAGAGCACTCTCTGCACTAGCGATCTGCCCATCCTTTGACCTTGTCCAATTAGGGTTGCCACCATTTCTTCAAAAAAATACTGGCCTTCCTATATATTTATCTTTTTTCCTATTAATAACATTGGGATCAACCATCAAAAATACTGGCCAGGCCGGTAAAATACCAGCAAGGTGGCAACCCTAGTTCCAATGCTAAAATTGTATCAGAGAGCTCAGAGTTGGGGAGGCATTGGGGATGCTGCAGTCCCAGGAATGGCACTGCTCAATGATGCTATGTGCGCTGTAGGAAAAGAGTTCATGGCCAATCGGTCTGTCATTGAGTGGTCACTGTTTGGAGCACTCATTTTAATGTCACTAAATGCTCATTGTGAATGTTTACAAAAATGGGGGCAAATCTAAATGCATAAATTGTATATAGTGATGGGTGGCCAGAGGTGCAAAGCCAGGTAAACTCCTGAGATAACCGGGGGAACTGACAGCTTTGTAAAAGGCTGTGGTTATCTATGGCTAATACTGAGGCCTAAAACATAATGTGCAGCATTAGGCTCTAATATAAAGTTACCAAAGGTGGATTTTTTTGCACTTGCCAAAAACTGACCTGCTCTGCCCTGTTCCAAAATGCTCCACAATTCTGTTCCCCAAAATTGATATTAGCTAACGGCAACAGATTCACAGCCACAGTGTGAACTGACTGCACACACTAGGTGCCTTACTGGTGCCTTACAGAAGACCTTTGCAGCCCTCCCTAAGCTGGTAGGGTTGCCACCTGGACGGTAAAAATTATAGTGGATCCCAATATAGGGAACAAAAGTTAAATCTATAGGAAGGAAAAAAGGTGGCAACCCTACCCTCGGCCATGCTTACCCTGAGTGCACAAACCAGGGTGAGGGGACAGGAATCTCCAATGTAAAAAATGCAAATGTATTCGTTACTATAGAAGAGCAAAATATTGATTGAAAAAAACAAACATTTACCCTTTAAAGTACCGTTGGAGGCCTGCAGACCTGGGCCCAACCAATACACTTAACCCACACATGGCCTGCAACCTGCCTTTTTACCCACTTAGACCTACCACCCAACTCAACCAGCAACTGTCTTATCTGCAACCCAACCCGCTACCAGCTGGCCACCATAAAACTGAAAGTGCTGTTACTGTGAACATCATGAGAAGTGGAAGGGCAAAAACATTATACTGATCCTGTGCATATAAATAAATAAATCATTCCATACAATATAAGGAATTTATTACAACCAATATCCTGTTTCAAAACATATTTCCCACCTAGAGTGGGAAAATGTCTAAACCATGTTGGGGGGGGAATCTGTTTTCCTCTCAAAAAGTACAGTGCCGTCTATTAACCAGAACCCCAATATACAGTAAGCTCTGAAATGCAGGTTTGCCATTTCCCACAGAGTCCTATTTAAACATGCAATTTTTCCTTTTGTGGCCATTTCCTATTTTCCTGTAAGAACTAGACAGTACCTTGCACTAAGCTTTGATGGCAAATCAATTCTATTTTTTTTGTTTTGCAAATCTTTTTTAGCACTTAAATGCAGTGTTCCAAATAGCAGAATTACCCCATATCTGGAAAGCACCAGGTGCCAAGAATAATAGATCCCATATTTGTACAATTTGGCATTTTTCTCCTATTTAGGAAATTACAATTTAGCAAATCCCCCCATCACTTTTCATTACCTGGATTTTTCACATTTTCAGGTAACATTTCTTCATATGAAATTGAGTTTTTTTGTGGGGCCAATAAGAGTTTATTGTTCCAGAAGTGCCATAAATCATTGTTCTCTATGAGAAGCCAGTTACGCACGTTCTACAGTCTGATGAAAATGAGAATAAAGCATTGCATTTGATGCCTATTCCAGAAGGAGAGACTGATCTCTGTGTGTAGCACTCTGCATCCAACCTAAACAACTGAAAAACAGCACCCGCAATCACTTGCCCTTCCTATCAGCACTGGCACATATTCACAAGTGGTATGTCTTTTCTTTTCCAGATAACAGCATGTAACTTCAATTTATAAATAAGATATGTATGGAACAGCAAGTTGCAAGAGGAAATTGTTTCCCAACTAGATTTCCCCACATCCCGCCATGTCTTTCAATGATCAGCCTATGGGTAGGGGCAGACGAGCAGATTCGGGGAGATTTAGTCGCCAGATGACTAATTGCCTCTTCCGCCAGCGACAATCTCCCCGAACTGCCTTCTTCCTGCCTTCCATGCGCTTCAATGAGGAATCACCTGCACTAATTCACTCTCAGCGCTTCGATTTCCGAAGTAGCCTCACGTGGAAACTTTGGGCAACTTCGGAAATTGAAGCGCCACAAGTGAATTAGCGCAGGCGATTCCTCATTGAAGCACACGGAAGGCAGGAAGAAGGCAGTTCGACTAAATCTCCATGAATCTGCTCGTCTGCCCCTACCCTAAAGAAAAACAAGCTCAAAGTGCAAATGTTCTATGAATAAATTAGGACTCTTATGGGGTTATTTAGAGTTCTTTATACCTTGAATGAAGTCGAATGAACTCACAACTCGAACGGTTTCTAATGTAAGAAAAACTTTAATGGAAAAAACTCGAATCAGTGAGTTCAATGTTAACAAGCCAAAAACTCGAATAAACCAAGTTTTTGGTGAAAAACAACTCAAGTTGCTTGATTTTTTGGGCAAAACCCTCTGAAGAAAACCCGAATATCATGAAGGCTATGAACATCTTAAAATGGTTCAAGGGACCTCTGCCATTGACTTCTACATGACCTCAACAGGTTTTAGATATAGTGTATATAGTGAATAAAGTAAAATATTGTAAAATATAAGGATTTTATAAGTCACGGGGGAGTTCCATGACCATATAAAAGCATGAGGCTGAAGGTCCGAGGCTACTTCTATTATTTCCAACGAGGGGTACTTTATTATATTACACAAGTTTTAGTGAGTCATGTGACAAAATACACATCACTATTCACAGTTTATAAGGATATAATTTACAAGATATGCGTGGCTCTGTTGTATGATGTGGGTATAATAAATCATGAAAATTTAAAAAAAAAAAAAATTTTTACCCAAAAATTTGATTTTCGACCAACAAGATAATATTGAAAACTCGAATTTTCATGGAAAACCCAAATCTTGAAATAGCGCACTACCGTTTCCTATAGTGTCCAATTAAAACAAACAATGCTACACAGTGGATTGTTTTATTCCTGTAATAATAAAAAGGTATTTGTTAAAAGTAATTTGTTATCCAAAAACCTGTTATCCAGAAATCTCTGAATTACAGGAAAGCCGTCTCCCATAGACTCCATTTTAAGCAAATGAATCTAATTTTTTAAAATTATTTCCTTTTTATTTGGTACGGTTATGGGATCCATTATCCGGAAAGCTCTGAATTACGGGCAGGACACCTCCCATGGACTCAATTTTAATCAAATAATTCACATTTTAAAAAATGATTTCATTTTTCTCTGTCATAATAAAAAAGTATATTGTAATTGACCCCAAGACAAATGTTCCCTCTATGGTGTGCGCTCGTGCATAACAAATTGTAATGCGCACAAAGAATTTTGTGGGAAAACACAACATTTTGTATTAATTTGACCTGAGCCAACAGTTTTTAAAAACTAAGCACAAAATTTTAAAATGCACACACGAAAGATTTTCTTTGCACAAACTGCGAGAAGGAATTACAGGGAACATTGATTCCAACTAAGATATTGTTAATCCTTTTTGGAGGGAAAATAATCCTATTGTGCCGGTATTTGGTCTTTTTAAAGCCATTTTTTACACACTTAAATAATATATATAACCCATAATCATGAATCTGAGAATACCCAATCCACATTGATTGGAAACACTCATTAACCACTGCACAGGTGGTAATTGGTGTAGTTGTGCTAAATCTCATAAGACTAACAGCAACAATGCACCAGAGGAAGATGGCGTCTTAAGTTGGCCATACGCAGGGAGATCCAACATTGCCAAACATTAAGATCTCTCCCCAATATGCCCACACTGAAGTAGGCCGATAACAGGCTGATCCAATAATGGGCCCCATGGCCCAACGATCGGATCAGAATGGTGGCCAAATGGACGGTCAGATCACGGGACCGCATCAACATAAGGGTGCAGCCACGATCCAACGGGATTTTTTAACCTGCCCGGTTGGCATCTGGCTAATTTCGGCCAGATGCCAGTCAGAGACGCCCGTCGGATGGCCCCACATACAGACCAATAAGCTGCTGACTCAGTCTGTAGGCAGCATTTATCGGCCCATGTATGGGGGCCTTTAGCTTCAATGCATGAAATTTCTCCATTTTTAAGGCTTTACACTGAAAAACATGTGTGCACATACATTTCATTAAAATCCAATGAATCCACCTTTACAAGTATGGGACCTGTTACCCAGAATGCTTGGGACCTGGGGTTTTTCCCTCCATACCATAAGTCTTTAAGAAAATCATTAAATAAACCCAATAGACTGTGTTTTCTTCCAATAAGTATTGATTATATCTTAGTTGGGATCAAGCACAATCTACTGTTTTATTATTACAGAGAAAAAGGGAATAATTTAAAATATATATATATATATATATATATATTATTTGGATAAGGTGGGGTCTATGGGAGACAGCCTTTCTGTAATTCAGAGCTTTCTGAATGACGGTTTCTGGATAATGGATCCAATATCTATACCTGTGAGTTTTTGGTCTGTGGGAGGAGAACTTTTATAGAATACAAGGAGAGCACTGCTGACTATTATGCAACCATGCCATGCTCTTTAGCCTTTATCTAATGCACTACCCTTAGTCATGCTCAATGCATGGGTATTCCAGCATGGCAGTGAAGAGGTTAAGTCATGCAGAATACTTTTACGGCTCTGAGATACAGCAACAGCACCAGTCCTGAACAGGAATACGCTACATATACACAAAGGCAAAAAGTCACCGGACACTGTGAGCGCTAATGAAACCGGCTACAAAAAGCGGATTCCTCATTATGGTTCATTGACTCTCTAAGTGCACTTTAAATGTCATGTCTCTATAGATGCCAGGAATGTCTTGTTCAGGCTTCACTGCTTTATTATGATGACATCAACTAAACAGCCAATTAGCAAATCCCCTATTAGAGAAGTTGTACCCCACTGTTCCGGAATATTGATTGCTTCCTCCAATAGCAGTACACATATAAAAGGGACTCATGAGTTTAGTTACAGACAATTTGTAGACTGCACACAGCACCTTGAATGCAATGCAAATATTTCTGCTGAAATAACTTGAATCAGGGAAAACCCTTCTGCACCAACCCGACTCCCAGAATCCATAATGCTGTGAGCTGCTTTTTAACTGCTGGGGGACTACAGGTTCTCAGGGGGGCAATATAACCTTGGGGCAGAGCTCTCACGTCTTCCATTTTTTTCTTTACCACATTTAAATATTCCAAACGAAGGGAGACATGGTATCAGATCAGATTTGAGCCATAACTAGGCAGATGGGGTATTGGAAAATATATCCCCCTGGAAGTTGGCGTCTCTGTTTTGGGGTCCAAGGCAAATGCCTTCTCTATTTTATCCAAAAAATGGTACTAATCTAATTATATCCATGAAGCCCATCTTTGTGGCCTTAGTAGCATGCCTCCCAACATTGCCAAAAAAGTCAAAAACTGGGATGGTTCAGACCATGCCCCAATCTGGTATGGCATGTACACTCTGAACCCCCCACTTCACCCAGGTCTGTGAATCAAGTCCTAACTATACAGGGCCGGATTTACATAGCGGGAGCCCCTACGCCTGCTGTCATTTGTCGCCCCTGTCCCCTCCCTTTTATTTGCTCAATTTCTCATCAAATCTCTCCCATGTATTTTCAATGCATGGACTGCTGAAATGGAGATAGGCTTTGAGAATCAGATCTCTATGCAGAGAGGAAGAAAGGTGGTGAGCAGTGCAGGAGGGGGGATTAATCTGAATTGGCACACAGGAAATTTAAATCCACAATGTGGATGTGGTTGGGCAGCATGCCACCCCCTAAAATCCTGACGCCCTAGGTGGCCTCTCCACAGATCCGGGCCTGGGGCTAATTTTAATTAATGTAGTAGGTATGAACCAGTTTGTTTTTCCTTCACAATTTTGGTTCGCCCGAAAACCACCACAGCCCATGATTAAATGCCCTTAGGCTGGGGACAGACAGGGAGATTCGGGGGCATTTTGTCGCCTGGCGACTTCTCGCCGCGAATTGTAGCCCCCGAACCTCCCCGAATAGCCACTTACCTAAGCGCACCGGCGTTGCTTGAAAACGCCGGCGCGTATCCACACGGAGCGGCGCGCTTTTTGAAATTGCTCCAAATTGCCTCGCCAGGCAATTTCAAAAAGCGCGCCGCTCCGTGTGGATACGCGCCGGCGTTTTCAAGCAACGCCGGTGCGCTTAGGTAAGTGGCTATTCGGGGAGGTTCGGGGGCTACAAGTCGCGGCGAGAAGTCGCCAGGCGACAAAATGCCCCCGAATCTCCCCGTCTGGCCTAGCCCTAATGCTGGTTTCACATTAAGCTTCTAATAATTACTTATTAGCACTAGGGATGCACTAAATCCAGGATTCGGTGCAGGATTCAGTCTTTTTAAGCAGGATTTGGCGGAATCCTTGTGCATGGCAGAACCTAATCCTAATTTGCATATGTAAATTAGTCTTGGGAAGGGAAATGATGTGACTGAAGTAAAAAACATTTTTCCTCTGCTGCCCCTAATTTACATATGCAAATTAGGATTCCCATTCGGTTCAGTATTCGGCCAAATCTTTCACGAAGGATTTGGGGATTTGGCTGCATCCATAATCAGCACTGACAAAGTGATTATTTTCCCTTATTTGTTCCTATTCTGAAGAAAAATAGTGAAATTCCCTAGGGAAAGCAAAAAACTGATTTGCTGCTTAGTCTCCAAATTAGTCTTGGCCAAAACCAGACACAGATCTTTCCAATTTTTCTTTATTTATAGTATTACTTCTGTGATATATATATAATGTCATAATCACTTCATTACTTTGGCAAATGGATTTATTTAATGACTTCCTAAATATGCACACACCGCGTTGCTCACCTAGTGTAAAAGCTTTGGGCATTTGATCTGTGGCCTTTTATTCGCACAGACACTTTTTCTGAGAGTGTGTTAATTCCTGAGATGGTTTAGCCTTTATCACTCCTGCTAATAGGCTGTTCCATAAATTCCCTGCCCTTTCTGTAAAGTAGTAATTTAGTTCCTCACATCTGCCCTCAATCTACCACCCTGGTGTTTCAGAGCGCGACCTTCTGTTCTGCCATCTTCCAACCTGTAATTTATTTAATCTATGAGTTTGACTGTTTCATTCCTATCACAACTCATCACTGCTGACCACATCAAGCCCTTCTATTCTTTCCTAGCAGCATTTTAATATTGTTTTTTTTAATCATACCGGAATATACAGTGCAGAACACAGGATAAAAGGCACAGGGGCAGCAGTCTAGGTATAATAAAAAACAAAATCATGTATTTATGTGTCTAGCGCTACATGTTTTTTAAGGGTTAAAAGCGTGGGACTTTTCATTTTAAAGGGGTGGTTCACCTTTGAGTTAACTTTTAGTATGTTATATAATGGCTAATTCTAAGAAACTTTTCAATCGGTCTTCATTATTATATAATAGTTTATTTTATGCTTTTGCTTTTTTCTTATGACTTTCCAGCTTTCAAATAGGGGAATCCCTTCTAAAAACAAATGCTCTGTAAAGCTACAATGTATTGTTATTGCTACTTTTTCAATTGGCCTTCATTATTTAATTTATATCGTTTTTGAATTATTTGTCTTCTTCTTCTGACTTTCCAGTTTTAAAATCTGAGTTCATTGACCCCATCTCATAACAAATGCTCTGTAAGGCTATACATTTATTGTTATTGCGGCTTTATATTACTTATCTTTCTATTTAGGACCTCTACTATACATATTCCAGTCTCTTATTCATATCAATGCATGGTTGCTAGGGTAATTTGGACCCTAGCAAAGAGATAACAGAAATTGCAAACCCGTGCTGGATAAAAATCGAAGTAACTCTAAAACCACAGATAACAAAAAACGAAAACCAAATGTAAATTGTCTCAGAATATCACTCTTTACATCAGGGGTCCTCAACCGTCAGGCCGCAGCCAGTCCTGAACCTGGCCAGGAGCCTAGCGACGAATTAATGAGGTGCGTAAAATTGGACACCAGTGTGCCAGAATTGGACGCCGACCCCCCTCCAAACCCCCTCCCGACCCCAGGTCTTGCAAAACAATTTTGCACTACTCTGTTGGGAACCTTACCCTGGATGGTCCTTTCTGGCAGGTTATGAAAGTTTGAACACATTTCTGTGATTTTTATGTGTTATTACAGTTTTGCTATGAAGGTGAATTGCCCTTTAAGCTTGAAGTCACAGTTTCCCCAAGAGACTTGCGTATCTCAAATTGTTACAATTGTTTCTTTGCTAATCTTAAACGGTGACAAAAGTATTGAGGTGCAGCTGGCACATATTCTGGGCTCTCTGCCAAAAGCCAATTAAGTTTTTCTGGCTGTTCAGTGCAGATTTTAGTAACAATCCGGGATTGTGAGTTGTCACAATTGGGACTGTCCCACAAAAACGGGACAGTTGGGAAGTATGCTGCACTGCTTGCATGATTATTTGTTGGGGCCCTGTGGGATCAAGGTACAGCACTGGTCAGAAGGCAAGGTAATGATGCGGTGAGCAGGGATTTGTGTATTTTGGAAGCCCTAGCAACAGAGTTTATAAGGGAAGCCCAAATGAAAACCGGACTGCCTGCTTTTGAAACTGGACAGGTTGCAACCCTTGTTTTAAGGATAATCTGCAACTGACTGTTTCCCCTAAGCTAAGTGAACATGCCGTAACAGATCAGCCCACACTGTTAGTCTTTCTCTGGCAGTTCCCAAACATAACCCCCTCCAGACATAAGAGAAGAGTAAACGTTAGCTCAGAACCTAATTTGCTCTCAACTACTGCTTTCCAAGGTTCACAATGTTGTAAATAAGGTCCCTATTTATAAAGTGTTAACTGTTAAATGTTCCTTATTATTTATTTTAAAAAAAACTATATTTATAAAAAAATTTAATTTCCAACACACTTTACCATAATTCTACCTCAACCTTTTTTATCATTACATGCGTTTGTATAAGCAACACTTTTTATTTAAAAATGCTCTCCACTCCAGACCTGGTAGAAAATGGAATTTCCTAGAGCAGGGGTGCCCAAAGGGTAGATTGGGATCTACCAGTAGACCTTTAGCTGGTGATCAGTAGATCTCAAGACAGAGGGACAAACTCACTAAGTGGTCGAAAATTCGCTAGCACTGGCTTCGCCGCAGTTCGCCTGGCGGATTTTCGCCAGCACTACACAAATTCACTAAGATGCGAATTTGTGCTCAAGGCGGAGAACGTTAGCAAAGTAGCGCTACCGTTAGTTGCCAGGCAAAGCACATTTACGCTACCGATGCCTAATTTGCATACGGCGCGAACTTAAGCGTATAATAGAGGTATATGTTACAGCCACTACATTCCACTACACAAGCCCAGGAAACCTTTAATAAATTAAATAAAGTTGTCCTATTGCCCTAAACATGTGCCCACTGTATAGTTGTGTTGCCATATGTTAGGAAATGTAGGGGGGATGGAGGTAACCCCCAAAAAAAAATTGCTCTTTTTCAGACTACGAAAGAGAAAAGACACCAGCGTTTTTTGGGACTTAGAAAAAAATTTCAAGTTTTTTTGTTCAAACTCCTATCTATTGTATTGAACTTCGCCAGGTCTGACCTGGTGAAATAAAGTCTTGCGCAAGAGGTAATGTTCACAAACATTTTTACCTTAGTGAATTAGTGTAGTTACATCCCTTCATCAATGCGCAACTTTGCCTGGCGTAAGGGGGCGAAGATAACAGCTGCCTGGTAGATCTAAGAACAACACTCAGTAGTAAAAACCCATGTCCCACTGCGTTCTATTTAGTTACATTGAGAAGGAAAAACAACAGCCTGACAGAAAGCAGTTCCCTCCTAAAGTGCTGGCACAAGTCACACGACCAGGGACAGCTGGGAAATTGACAAAATGTCTAGACCCATGACAGATTCAAAACTGAATATAAAAAAATCTGTTTGCTCTTTTGAGAAATGGATTTCAGTGCAGAAGTCTACTGGAGCAGCACTATTAACTGATGGGTTTTCCCATGACAGTATCCCTTTAAATACCTAAAAAAACACAAATAATAAAAAATGAAAACCAATTGCAAATTGTCTCAATACCCTTCTCTACATCATACTAAAAGTTATCTCAAAGTTGAACAGCCCCTTTTAAGGGTTTGGTTCTCCCAAAATACTAGGAGAAAATCAGTGAGATTTTCCTACTCATAGAAAATGTTATCAAAAGCTTAGAAATGGCATGAAACGAATGGAGTGTCGGTATCATTTTACTATTTCAATGTAATTTCTATTCCTTCTCTCTATTTCAATGGAGCACATGATGAATTGAGAACAGTTACATCAAAACAGCATTCAGTTCTGAGGGTTTATAAATGGAGCCCTTGGTGCCGATTGCGTTATGTGCCAAATTCTGAGATACTGAGATTCTTGTGGATGCTTTAGCAATTCTTCTGTAAGTGCCTACAGTATAAATCCCTCGCCTTTTCCCTTTACTTTCCTGCTTACTGTATGCTCTCAAGGGCACCTGCACTTTGGACTTCCAACTTCTCAGCGGCCAAAGGAGACTCCCAATAGACTAAACCATTAGTACACTGGAGGAATTAGAATTTGACTGGCAGGGAAAGTATTGTGTGTACTAATGCTACCCGCACTCAAACACATGTACTTTATATGCAGCATTCAGGTCAGTGGAGCATTTATTTCTGAGTTTTTCAGGGTGTGAAAGGCATACATTTTTCTTTTGGGTACCTGGCTTCCCGCATACATTTTCTAACATATGGAACATTATTCTACAGGGGCTCATGTGTAGGGCATTAAAACAACTCTATAGACTTTAAGGTCCTGGACCTGAGTTGCTATCAGTGTAAATGTAATGTATTAGATGCACCATGTAACATACAGACCTCCATTCAAGTTCAAATTTCCCACCGTATGAAAATTAGTCCTCTAACAAAGTTGCACTAGGTAGTGCATCTTCACTTGGATTCACGTGCATTGAAAAAGTAACGCTAGCCAAAAGTCGCCAGTGACCGCTGCTCAGGACAATACTTTGCATTTTAGTAAATTTGCGTTTTCCCAGCATATTTACGGCTGTCGAAGAGTGTGTATGTTAGATTGAAAAAAGACACAACTCCGCCAAGTTCAACCTTTTGACTTTTTTAACCTGCCTAACTCCTAGTTGATAAAGAGGAAGGCAAAAAACCCCATCTGAAGCCTCTCCAATTTGCCAATTTGAAAGAGGGAATAAATTCCTTCCAAAATGTCAATCGGACCAGTCCGTGGATCAATTTGTACTGCGAGATATCTTCAATAATCCTGTATATGCTCACTTGCTAAGAACTGCATCAATGCCCTTTCTTAAAGCTATCTAATGTAACAGCCTGTACGACTGATTCAGGGAGAGAATTCCACGTTTTCACAGCTGTCATTGTAAAAAAAACCCTTCCAAATATTAAGGCGGAACCTCTTTTTCTTCTAACTGGAATGGGTGACCTTGTGTCAGCTGGAAAGATGCTAATAAAAATGTGAACGTATATGAACAGAAACTACAATGAATTCATACTGTTTTGCCATTTATTGGTTACCCTGATAACACATGGTCTATAGCAAATTATATTTCTGACTTTGTGCACCAGGGAATATCTGTCCCAAATTACTAGTCACTGTACAGAAGGATGTATGTCCCTACACCTGGAAAGACATTCCTAGAGTCTCCTATGCTTAGAACACTGCCCAAACCCTGCCCGTGTGGGAATGGCTCGATATTCTCCCATTTAAAATGAGTTGCATGTGATGAACTGACCAGTAAGCAACCCCAGGCAGGCAGACAGGTAAACAAGTGATAGCAAAGCATGGCTGAAAGACAGAGCGATACAGTAGATAGCTGAAATGGCAATTTTCTATTTGGGTTACCCAATAGCACATACTACTAAGGGTAAGGTCACACGGGCAGATTCGTGGATATTTAGTCACCTGGCGATTAATCGCCTCTGAGTTTGTAAAAAAGACAAAAGTGCATTCAAACGGATCCAAAAATAGTTCAGTTAAAAAATATTTCATATTTTATATATCTTCCCCAATCTAATAGCTAAAACTAATCACCTCTTCTTCTGGGCGACAATCTCCCCGATTGCCTTACCCCAGCCTTCAGCCTGCTTTAATGAGAAAACGCCAGTGCAATGGAACTCTCTGCGTATCGATTTCGAAGTCGCCCGAAGTTTCCTCATGAGGCAGCTTCGGAAAATAAAGCACTGCAAGTGCATTGCCACTGGCAGGGGGAAGGCAGTTCGGGAGATTTTCGTTCCCGAAGAACGCCTTAAAACAATTGCAGGCAAAGTTACGTACAAGATAGGGTCTGTAGGTTTGTTCTTAAGTTGAATTTATATGTATTAAGTTGAATCCAAGCTTCCATTCGGGATTTGGCCGAATCCAAGTCCCTGGCCGAACCAAATCTGAAAAATCACGTGACCTTTGCCATGGAAAAAAGAAAGTCATAAAAATGTGTGCAGTTCTCTTTCCCCCTTATTTTCCTAATTTATTTATGCAAATTAGGGTTTAGAATTGGTATAGAATTCGGCAGAATCTTTCACACAGGATTCAGGACTTGGCCAAATCCTAAAACAGTGGATTAAGTGCATCCCAAGAATGTAAATTGAAACAGGTATATTTACTTATAAATTGAAATTTAGACAGATGTTTGTGTTAACATAGTATTTATTTTTACCATTCTGTGCTCTGCAACAGTGGGCTGAGGAGGGTGGATTATTAAAGCTAAATGTTAATAAAGGCCAAGCAAACCACAGTACAGTACTGGAATA
Organism: Xenopus borealis; assembly: GCA_024363595.1. Lineage (NCBI taxonomy): Eukaryota > Metazoa > Chordata > Amphibia > Anura > Pipidae > Xenopus > Xenopus borealis. The sequence goes on along the minus strand of CM044445.1, from coordinate 100,878,094 downwards.
TACTCTATTTGTAAGTGAGAATTGTATGAAAATTGTTTATTTGGATAAAGCAAGGTTTCACATATGAGCTGTTTTATGAGAGTTACATTGTTCGAGGCTATAGTTTTTCTTTAGGGATCCCTTTCCCTGCTCAACAACATGCAGAATTCTTTGGCTTATAAGCCACTGTGAGTTTGGTTTAAAATACTATGGGCTGTTTTCAATTGCCACAAGTAGCCCTACA
>CM044445.1:100815179-100829771 GCA_024363595.1 Xenopus borealis | reverse complement strand
AACATGCAAAAGAATAAAAAATCAGGAAGGGGGCAAATAGTTTTTCACACCACTGTAGATTTTTAAAAGATCTGATCGTGAGACCACGATGACCACGAAAAGAGCATTTCAGGCGATATTGCCAGCAAAACTAAAGGGTAGCTACCTGCTGGCCCTGCAAACATAGACAGATTGCACTGGGAGCGATAAAGATTTTTTAACCTGGCCGATCAATTGCCTGACAGATGTTGGGCGAAAAAATCGTACAATCGTTAAAATCCCACTAATCACATGATAATTTGACAAATTGGTCGGACTGCACTGAAATTGGTCATCCACCAAAGAAGAATCGTTGCGTCTATAGGGACCACTATACTGAACAATTCCGTTATCAGTGCTGTATGCAGAGCGGACACTGGGTGGGCAGCAAGTGGGTGTCCCCTGAGTATATGCATTATTTAGATGTAGAAGCAAGGGAACAGGCAGGGATTAAACACAGTATTTGATAACAATGAGCTCTGCCCCTGGCTCTAAACGTTTCTACTCAGATGCAGTGTGAACAGGGCAGCTAGCACCTTTTATTACCACTGGTGAAGAAGTGCTTCTCACACCCTGTCCTTCTGTGCAGGCCAATACAAACTCACATATATCCCCTCGACACTGAATACACAGTGTTTGAGAGGATTTCCATTCTGCCACTAACATAGAGAAAATCCCCTTTAGCACTTGCCAGGTAAAGCAGATGGCAGCGATACGGCAAACACACGCAGTAGGGCCACTTCATTCCAAATGCAAATCTGCTGTCAGCAGTGCAAGCAAACACAGCTTCTTTATTTCCCCCAACATAAAAGAAAGTGACCTGAACTCCGGCATTCAACAGCCGCTTCCCTGTGGGAGTGACACGCCACACTGGCTTCTATTATGTACATTCTATATAGTTAGCTGGGGTCCTTACAATTACTCTAATACGGAGGTGCCCAACATCTGACCAACAGCTGCTGCTAAAGTACAAGCCAGATGCCAGAGAACTCTTTGCAGGCTGCAAATGGCAAGTTCAGAAGATCTGGACCGTGATTAGAATGGCTTCTGCTACATGGTTCGAAGAAAACAGAAAACAAATCCCGCTTTCAGTTGCAATGACATTTACACAACCTTTAAAGCATTGGTTTTTCCATAAATGTATATTGGAAAGTTGTTTTCTTTTATTATGGACCACCTGCACCACCCCAGGAAACCCATACTACCCTATGTTAAGGGTAGTGACACATGGTAAGATTCAGGGAGATTAAGTCTCCAGTCGACAAATCGGCTATTCTTCGGGAGACTAATCTCCCCGAAAAACCTTCCCGCCGGCTAGAATCTAAATCGCCTGCTGGATGGCACTCTGAGCAAGTGCGGCAACTTCGGGCGACTTTGGAAAATGAAGCAATCCAAGTGCCATCCCGCTGGTGATTTAGATTCTACCTGACTGGAAGGCTTTTTGGGAGACTAGTTGCCCGAAGAAGACGCGATTGAAGACTCCCTGAATCTTACCATATGTCTCTACCCTATAGGGATGAGTCAACTTCAAGTTAACTTTTATTATATTATAGTATGGTTAATCCTAAGAAACTTTTCAATTGGCTTCCATTTTTTCTTTCTTATAGTTTATGATTTATTTGCCTTCTTCTTCTGACTCTTTTCAGCTTTCAAATGGAGGTCACTGACCCCATCTAAAAACAAATGCTCTGTAAGGCTACAAATATCACTCTGTGCATGGTTGCTAGGGAAATGTGTACCATAGCAGCCAGATTACTGAAATAGCAAACTAGAGAGCTGCTGAATACAAAGTTCAAAAACCACAAATAATAAAAAAAAATGAAAACCAATTGCACTTGATATTCATGATAGTTCATTTAAAGGTGAATGACCCCTTTAAACGGATCTTTCTATAGAGGAAAGTTCTTGAATTTACCGAGACAAAAGAGGCGCTGGATGGGCATGAGTGAATGAAAGAGGAAATGGTTGCACTGAGCTTTATCTCATTCATTTCTGAACACAAACAGTGAGAGAAGTTGCCAGAGCTTTCCTCCTGTTCAGTTTCATGCAGTACATTTTGCACGTCAGCTCCCTGTGGGCAGCGTCTCATGCCTGATCTGAGGAAGTGTGAGTGGCTGTTTGAGTACATAAGGACAGAATGCCCTTTGGTGTCAGTTCCCTCCAATGAAAGTGTTTCCCGGAATGTGACAGTGCTGATGCGACTCCGGAGCCGACAAATAGATCTAAGTCTATTAGCTATATTACAGTTTTCTATCTCTTTTATCAAGGATGCCAAACCTGTACTACACATTCAGGATCACTGTGCCAGCACTGGTATTTTCATGGCATTTCCGTTGGCATCATTGGGCCCAACGATCAGATCACAACAAGGGGAGCACAGGCAGTAGAAGAAGGACGTCATCTATGAATTGGTGTGTGGCAAGTACACGATTTTCAAGGCCCATAGTCTGTTGGCAGCTTTTGGAGGCCCGTGTATGGCCACCTGTACCTACACGATGGTCAGATTTATCAGGAGCAAATAACTTGCCTGTGTGGTTTAGGGGGGGGGGATTCAGGAGCAAACCTCATTGGCACGGGAGAGAGAATTTAAATAGACTGTGAAGGTGAGTTCTGTTACATATTCTAGCATATAAACCTTCATGCTTCACTGACTATAAAGGGAAGATAAATAAAAAGTGCTTTATTTTCCATGTATCAAGCCATGTCAACTTATGACCGTGTAATAAATCTTTCCTTTCTGCCTGCCCAGAACTGATTTAAAACGAGGGCATTACAGGAGACTGACAGCAGGATATTATGTTGCAAAGTAAGTTTCATTAAACTGAGATACTCCTTGTTATCTCTCATTATACCGGTATATCGGTAATTGCAGGGCAGCTATGAACAATGCATTGATTGGGTGACAGAGGACAATGCAAGATCCAGTAAAACATTCACCAGTGTTAGGGCTAGGGCAGACGGGGAGATTCGTGGGCAATTTGTCGCCTGGCGACTTCTCGCCGCGACTTGTAGCCCCCGAACCTCCCCGAATAGCCAAGTCCTGGGGCGCACCGGCGTTACTTGAAAACGCCGGTGCCTATTCCCACGGAGCGGCGCGCTTTTTGAAATCGCTCCAAATTGCCTCACGAGTCAATTTGGAGCGATTTAAAAAAGCGTGCCGCTCCGTGTGAATAGGCGTCGGCGTTTTCAAGCAACGCCGGTGCGCCCCAGGACTTGGCTATTCGTGGAGGTTCAGGGGCTACAAGTCGCCAGGCGACAAAATGCCCCCGAATCTCCCCGTCTGGCCTTAGCCTAAAGGGGAAATAATGAATTGCTTCCTGAATTTGTCGGCTCAGATCAGATTCCCTCCGGAGTCGCATCAGTACTGTCACATTCCGGGGAACTGACACCAAAGGACATTCTGTCCTTATGTACTCAGACAGCCACTCACACTTCCTATACAGGGGACTGACTAGGTCAGTGTATAGAAGTACATTGAAACAGAAGTGAAGAAAGTACCTCGTATATTCTCTACTTCAAAATTAATTGTAAACCTCAAATGATTTTCCCAGAACCAACCAATCAACTCACTGATTTAATTTAATTCATTCATTAGTGCGTTGTATATGATTATTCCCACATTTATTAAATCACAATTATTGTAAACTATAATAATCAATTTAATACGTTTTAAAATATTGAATTGATTGTTATAGTTGACAATAATTGTGATTTAATCAATGTGGGAATAATCATATACAACGCACTAAGCACTTTTTTGATTCAAGCTCATGAAATAAACACTCTCACAACACAATTAATTAAGAATAATCAATGAATTGCAGTAAACAGTGTACACAATTAATGAAATCGGTGAGTTGATTGGTTGGGAGTTAATTAATGAATTAACCTTCTGGGAGGTTTACAATTAATTTTGAAGTAGAGAATAAACGAGGTACTTTCTTCAATTCTGTTTCAATGTACTTCTATACACTGACCTAGTCAGTCCCCTGTATTGGAAGTGTGAGTGGCTGTCTGAGTTTCAATACAGGTATGGCATCCGTTATCCGGAAACCCGTTATCCGAATTACAGAAAGGCCGTCTCCCTTAGACTCCATTTAATCCAAATAATGCAGTTTTTTTTAAATGATCTCCTTTTTCTTCGTAATAACAGAACCATACCTTGTACATGGTCCAAACTAAGATATAAATCATCTTTATTAAAAAGCCTGTTGGGTTTATTTAATGTTGTCATGATTTTCTAGTAGATTTAAGGTACAGTAAGCCCTAGGTCCCGAGTATTCTGGATGATAGGTCCCATATTGTATTTGCCTAAAAACCAAGAACTTTTTTTCAGGTGGGAAATGAGTGGAAATCATCAAATAATTACTATTCAAAAGAGGATGATTTTGGTGTTTCCATATTTTTACGTGCCTAAAACACAGTGGCCAAGACACCAAAATTGCCCTGTTTGCCATAAGTAAAAAAGCCCTTCCACACACAACATTTCTCTGCCAGTGTTTATCCACAGGAAGAGAGAAAATGTCAATTTGATCAGCTACTGCTAGGGTTGCCACTAGGGTTGCCACCTGGCCGGTTTTTTACCGGCCTGACCGGTATTTTTGATGGTTGATCCCAATGTTATTAATAGGAAAAAAAGCCAAATATAGTGGAAGGCCGGTATTTTTTTAAAGAAAAGGTGGCAACCCTAGTTGCCACCTGGCCGGTATTTTGCCGGCCTGGCCATTATTTTTGATGGCTGATCCCAATGTTATTAATAGGTAAAAAAGATAAATATATAGGAAGGTGGCAACCCTAGCTACTGCCCATGTATGCGACGTAATCTGCCACAAAACACATGAAGGATGAGAGGGATTCTTAAATTGTTTGTGTTTTTTTAATGATGCTTTTCTTTATCACCACAGAGTCTCTAAGTGACATTTTGTTGCTAGAATTTAATTACTGTACAACCTGGTAATAGTTAGGACTTCATAATTTGGGATTCGGCCTTTCTCAGCAGGATTAAGATTCGGCCGAATCCTTGTGTGTGGCCCAACCGAATCTGGATCCTAATTTGCATATGTAAATTAGGGGTGGGAAGTGAAATCATGTGACTTTTCATCTCAAAATAAGGAAGTAAAACTGTTTTTTTCCACTTTTTCCTTTCCCACCTCTAATTTGCATATGTAAATTAGGATTTGGTTTGATATTCAGCCTAATCTTTCACAAAGGATTCGAGTATTCGGCCGAATCCCAAATAGTGGCTTCGGTGCATCCTTACAAATTATCCTAGCACTGATTTGAATGAGAGACTGGAATATGAATAGCAGAAAAAAAGAAAAGTAGCAATAGAAAATACATTTGTAGGCTTATGTTTTTAGATGGGGTCAGTGTGATCACCATTTGAAATTTGGAGAGTCATAAAAAGAAGGCAAATAATTAAAGGGTAGTTCACCTTTAAGTAAACTTTTAGTATGTTATAGAACGGCTAATTCTAAGCAACTTTTCAATTGGTCTTCATTTTTTTTTTTTTTATATTTACCTCATTCTACAGATTCTTTCCTGCTTTTAAATAGGGGTCGCTGACCCCATATAAAAAATAAATGATCCATAAGGCTTCATATTTATTGTCATTGTTACTTTTTATTTCTTATCTTTCTATTCAGGCCCTCTCCTATTCATATCCCAGTCTCTTATTTAAGTCAGTGCATGGCTGCTAGGGTAATCTGGACCCTAGCAACTGGATAGCTGAAATTGCAAATGAGAGAGCTGCTGAATAAAAAGGGAAATAATTGAAAAACCACAAATAATTAAAAATGAAAAACAATTGCAAATTGTCTCAGAATATCACTCTCTACATCATACTAAAAGTAAATTTTAAGGTGAACAGCTCCTTTCAAAAACTTTTTAAAAAGAAAAAGGAAAATGAAGACCAATTGAAAAGTTGCTTAGAATTAGCCAATCTATAATAAGTTAAAAGTTAGCTTATAGGTGAAACAGCCCTTTAGGGCTAGTCCAGACGGGGGAATAGGTAGGCACCGGCGAGGGTTAAAAGCGCCGGCGCGTGTTCACACGCAGCGGCGCGATTTTTAAAATCGCTCCAAATTGCCTGGCGAGGCAATTTGGAGCGATTTTAAAAATCGCGCCGCTGCGTGTGAACACGCTCGCTGGCGCTTTTAACCCTCGCCGGTGCCTACCTATTCGGAGAGATTCGGGGGCGATCCGTCGCGGCAAAAAGTCGCCAGGCGACGGATCGCCCCCGAATCTCCCCGTCTGGACTTAGCCTTAGAGGTGCTTTGATTGCATGTGACAGGTCGCACTGGTTTCTCTGTACTGACAGACCAGGCATTTCATTGACATGCTAATTTGCCATGCAGCGTGTGGCTTTTATACAGAGTAAGTGGTGACGTGGCATTCACATTTGCTATTGTTGCTGCTAATTCATTTTAGTACCTTTGTTGTGAATGTCATTTATTTGACTCTCTGCTGAATCCACTGCACAGACCTGCCAGAGAACCAGATTCATTCCCAGGATGCCCTAAGGCAGAGATGTTAAACACCGGCAGTTTTCAACTAAAATTCCATCATTTCCCAGCAGCCCAAGGCCCCCCAGCCCAATAGTGTTTCAGTGTGGTGCTAATCTGTGCTGCGAGGAATTTTCCTTTTTTTTTTCTTTTCCAGCTGATAATTTAATTAAGCTATTCCCCTAAGCAGCATGTACTCATCTGTACTGCAACAATGTGCTGGCAGTAAAAGGGTTATTTAGAGTCTTGCTTCATATCAGAAATGCTAATTACTGTAACCGCCATAGTCACAAGGTTTTTCCAATGAATCTATTTCAGTTGTATAAACTACATGGCAGGTTAAACACACCAGACCACCCCCCCCCAACTCTTTAGCATCACTTGATCAAGCCCCCTGTCATTCAGTGTTTTATACATTCCCCAATATGCTGGTGTTTATAAACTATTACTTATTACCACTAAAGGGGTTGCGGGGAGAGACGCAATCTGACAGTTGCTAGTTAGACAACAATGTGCCGGGTGGAGTGTAGTAATGAGAGGCAGATAATGGATGTAGGAGGATTTGTGCACACCATTACTTGTCTGCTGAACGTGGCACCTCACCCTCTATTAAACATTAATCAATACAGTATAAGCCATTCGTTCACACATAGTAAGGCTCGTTATTTGCTGCCGTCACAGCATCTTCCTGGGGATGGCAGAGGATGAATTGCTTCATGGTGTATCACTAATTGCTACGGTGATTATTATAAAGATTCTAACCGAATCCCTAAAGTGGAAGCCTTTTTTCCATTAAAGAGGTGGTGGTTTACATATAAATTAACGTTTAATATGTTATAGACTTAACTTTTCAGTTGGTCTTCATTTTTATTTTGTATAGTATTGTATTATTTGCCTATCTCTTCTGCATCCTTTCAACTCTTAACTAGGGGTCACTGACCCAAGCAGCCAAAGAACCACTGCTCTGAGAGGCTACAATTGTATTGTTATTTCTACTTTTTATTATCTTTCTGTTCAGTCCCCCTACTATTTATATCCCATTCTCTTATTCAAGCCAGTGCTTGGTTTCTAGGGAAAATTGGACTCTAGCCACCAAATAGCTGCAGAACTTCCAAACTGGTCCTTTTATTTGTTATAGTTTATGAATTATTTGCCTTCACCTTCTGCATCTTTTTCAACTCTTAAATGGGGTCACTGACCCCAGCAGCCAAAGAACTACTGCTCTGAGAGGCTACAATTGTTTTGTTATTGCTACTTTTTATTATCTTTCTGTTCAGTCCCCCTACTATATCCCAGCCTCTTATTCAAGCCACTGCCTGGCTTCTAGGCTAAATTGAACTCTAGCCACCAAATAGCTGCAGAACTTCCAAACTGGTCCTTTTATTTATTATAGTTTATGAATTATTTGCCTTCACCGTCTGCATCTTTTTCAGTTGGGTCACTGACCCCAGGCAGCAAAAGAACTATTGCTCTGTGAGGCTACAATGTTACTGTTAATGCTACTTTTTAATAATTATCTTTCTATCCCAGCCTCTTATTAAAGCCACTGCCTGGTTGCTAGGGTAAATTGAACTCTAGCAACCAGATAGCTGCAGAACTTACAAACTGGTTCTTAAAATGTAAAGATAAATGTTGGTACATGTACAGGACCTGTTATCCAGAATGCTTGGGACCTGGGGTTTTCTGGATAATGGATCTTTCTGTAATTTGGATCTTCATACATTTAGTCTACTAGAATATCATGCAAACATTAAATAAACCCAACAGATTGGTTTTGCTTCCAATAAGGATTAATTATATTTTAGTTGGGCAGTGGTCCAGAAGCGGGCCACGGCCAGTCCTGAACTGGGCTGCAAGCCTAGGGCTGAATTAACGAGGTGTGTCAAATTGGACACTGGCGTGCCCAACGCCGGTGTACAGGATTGGACGCTGGCGCACCAGAATTGGATGCCGGAATGCCAGAACTGCCCATATACTAACTATAGCGTTTAGTATCACAATAGCCTTTGATATTATGTCTGTCCAAAAAATGATCCAAGCCCCGCTTAAATGCATCAACAGAATCAGCCATCACAACATCACCCGGCAGTGCATTCCACAACCTCACCGTCCTCACTGTGAAGAACCACCTACGCTGCTTCAAATGAAAGTCCTTTTCTTCTAGTCTGAAAGGGTGGCCTCTTGTGATCCTCTTTATGGGTAAAAAGGTCCCCTGATATTTGTCTATAATGTCCTCTAATGTATTTGTAAAGTGTAATCATGTCCCCTCTCAAGCGACTTTTTTCCAGAGAAAACAACCCCAACCTGGACAGTCTCCCCTCATAATTTAAGTCTTCCATCCCTCTAACCAGTTTAGTTGCACATCTCTGGACTCGCTCCAGCTCATTTACATCCCGGCTTAGTCCAGACGGGGAGATTCGGGGGCGATCCGTCGCCTGGCGACTTCTCGCCGCGACGGATCGCCCCCGAATCTCCCCGAATAGCTAGGCACCGGCATAGCTTAAAAATGCCTGCGCTTATTCACACGGAGCGGCGCGATTTTTTAAATCGCGCTGCTCCGTGTGAACACGCGCCGGCGTTTTTAAGCTATTCCGGTGCCTAGCTATTTGGGGAGATTCGGGGGCGTTCCGTCGCGGCGAGAAGTCGCCAGGCGACGGATCGCCCCCGAATCTCCCCATCTGGTCTAAGCCTAAGGACTGGAGTCCAAAACTGCACTGCATTCTCCAGCTGAGGTCTTACTAGGGATCTATAAAGAGGCATAATTATGTTTTCATCCCTTGAGTTTATGCCCTTTTTTATGCAAGACAGACCTTTATTTGCTTTAGTAGCTACAGAATGACACTGCCCAGAATTAGACAACTTGCTATCTATAAAAACCCCAAGATCCTTCTCACTTAAGGAAACTCCCAACACACTGCCATTTAGTGTATAACTTGCATTTATATTATTTTTGCCAACGTGCATAACCTTGCATTTATCAACATTGAACCTCATTTTCCAGATTGCTGCCCAGTTTCCCAACTTAAGCTGGCCATAGACGTAACAATTACGATCTTTCTCGGGAAAGATCTTTCCAAGAAAGATCGTTCGTTTCAACACACACGTGTAGATCTGAATCGTCAGATATACAGGTAGAAACAATAGAATTCTACTTGTATCTGACGATTCAGCACTAACAATGGCCGATGTTCAGGGAGCTTTCAAAGGCATCCGATCAAAATTTTCCATCCAGTCCGATCAACCAGCCGACCGATATCTTAATCCTCTGACGATGTCGGTCGGCTCATTTCCCACCATACACGCACCGAATATCGTACGAAAATTCGTTTCGTACGATATTATCTGTGCGTCTATGGCCACCTTTAGACAAATCACTCTGCAAAGTGGCAGCATCCTGCATGGAACCTATAGCTCTGCACAATTTAGTATCATCTGCAAAAATAGAAACCGTACTTTCAATGCCCACATCCAGGTCATTAATAAACAAGTTGAAAAGCAAGGGACCCAGTACAGAGCCCTGCGGTACCCCTCTAACAACACCGGTCCAATTAGACAATGTTCCATTTACCACCACTCTTTGTAGTCTATCTTTTAGTCAGTTCTCTATCCAGGTACAAATACTATGTTCCAGGCCAACATTCCTTAATTTAACCAGTAACCTTCTGTGTGACACTGTACTGAATGCTTTAGCAAAGTCTAAGTAAATCACATCCACTGCCATCCAGGTGCATTTGAGGGGCTGCTGCCACCAGAGGCAACAGCCCCGATGCCGCCCCCCTCCCACTCCGTGCTTCTAACTTGTAGCGTTGGAGCGGGTTGAGGAGGGGCCACATAACGGAAATTCGGCTCTTAAAGTTACCAGAAGCGGCTTTTTGCCGCCCCTGGTAACCGGCCACTCTGTGCCGCCTGAGGCAAGATTCTCACCTTGCCTCATGGCCGGAGCGGCCCTGCTGCCATCCCAGAATTGAGGTCCCTGCTTACCTTCTCATAAAAAGAAATTAAGTTAGTCTGGCAAGATCTATTACGCATAAAAGCATGCTGGCACAAATTCATAGTATTGTTATTTGCTATAAAGTCCAGTATACTATCCTTAATTAATCCTTCGAAAAGCTTTCCTACCACCAATATCAGACTAACTGGCCTATAGTTTTGAGGCAGAGCACGGGATCCATTTTTGAATAGCGGCACCACATTAGCAATTCACCAGTCTATCAGCACCATGCCAGACCTCAATGAATACTGAAAAAAGAAGTAAAGAGGTTTGGCAATCACAGAGCTAAGCTCATTAAGTACCCTGGGATAAATCCCATCTGGCCCTGGACCTTTGTTTATCTTAACATGTTCCAGTCTCTTTTGAATGTTATCTTGTGTGAACCATACATCATTAGATACATTACTAGAATTGGTACTATTAATAAGGAAACCTTCATTAGCTGGTTCCTCATTTGTGTAGACAGACAAAAAGTATGCATTCAGAATCTGAGCTTTTTGCTTGTTTTCATCAATCAGCTGACCCTCCTCTGATATTAAAGTTCCCACCCGTTCCTGCCTTCTTTTTACTGCTTACTGTAATATCCTTTTCCATATTAATTTTATCTTGCCTGATTGATGACTGATGATTTTTGCATGATTTGCATGATAACGGATCTTTTTCTCATTTGGATCTTCATACATTTAGTCTGCTAGAATATCATGAAAAACATTAAATAAACCCAATAGGTTGGTTATGAGGAAGGAAGTAATATTTAAATAGTTTGATTACTTGGATAAAATGGAGTCTATGTGAGACAGCCATTCTGTAATTCTGAGCTTTCTGGACAACAGGTTTCTGGATAGCGGATCTTTTACTGGTACTGTTTTATTATTACAGAGAAAAAGGAAATCATTTTTTTTTTTAAAGGATTATTTGGAAAAAATGGAGACTATGGGATATGGCCTCTCCGTAATTTGGAGCTTTCTGGATAATGAAATTCCAGATAAAGGATACCTGTCTCCATGGAGTGACCAAAGCTGCATACCCTAAAGAGCCATGATGTTAATGTTAAAGTATAGGAAAACCCTTCAAGGTACAGGTTGAAGAATCCCTTCTAAATTTAAAAAATATTGTTTTTTCCTAGTCATGCACTGCTATGTGATCAAGTGTTCCTCAAGCCTGTCAGTTCTGCTTATTAAGACAACATTGTATTTAAATAACTAATATGGAGGTAACTAAATCAATGAAGGCAATATTCATGTGTTCCTGGGGTATAGGATTTTATCCAAAATATGTTCTTGGGTATGTGTGGAGCTGAATGTTGTTACAATATATCTATAACACAACATCATGCACCTGAATTACTGAGCTGCCAGACTCAAACACCTGAGATACCAACATTCAACTTTAAAATAAAAAAATATATATATATATAATATAAAGTGAATGAAAAAAAAAAAGTCTTTATTTCTTAGGAACAATCTGAAAGCAACTGAACTGAAAAAAGTGTTTGGAAGGTGGTAAACCCCTTTAAGGGCAGGAGCACACAAAACTACTGGGGGATATTTAGTCGCCCAGTGACATATGGCTTCTTCTTCTGGCGACTAATTTCCGCTAAATGCCTCCCCGCCGGCTAAAGTGTAAAAAATGCCGATGGAGTGGCACTTGGAAAGCTTCGGTTTCTACAGTCGCCCGAAGTTTCCTCTTGAGGCAACTTTGCAAAACAAATCTTTCTGAGTGCCATCCGGCGGCAATTTACACTCTAGCCTGGGGAAGGCATTTAAAGGAGAAGTCTACCCGCCTTGCGCTAAACTTCCCCATCCAGGCAAACGCCCCTAAGTTGCTACTTACCCCCTCAGAGCAGGTCCTGTCCATTGAGTTTGCAGGTGCCATCTTCTCTCGTGCAGTCTTCTTCCTGGATTAGGAGCATTTACCGGTTCAGCTCTACTGCACATACGCTGAAAGTCCCGAAGTTGAAATCTGAAAACTTTGCGACTTTAGGCGCATGCGCAGTAGAGCTGAACCGGCAAATGCCTCCTACACAGATGGATCCTGGAAGAAGACTGAACCAGAGGAGATGGCGCCTGCAAACTCAATGGACAGGACCTGCGCTGAGGGGGTAAGTAGCAACTTAGGGGCATTTGCAGGGGGGGGGAGTTTAGAGCACGGAGGGTAGTCTTCTCCTTTAGGGTAAGGCCACACGTGGAGATTTCGGGGAGATCTGTCGCCTGGCGACTAATCGCCGCGACGAATCTCCCCGAATAGCTTGGTAGCGGTGCGCACCCGCTACACATAAAGTCGCCTGCGCTTATTCACACGCGGTGGAGCGATTTTAAAAGTCGCTCAATTTAGATTAGTCGCCTGAAGAAGAATCGATTTGTCGTTGGGTGTCTAAACTCCCCCCAGTAGCTTCATGTGCCCCTGCCCTAAGAATCCCTCCCCACCCTACCTGCAAATGTTATTGCTCTCACATGCCATATTACTCCATGCACAGCAGCCATAGGGATTCGCGTTACGTCACATGACGCAATTTTTCACCTTACAGAGAGAGGACGTCACAGCAGCGGCTGAATTCTGTCCTATTGCAATGGGGTTTGCGAGCCGAAATATCCAACCTGCTAACTGTTGTGTAACTACTACTACTTCCAGCACAGGGGAATCTGGGAGCTGTAGTTCACTCACAGGAGCCGCAAGGTTGTTGACAGGAGCAAGGCCGTTTCCTGGAAGGCAAAGTGATTGTGCAGCCCCACAAAAGTCACTTTCCCAGTCACATGGCAGCAGCAGCACCCTAGCACCCAGATCTTAGTACAGTGTGAGGAGTGAGAGCCGGCGGCCAGAGACTGGACAGGAAGCCGTGTGTGCAGTCGCAGCAGGTGACAGTCAGTCGTGTAATGGTGTTCTCCTGTAGGTGAGCTATGCTGGGGTGGCACAGAATTGGCGGGGAGGAGGGTGGCACACTGGGTAGCAAACACAGCGACAGAACAGCGCCCACTGGGCACATCCCTCTACAATCAGCAACAAGCCTACTAGCCAGGAAGGAATTCGCCACCAACGTGGCTATTTATGTGCAAAGTGATGGTCGCCCTTCCTTTCCCATTCCCACCCTGTGCCACCCAGTGCCCAGCCCCAGCATTAACAAACAGAAAGGCTTCTCTTACCTGAAACATGAGCGGGCACGGGGGGCACATGCCAGGGGCAGCCAGCAGGCGCCATCTTCCCGGGTATCCACAGGCTCCTTAATGCCCGGGCTCAATTTGCATTAAGAGAAAACACAGAGGAGGAAGAGAGCGGCGGCGGCAGCAGCCATCTGTAGGGAGGAGGAGTGTGTGTGTGAGGGAGAGAGAGCAGCTAGAGGGGAGGAGATGGGACACACATGGGGAGTGCGGTGCCTGCACAGGGGAGGGGGGAGTCGCCCAGTGACACATAAATAAGTGAGACGGCATCGCGGATGCTTACACACTGTACGGGGAACACAGAGAGTGGGGTTGAGGGGAAGTAGTCTCACAGCAGGCACAAGGCGAAGGGGGTCTGAGGATTTCAGACATTGATGGACAACTATCCGTTAGACAAGGAGTTTCTCTGGGAAGAAGTGTTGCTATGCGCAGCCTTATTATGAGAGGAAGACACTCAAATGATATGGGGCAAGCAACGGAGAGGAGAATTCCTCAGATGTCTTGTGTTGTTTGATGTTCTTACTAGTGAAACACACGCACAGCTCTTTTTGGGGAACCCCTAACAACACCAACTATAGGTAGGAAGACTGTGGAAATTCTCAACAAATGTATTTAATATCAAATTTACCATCAACCAAGGTAGTTTGGCACCCTAGGCAAAGGGTTCAATCAGCGCCCCCCCTAATGTATGACCATTTCCCACCTATTCACTTTTTCTTAAATAAAGAAACCTTATAACACATTAATGAATCAAACTGTAGTGTGCCAGCCAGCAGCACCCAAAATATTGGTCCCAATCTGTACCTGTTTTAGCCTGCAGCCCAAATATTGTCCCCAATCTGTGCCTGCAGCACCCAAAATATTGCTCCCAAGTCTGTACCTGTGCCACCAACCATTGCCCCCTAAGTCTGTACTTGTGCCACCA
>CM044445.1:100795786-100811660 GCA_024363595.1 Xenopus borealis | reverse complement strand
CCTATAGTAACAGTGGGATTATAGTCTCTGGGAAGGGACTGTGGGATAGCAGGTATAGTAAGGAGAGATGGTGCCTACAGTAACAGTGGGATAATAGTCTCTGTGAAGGGTCTGTGGCTGTGGGATAGCAGGTATAGTATAATAGCAGGTATAGTAAGGAGAGATGGTGCCTATAGTAACAGTAGGATAATAGTCTCTGGGAAAGGACTGTGGCTGTGAGATAGTAGGGAGAGATGGTGCCTATAGTAGCAGTGAGATAATTGTCTCTAGGAATGTACAGTGACTTATGATACACTACTTATACCAGACAAAACCAAACTGGTGGTGGGTCAGCTACATGATGCCCTTGTATGCTCCATACTAGGGAACCCATCACAAATCCTTTGTCTTTTGCCTGCACAGACATTATATAGTGCACATATTTTGGGCATCATTGTTAGGACCCTTTAACATTGTTTCTTTCAATCTTTGTGGCTGTGCTTAATGCAGTTGTATACAAACTAATAATATGGTGTAATGGAGCATGGGCCATGATCTCTGCAAACAGACATATATTACTTGCTGCATAGCTGATGTTTAACCCAGGTTTACCCTGATCCACATACCAAAAGCACCCACTGATCCCATAGTATGCTCTTTGTAATGCTTGTACAGGTACAGGACCTGTTATCCAGAATGCTGGGCAGGGGCGTTTCTGCCATGAGGCAACCTGAGTACCTTGCGACAGGCGGCAGCTCCCCAGGAGTTACCATGGGTGGCAAATAGCCGCTCCTGGTAACTTAAAGAGCCAAATTTCCAGTTATTAAACTCTGCACTCTGCACTAATGATGCACCCCCCACCAGACCCCGTTGGTGACCTTAAGGTAAGCGCGACGGGCGGGTGGGGGGTGTGCCTTATGCTGGAGACCTAGGGTTTTCCTGATAATGAATCTTTCTGTAATTTGGATTCAAATACCATAGGTCTACTAGAAAATCAATTAAACATGAAATAAACTCAATAAGCTGCTTTTGCTTCCAATAAGGATTCATTATATATTAGTTGGGATCAAGTACAAACTACTGTTTTATTATTACAGAGAAAAAGGGAATCATTTTTAAGAATTTAGGTAATGGATAATTTGGATTATGGAGTCTACAAGAGATGGACTTTCTGTTATTTGGAGCTGGATAATGGTTTTCCGGATAATGTATCCCATACCTGGACTGAAATGGAAATTGCTAGACACCTGTTTATGCACATATGTGTCATGCTGGAAAAAACACGTGATTTCATGAATACTGATGTCCTGGCTTTATCACCCCGTCTTTCTGAAATGAGCTTCGAATGCCTCCTTCTTCTTCATATTGTTAGCGCTTGTAATTCAGTCTTTCTGATCCCTTATGGGGAAGATTCGAGGGAGATTTGTCGTCTGGCGACAAGGTAACAGGTAACTGTGGTGGATCTATTAGGGGTTTCTGTATTATGTGGGCCTTTTTATCAAATTTTGGAGTTCCCCTTTAACTAAAATGCAGGGAAAAAAGAAGAATGAATTTACAATCTACAAGTCAGTGGGTACAGACATATCAATTAGGCCCTATAAATATATTGTGTTACAAAGCAGCAATGACAAAAATGAAGAATTGGTTGCTTTACTTCCAGACCAATCAAGTGAAATAATCAGAAAATATGGGGATTGAGAATGTTAGAATGTTAAAATAGTTTGGTTTCAGGAAAGGGAAGTGTGCATGTTGATAAGTACAATATAGGTGCCAATGTCAGAATTTACATTGTAGCACTACAGAGGAGTTAGCCCAAAAAATATTCAGTGACTGACAAAGGGCATTTTTTTTTTATACATTTACACAAGTTAACGTGAGTAAGTCACATTGAAGGGATACTCCCACAAGTACTTATAGAGCGTACTTCCCTTTTATCCGGCACCTTAGGTTAATTTTTTTTTTTATGTTCTCTAAAACAGGTTTGGAATCTGTGAATTGAAAGAAAGCTGACATCTAAATGGGTACACAAATCCAATCATTTGGTGAGATTTTGTTAAATGATGTTCCAATAGATGTGACCTGCACAGATATTGCCAATGTTTTTGGTTTTTTGACATTGCACCCTAAAGAATTGCTTTGGAAGCAAACCTCTGCTGGTATTGTTGGTGTTATTTGTAAAAGAATATACAGTATAACTGGCTGAAGGACTGTAGACAGAGAGTAGTTGTTAATACTACTGTTTCTAATTGGACTATGGTTCTATCACAGGAGGAAAGAGTCAAAGCAATGTATCTATGTTTGACACTAAACTATGGAAAATAATTAAGTCCTTCAAGGATGTGTCATCTTTGTAGGGGATCTGGGGATTCAGGAGGTTAAGTAGCAAATGAGATGATTCATTGATGATTAAAAACTTAACCATAAATAATAAGACACATTCTTAAATGTCTATTGGGACTTAGAAACGCATGTTTATTATACAGAAGGACCTAGTGGTACATATGAATAATAAACTCAGCAGTACAAAGTTTCAGTCAGCAGCAGCATGGGACAGCATTATACACAATAGATTCACTGGAAGGGAAGTCCCCGGAACTGTGACTAAGTTAATAAAGGGTAAGAAATATTAATTATGGCCAAGCTCGGATAGGTTACATTGGATACATTGGTTACACGCACTTGTGCATATCGGGTTGAACTTGATATCTGTGTCATTAAAACATAGTACTGCAACACCTAAAAAGGATAAGAGATAAAAAAAAAAGTAAACATTGGTCATGGTGGAGAAATAATGAGAATGTATCTAGAGATTAGATAAATTAGAAGCAATATCAAGCAGATACAATGCATTTATGCAATAACAGGGTAGAGAAGTCATTTGAACACAGCCCCAGAAGTCTCTGATCTAGAAAGTGTCTTTGCTAAGAATAAAGACTTATTATAACACAGTTTAATCACATGTAGTGTTTGTTCAATAACATATCAGAAATTTCACCTGGACATCCAACCAGCCAGGTTGGGTCCAAGGTCTGTGTCCCCTCTACTCTAACTGCTTGCATTTTATAGGTTCACAAGATAGAGAAGAGGCAGTGGGGGAGGTTCCTTTGGGGGACCCTGGGTTACTTATTAGGAAGAGATTGGGCCATCAGGAAACTAAGGGTTTTCTTTGTTTCAGTAGACCTCAAGTAGACCTTACCATAGGCCACAGCTGGAACTACTGTAAACTGACTGTGTGATGTGCTGAAGACAGCTTCCATTACTACAGGGCACCTATATAATTAATTCATCAAGGGCCTCTGTGATTTACTGAGCCTAAATATTGATGGAACCATTTGCAGACCCATGCTGTGCTCTTGGGAATTTATTCAGGTAAGGGAAGTAGTAGCAGAGAAGGAAAAAAAGAGATAGGAAATATGAAAATTATAAGACGTTTAGGGGCAAAAGAAGACTACTGGAAAATGGAACAAGAAAGGAGCTGTATATGGAAGAAATATAAAATTCGAGAGAACAGACAGAGGGAGAGGTAGATCAAACAGTTGAAAGAAGGAGGACTAAAATACAGAACATGGATGTGTTGAAGCAGAAAATAACAGAATTGAAGCAGGCAGCAAATAATGACTGCATTGAGTTAACTTGGCTAAACATTGGCTGCAAAATAGTATTCATTTTCATTATATGATAAAAGAATCAATACTGTACACAGTTTGCAATATCTTATCACCTTATTAGATTATTCAGTTGAAAAAATGAACAGTAATACAGTCACCATGGTCTCTTTACTGCAATTCCTTAAAGCAACCACACACTTGCCCAATCTAAAGGTGGCCATATACAGGTCGGCAGCTTATTGGCCCATGTATGGGACCCTCCAATGGGCTTGCCCGATCGATAGCCAGCAGTGTCGGACTGGGGTGCCAGGGGCCCGCCAGAAAACCTTAGACTGTGGGCCCACTGGAAAAACCATAGACTGTAAGCCCACTTTCCAAACTATTATTCCTCCTCTCATCTCTCAACTTCTTTATTCTCCTAGTCTTATATAACTACTTACTATTCTATATTCTTCCATTCATAAGCCTCTTTTTCCCATAAAGAAATAGGGCAAATTGTTAGAAGCAAGAGGGCCCACTGACACTTGGGCCCACCGGGAGTTTTCCTGGTATCCTGGTGGGTCAGTCCGATACTGATAGCCAGATATCGATCAGGCACAATTTAAAACCCCATCCAACCGCCTGTTTACCTTCGTTAGGAGCCAATCGTTGGGCCCTAGGGCCCACAATCAGATCAGCTTGATATTGCCCACCTTAAGGGGTCATCAATCAGGTCACCTAGGGCCCACAATCAGATCAGCCTGATATTGCCCACCTTAAAGGGCACCTGTTGGGGCAAAATTGTACCCCCAACCAAAGGTGCGGGCTGATAGAGCCCGCATTCCGGTTGGGGGTTTCACAATTTTGCCCCAACAGGTGCCCTTTAAGGGGTCATCAATCAGGTCACCTAGGGCCCACAATAAGATCAGCCTGATATTGCTCGCGATCTCTCAGTGTATGACCACCTTAAGACATCCTTTATAATACTATTGTTTACTTTCCCTTAGGGTTGCCACCTGGCCGGTATCTTACTGGCCTGGCTGGTAAAAATGATGATTGATCCCAATGTTATTAATAGGGAAAAAAGATAAAACTATAGGAAGGCTGGTATTTTTTTCCAGAAAAGGTTGCAACCCTACTTCCCCTACTAACTTCCCCCTTCTTTTTCTATCTTGCAGTAGATGCTTACCCAGTCTCAGCTCAGCTATCTGGTTTGGCATTTCAGTAAAAAGTAAATGGCTCTGCTTTTGCTTTGTGCATGCAGATGCTTCTACTTACATGTAATGTCATACAAATAGGCAGTGTGCATGGAGCTAGGGATGAGCAAAATATTTTGCAGAGAAAAAAACTCCATAGACTATAATGGATTGTAAAAAAAATGTTGCGCAGTTTATAAAGAATTCTTGAGAATAAAACACCCATTAACTTCAATGCAATTTTTTTGTCATTCAGCAAATTTTTGGAGAAACGGGCCAGATACGCCCATTGCTACATGGAGACCCTCTTACGTCTGGCAATGCAATTCACCCTGCATCAATAGATTCATCAATAGATTCAAATGTACTATATTTGGAACAGGAGGCTGTAAGGGCAAAGCAGCACCCAGTGCAGTTATACAAAAGTGCAAGGAGCACCTTTTAACTCAACAACCTTCGATTAAGGGACTCTTTCGGGCAACTGACTGCACAGACATTTGTGAAAAAGAAACTGTGGTAGGAGTAGTAAATTACCACTTTCATTATATAACCCCCTTGTGTTTTTTACTCTTGTGTAGTTGGAATTTTTCAGTTCAAGCCCTGTTTGAATAGGAATATCTTGGATAGGGGTCCCCAACGTTTTATACCCATGAGCAACATTCAGATGTAAAAAGAGTTGGGGAGCAACACAAGTATGAAACAATGTTTCTGGTGGTGCAAATTCAGGGCTGTGACTGGCCACTTTGTAGCCCCACGAGAACGTACAGTCAACAGGAGCCTCAGTTTGGCAGTACACCTGGTTTTTATGTAACTAAAACTTGTCTTCAAGCCTGGAATTCAAGCCACTTGGAGCAACATCCAAGGGGTTGATGAGCAACATGATGCTTACAAACCACTGGTTGGGGATTACTGATCTTGGACATCAAATAACTATTGACCTCAAATCTCACCCTAATGAGCTTCAAAATCAGCTATAGGGTGTATCTAGGCAAATTACCTTTTTCCCCCATGGAACCCCTGCTCTGATGCAAGTCCTGTTTGTAAACTAGAAGGGGCACAAAGAAGGATGTTGCCAGTAGGAGATGTTCCTTAGGGGTAGGTCAAGTGGGAAAGGTAAAACGAGATTCCTTTATTTGGGACAAAACAGTACTTATTTTGTTCCATAAATCCCTTAGCTTTAGTGTAAGTATTGAAGCAGGACAGAAAAGAAATCGGTTTAGATTAATCCGTCATACATTCAGCACCACCATAAATTGGAGACACTGTGTAATTCTTATCCACTATAATTAACCTATTCGCTGTCAGCAGATTCCAAGGCACATTTATAAGGCTGTCTGATGGCAGAGGTTAACAAAAAAGAGTTTCTAAGAGAGAATATAAAACATAATTAGGAGGTAACACCATGTAATTAGTGTGGGTGATATCTACTCTCTCTGTAAATGTATCTGCTCATCTCAGGGAACTGTTAGATAAATCTTTGTACTACATTGAAATGCCATGCTTAATTTAAACAAAGTTTTACTTTATAAGTTTCAGTGACCTTGTCAGCAAAAATATGGCTTGGAAAAAATTAAAATTGTCTCAGAAAACCACTTTTTACATAAAATTTCAAGTTATTTTAGAGGTGAACTACCCGTTTAAGAATTTTGTGAAAAGAAAGTAATTACGGGAGAACTAAAGTTCATCAAAGAATTAGGCTATAAATGTTAGTTTTTACTACAGCCTTTAAGCAGTGAAGATCTGTGCCTCCGAACAGGCCCCCAGTAGATCCAGGGCATTCTGTAATAGATTGATTAATTAGCTCTGTAACATCAGCTTTTATGACAGATGTAACCTTACTTTCTGCGAATGATTTAATGATTTCCAACAGCCCCTAAGCTTAGAATCTGAACAGCAACCCAGTGTTCACTGAGCATGTGCAGAGCCACTGGCATGCAAAAGATGGCGTTTGAAAATAAATCATTCATTTGAAAGTACTGCAGAACCTCTGGGCAAGGACATGTATGGGACCGATTATGCTGAATTCTCTGGGTTTTCCAGATAAGGGATCTTTCTGGAATATGGATCGCTACTAAAAAATAAAAAAAAATTAAATAAACCCAACAGAATAATTTTGCCTACAGTAAGGATTAATTATATCTTAGTTACCATCAAGTACAAGGTATTATTTTATTATTAAAAAGGAAATCATTTTTTAACATTCGCATTATTTGACTAAAATTGATTCTATGGGAGATGGTCTTCCTGTAATTTAGAGCTTTCTTAATGCCATGTGTTTGGATAACAGATCCCATACCTGTAAAGTACATCTGTCCACCTCTGTTAATGCTGTCTGACTTAGCTGAAGCAGATCTAGAGTTGCCACCTTTCCAAAAATATCTACCCACCCTGTATGTCAATTGACAGTGATGTCACGGGTGGAACTGGGTGGACCAGGATCTGGGCCTGGTTGTATGGTGTCTGTCATGGTAATGGGAATAGGGCAGAGCATGGTTTAGGGTCAGAAGGTATTTAGGGTAAACGGTCACCTTAAAATATACTTTATCTTGAGTAAATATTCTAAGCAACGCAGACATCGGTCTTTAGTTTTCCTTAATTCTAGCAGGAAGAACAGAGATGAAAGGCAATATAATTTTCCTTTTTTTAATTTAATCTTCCATTTCTCTTCCAGACTGTCATTTATAATAAAAAAAATGCAATTAAAACTCCTAGAATTGTCTTAAAACATCTCCCTCCTTGCTCCTTAACACTCTGAATCAGGCCCGGACTCGCCTAGTCTCTTCAAGTATGACACACTTTGGGCTGGTGACACACATGGCAATTAAAGTCCTCTTATCTGCCAGGGTTCATGGTCTAGCTGAATATACTGTAAGTATAGGGTCACTATTCCATCTGATAGAATAGTTGTGATAGAAATAAGGTAAGATATTTGTTGCAAGGACCAGTTCCAGCACATAGGGTGTATAATATTGCTGGGGATTATATGGTAATGGACTCTTAAAATATATATTAATAAAAACTATATTAATAAAAACTAGTTTTAGTTAACCTTGGGTTTGGCAATGTAAATCATGCTTTGCATGCACGTGAATACACATGGGCTGCTTTGTTACTTCTGCCAGGGCTGCTTTTTCCTCCCAGTCCGGCCCTGCTCTGAATAAAGTACCTATAAATTGCTCAGCCTTTTCCAACATAAAACTAAATAAGAAGTCCGTGGCATAATTTGTTCCTGTATAAATTTCTAGGATGTCACTTATGAGATCCCTGATAGAAGCTAAGGAATGTACCTCAGTGTGCCGCTACTCTAGGTAAGATTTATCAAGTGGAGATTAAATTATTCACCTAGAGTAATAACTAGGACCTGCTTTTATTTTTCTGACAAGGTATACATGCATATAACTATGGAAATATTTACTTGATGACTTTATAAATTTATATTGGTCAGTTCAATGGGGAACGGCATTCAATTTAACCACATACCAGCAGGTGAGAATGAAGATATTTTGGCAAGTTACTTTTTTTCTCTCCTTGTTTTCTGGGCATTTTAAGGGAGGACAGGTGGTCTGACAGCTTAATTGAAACACAAATTGATCTGCTTGCAAGAATAACTGGAGGTTATGCTTATTAATGGAAGGGATGGAGGCTCATGGGAAATGTGATTACTCATTTAACACAAGAGCTTGCTCCTTTCATAGACTGTGAGCATGTGGTTGTGCAGATAAGCTACAAGGTATAGTTCAGCAAGAGCTGGGAAGCAATTGATTAGCGAAACTAGCTATCATTATATTCTGTTATATCCATTTATATCTTGCACCACAAATTAATACCACAATCCTCAGTAAGATGGGGATGAAATGTTTATTGCAGCAGCAAGGCTGCACATCCCTGATTAAAAATACCTATTTTATTGGATGGATTGGCCATTTAAAATCAGCTTGAGGATCTGCTGCAGTTTTGGCATGTAAGAAGTGTTATTTCATGCAGGGCAGGGTATAAATTGCAACGTTAAAAAACACAGGCACAATCAATGTCCTGTGAGCAAAAACAATATGGGCATTCAGGCACTCATTACACAAGGGCCACAACAATAGTAGGAGTCATTATTCTAAATTATATTAAAATAGATGACATCTCCATTTACCCAAGGGCACTTAGTCATGGTCAATCCATGTCCTGCCACAGCTCTTTGCACTGCAAAATAGAGTGCAATGACCTGCCTCCCTTACTCCAGGATTACAGAGCTACCTGTGTTTGGCAGCACTGTATTCATATTATGTGGGTAATGGGAGGGATGAAGGTTCTTTTGTGGCCCTTAGTCAGGGCTGTATTTTCTCAGCAACATTGTGGCGCATATGCAGAATGGAAGTGATATATTGCATGTGCATATTAGTATATAGTATTAATATTGAATATTTAGAAGTAGCAACAAGGGGGGAGATTTTTTTTTTTGTTGAAAATTTTAATTCACCATATAGGCACCCAAGGGCCATCTCCCTAAAGGTCCCTCCAGTGCAACAGCTATGTGGCTGAGGATGCTGGAATTTGTAAATGTGGCCATAATCTGGTCCAGTAAAAAATTTTGGCCATAATCTTGGCCCTTCCCATTATTGGCCCTAGATCTGATCAGTCTGACTTGGCCCAGCATGTGGAAGGCCTAATTGGGCAAAGGTCTGCTTGCTTGGTGATCTTGCTAAACAAATTTATATATAAGCTTATGGCCAACTAAACTGTAATACATTTAGAAATGTACAGGCTGAGTAACTTTAGGAACAAGTGAGCATGTGCCACCACCTAATTTTGATCCCACTGAGCAGCAGTTATTTGTATAGAGGAAGTAAAGAAACTCCAGTCAAACCACCACCCCCTACCCAAACGTATTTATCACTGCTGGGAAAGGACAGTGGTGGTTTCCCAGCATCTTGGGTTTTGTAGTTCAGTAACAGCTGAAGAAATGCAGAATGGATTTTAGATGATAGTGCTAGGGCATTTGCCTGATACTGTCATGGGAAAACATTTTTTCAAAACACATCAGTTAAAAGTGCTGCTCCAGCAGACTTCTGCACTGAATTTCTCAAAAGAGCAAACTTTTTTTTATATTCAATTTTGAAATCTGACATGGGGTTAGACATATTGTCAGTTTCCCAGCCGCCCCCAGTCATGTGACTTGTGCCTGCTCTTTAGGAGGGAACTACATTCTGGTAGGCTGTTATTTCTCCTACTTAATGTTACTGAATCATTCTCAGAGGGGCTTGGCTTTTACTATTGAGTGCTGTTCTTAGATTTACCAGGCAGCTGTTAGCTTGTGTTAAGGTGCTGCTACCTTGTTACCTTCCCATTATTCCTTTGTTAGGCTGCTGGGGGGTTAGGATAAAGGGAGGTGGTTGATATCACTCAAACTTGCAGTACAGCAGTAAAGAACGACTGAAGTCACATGACTGGGGCAGCTGCAAAACGGACAATATGTCTAGCCCCATGTCAGATATCAAAATTGAATATAAAAAAACTGTTTGCTCTTTTGAAAAATATATTTCTGCTGAAGCGTTTTGGAAAAAAAAAAAAACATGTTTTCCCATGACAGTATCCCTTTAAGTAAAGCCCTGGAGGTTGGTTGAATATTATACATTAGGATTACCATCTGGCTGTTATTATACTTGAAGCCAATGTTATCAATAGGGAAAGGAGACAAGTGAGATTGGAAGGCAGGTATTTTGTTTTCCCGAAAGATGGCAACCTTATTTCTACTTTAATCAAATCCGCCCCACTGACCCCCACATTTTCCTTTTCCCTGATACCGCCAGCTACTTTCAATCTTCTCTCCCTCTTCCATCTGTTAATATACGGCCTTTGGTTACCTCCTCCTTAAAATTCCCTCCTTTCTGTTTCCACCACAGTCAGCCATCTAATTTCTCAGCAGAGCCTGTCTCCTGCCGCTTGCTGTGCTAGCTCACAAAGCCATGTAATCGTGTAATTGCACCCTGAAAACCAATCCTAAAATTAATGTCTGACACTGTGCTCTCCCACTCCTCTAACAGGGTAGAACAAAATGAATCAGTGTGATTTATTTGTGTATGTAATCCCAAGGTGCTCAGAAGGCACAGCTAATAATATCTGGGGGAAGAAACATTCTGTGGGACACACTGGACCAAGGCAGAAGCTCCACTTGCCTTTCCTATGATTATCTTTAATAGTACCCACCAATCTATGCATTTTAATGCCTCAACACTTTGCATCTTCAGTTGGTAACATATTCAGAATAATTATGCATAACAATGGAAGCAATTATTTCTGTCATGGCAAATGTTTATGCAAATATTATCCACTTTGAATCCACATTATTATCACCCCCACTCACATGACCATCTGTAGACTAAAGACATTTGTGGCTCCCCTCTTATTTAGATTTAGCACATTGTGGTTCTCAGTGTATAGCTACAGTACTGAATGCAGGTGTCGTCCTCTTTTTTGAATTCCTTCCCCTGCAGGCTCAGTAGTGTTTCTTTTTTATCCCAGTGAAAATGAACAAGGCAATGGCAATCTGATTGGTCCAGATTACCAGATCAGTCTTATTTTTCCCCAACATTTGGGTGGCCAAATTAGGTAAAAGGCTGACTTCGTCAAAGGAGTGGATTTTTATGTATATGTCTTGCTTTTAGACACTCTAGTTAGTTACTGGATCCTGCCAAGTTCCCTATATCCAGGTCTAGTAACACATAGCAAACACCATTGACACCATTCAGGTGAATCAAGGGATGTTTTGCGTTTTGGCAGCTGGAAGTCACATGGGCATCAAAATGCTTTGAATCAGTCAAAAGCCAGTCAGGCCACTCCGTGGATCAACACTTTAATTCTTTTACAGCATCTCAGAGTGGCAGCACCCATCACACTTTCTGGCTGTGCCATTTGGTTGGATCTCAAGGCAGTAAGAAAGCAGCAGGAATCTTAAAACATGGACAGGGGTGGTGGTAAAGTCAGGGCCATAGACAAACAGGGCTTCCAGTATTCAAGTACTCTTGGGATTACAGAAAAAGGTCAGTGAAGGCAACATTAAAGCACAGTCAGGGTCACATGAAGTCACAATGGAAGGTCAGGCTGAAACTGATGGCTAATAAAGGGAATTATAGTAAAATGAGCAAAACTGTCTGTTTGGATTAAACTAGAGATGCTCATGTTTCTTTAGTAACCCAACCATGTCTGTGCCCAGGACATGATATCCTGCAACGGGAATGCTTTAGCAGCCATTACATTATGTCCCACAGCTTCTTAAGGATGTTGTTCTCTTTTGATAATTAACATACAAATTATGTGTTCACAATTGTTTGGTAATATAAAAAAAGTTAAAATTATTCATGATTTCAAAATTAAAATATAGTATTATATTATTTTGTTCTATTTTGATGTCATGGGCACATGATGTTTGATGTCACTCCTGCGACGTCACATGACGCTCTGACATCACACGCATTGTGTAGGGGTTGTTTTTAGGTCCAATGTCTAGTGCAGCATTGGACCTAAATACAGCCCTGGATATAGTAGGGAGAGATGGTGCATATAGTAGCAGTGGGATAATAGTCTCTGGGAAGGGGTTGTGGCTGTGGGATAGCAGGTATAGTAGGGAGAGATGGTGCCTATAGTTACAGTGGGATAATAGTCTCTAGAAAGGGACTGTGACTGTGGGATAGCAGGTATAGTAGGGAGAGATTTAGTCTATAGTAACAGTGGGTATAATAGCCTTGTGAAACAGATTCCATTGCAGATCCTCAAACAGATACTGTACTCATACTCTATTGTGCTCATTCATCTTTCAAGCATTCACCAGATGAAGGACAAACTGTCCATTATACCATGGAGCACAAATACGTTTCTTCCTTTACCCCTGTTTGACCCAGGATCCTACTCCCTAGAGAAAAGCTCTACAAGCAATACTAAGCTGCGTTCGCCTTGATAACCTGCAATAAGCAACAAGTACTTCATATGTCAAATACCCCTTAAAAAAGGACATGTACAAAATTGTTTTTGCCTCCCCACCAGCGGTCAGTGTGTAGGAGGAACAATCGCTGGCATCGGGATGCAAGAGAAATGTGACATTTTGCAGTAGGAAGTGAGCAGGTTGCTTTATTCTTTACACTTTATTGTATCAGACACAGCAGTTGTTTTTGGCTTTTCAGTTTAACAATAGAACAGTCATTCCCTGTACAGCTTAGCTGCTCAGCTGCCAGAGTATCTTGTAAGAGGCAGAAAAAGTGGAAGTATGAATGCATGAACAAAACCCAAATGTTTTAAATACATCAGAGGCCCTCTTGATCCTTGGGAAAATTAGAGTGGTCTTTTGTGGGTGTAAACAAGGAAATAGGAGAGAGCAGGTACAGAAAAGCAAAAGTGACTCTACTTTCCAGGGGGTGAAATACAATTCCCATTGCTCACCATGTCAGTGGATACTGAGATTTGTAGCAGAACAGATGATCATAGATCATAGACTGGACTGGTTGATCACCTTTAAATGAACTTTTAGTATGATGTAGGGAATCCTTCCCGAAAGCTTTTGGCCGAATCCTAACCCTTATTTTCATATGCAAATTATGGGTGGGAAGGGGAAATTATGCAAATTATGGGTGGGAAGGAGAAAACATTTTTTACTTCCTGGTTTTGTGCCAAAAAGTCACGTGATTTCCCTCCCTGGCCCTAATTTGCTTATGCAAATTAGGGTTTGGTTCGGCCAGGCAGAAGGATTTGGCCGAATCCGAATCCTGCTGAAAAAGGCAGAATCCCGAAACGAATCCTGGATTCGGTGCATCCCTAGTACGATGTAGAGCAGGGGTCCCCAACCGCCGGTCTGAGGACAGTCCTGGACTGGGCCGCCAAGCTTAGCCTGAAAGACACCCTGAATTAGAAGCTGGTGCGGCCAGATTAGACGCTGAATTGGACGCTAGTACGGCGAATTGGATGCTGCTGTGCCGAATTGGACACCGGTCCCCCTCCTGACCCCCAGGTCCCTGAAAAATGCTTTGCCTTGACACCGGTCCCCGGACCAAAAAAGGTCGGGGACCCCTGAAGTAGAGGGCGATATTCTGATACAATTTGCAATTGATTTTCATTTTTTCTATTATTTGTGGTTTTTGAGTTATTTGGCTTTTTATTCAGCAACTCTCCAGTGTGCAATTTTAGCAAGGGCTGGAAAAGGTCAGAAGAAAAGGCAAATAATGCCAAAACTGTAAAAATGAAGGCAAATTGAAAAGTTGCTTAGCATTCTATAAATTAACTTAAAGGTGAACCACCCCTTCAAATTATATATTGTGTAAGTTTGAATGCTGTCTTTGCCCTAGGCCCCACTACAACACTATATAAGATACTATAGTTTAAGATGGGCTGAAACTGTTGTATTCATAGGGTTGAATTTAGACGAGAAAAAGTATATATGTATCCACTAGAACCACAGACAGGCAAGGCAATCAACCAGACCCACTGCACCGAACCTTCCATCAAGTTGTATATGGTAATAAGATTTCTATTATAATAAACCACAGCCATTTATATAGGAAACAATGAATCCCCTATTGTACAATATAAGGATATTATAAGTGACAGGGGAGTTCCATGACCCATAAAGGCAGAAGGCTGAGTACTTTTGTACAGGTCATGAAAATCCTCAGTTGACTTCTAGTACCCTCATATTTTACAACAGGGGACACATTATATATTATAATACAAATAATTCAGTGAGTCATGTGACACAAATTACATTACTGAGCACTGATTTTAAAGGAACAGTAACACCAAAAAAATGATTTAAAAGTAATGAAAAGATCATGTAGTGTTGCCCTACACTGGTAAAACTGATGAATTTGCTTCAGAAACACTACTATAGTTCATATAAACAAGCTGCTGTATAGCAATGGTGGAAATTAAAAAAAGGTTATGCGGCACAGGATAAATAATGGATAACAGATAACATTATGTTCTACAGAGCTTATCTGCTGTATAACCTGATCATTTTCTCCTTTGAATGGCTGCCCCCATGGCTACACAGCAGCTTATTTATATAAACAATAGTAGAGTTTCTGAAGCAAACGCACCAGTTTTATCAGTGCAGGGCAACACTGCATCATATTTATATTACTTTAAAACACTTTCATTGTTTGCTATTACTGGTCCTTTAACTGATGACATCACTAAGCATGATTTAGAAGGATAATACGCTACTTATGATTTTAAAGAGCAATTTTTAACGTAATGGGGAAATTGTTTCATCCCGCCATTACACAACTCTGCAATAAATAAATACTTTATGTCACCTTCTAACTTCCTCTCTTGCTGTTCAAGGGTGAAGACCGACACTGACTCTTTGGATTTGTGATATTTCTGCTAAAGAAGCTGGAAGATTTTTAGGCCATAGGGCGATGTAATGTGGGCCAACTGGATACGTTATTGGACCAGGTGTGACATTTATATTAGAGCATGGTGGCAACACAAATGACATGACACATTAGTAGAGAAGAGAGAGACGCATATTTGCACAATAGGTATATGGGTTATTTGTTTGTTTTATTTGTGCTCCAAAAAAAGTCAGAATTTGTTCTATGGCATTTTATTAGCACGGCCTTGACATTCCTCCCAATAGGCTGGTTTTGCTTCCAGTAAGGATTAATTATATCTTAGTTGGGATCAAGTACAAGCTACTGTTTAATTATTATTACACAGAAAAAGGAAATCATTTTTAAAAAGTTGGAGTATTTGATTATAATGGATTCTATAGGAGACAACCTTTCCATAATTCAGAGGTTTCTGGATAACAGGTTTCCGAATCCCATACCTGTACTAAAAGACTAGTTTTCTCTCTCAGATTACATGTGTGTGATTCAGCCAGAACAGGAACATTATTCATACATATTATAGGCAGAAATATTCATCCACTGGTGCCACTATTTACTGTCCGAAGCTGCACTGTTTTCATAGGAGTAACGTTGCTGTGGACTTAAATGATTGAGAACATAAATGAACTAGTATTCTGAATTGGTATATATGTATGTGATGAGCAACCAAAGTGATTGTATTAATATTAAAGGGGTGGTTCACCTTCAAATTAACTTTTAGTATATTGTAGATAGGCCAATTCTA
>CM044445.1:100771490-100781719 GCA_024363595.1 Xenopus borealis | reverse complement strand
AGAGAGATAAAGACTCACAGAAAGAAAGTGCAGTGAGAGAGACAGAGAGAGGGACAGAAACTCAAAAAACTCAAGAGTATGCAGAGACAGAAAGACTCACAAAGGGAGGTTTTCAGCTTCAACGAAGTCCACGATCTTTCTCCTCCATGTTTCCTCCTGCTGGGGGGGGCGGGCCTGCACTCAGCATGGGAACAGATGAGTGGGAGGGGTGGAACCACATCGAGGAGACGGAGGAGGAGCAGGTCCTAAAGCCCGCAGAGCGCAGATGCATAGGCACTACAGGGAAGTGATGGATGGAAGATGTTAGGGGCGCTTGTTTGCCGCCCCTAAACATCTTGCCGCCCTAGGCCCGGGCCTAGGGGGCCTTTCCCTAAATCCGGGCCTGCACACACTCCCAGAGAGTGGTTCTACCGCAGGAGAAGCAGGAGAAGATGCAGCAACTCGCCCGACAACTCAGACAGTTCAGAGCACAGTCGGCCCGGTTTGGCGTGCAAGTCCTAGGACACATGGTGGCAACCATGGAGGCAGTACCCTTTGTGCAGTTTCATCTGCATCCTCTGCAACTCTGCATCCTACGGAATTGGTGGAAGTCATCACTCAACCATAGGATCACACTGGTGACTGCAGTCCCTTCAGGGGTAGCTGCACCCACCACAACTAGCCAGGGGATGGAGGTGGGCAGAAACTCAGTGTAATTCCAAGAAACTGCACTTACTCTAATGTCCAATTTTGAAGGTATGGGTGCACGTCACAAGAGCCTGTTCACCAAGGTCTCCCTGTTGTAAGCATATTTTTCTCCAAGGACAGCACTCCAGAAATTTCTTAAATAAAATCGCCTTTATTCATTCCATCTTGGGCAGCATAAGCATACAAACAGAAACTCAGTGGACAGTTCTCACCACCGATGCCAGCCCGACCAGATGGAGGGCATGGTTCGCACAAAGGTCGGCCCAGGTAGGATGGTTTCCTGAGGAGTCCAGACTGCCCATAAACATTCTGGAACTTTGAGCAATCTATATAGCCCTGCAACATTGGGAGAACCTTCTGTCGGATCTCTCGGTACGAGTACAGACAATGCAACATCAGTCGCATATATAAATCACCAAGTTAGAAGCAGAGAGAATCCTATCTTGGGCAGAAACTCGGCTACCAGAGATATCCACAGTGTATATTCCAGGTATACAAAATTGGGAGGCCAACTACCTAAGTAGTCATCATTTGGACCAGGGGGAACTCCTTTCAGAAGTGTTGGACGTGATAGCTCACAGGTGGGGGCAGCTGGAAGTTGACCTAATGGTGTCTCGGTTCAACAAGGCAGTGGCGGGGGTCTACTCGATGACACCACCGTGGCGGTCTCAACTCGCATACATCTTTCCACCCATTCCAATGCTACCTCGAGTTCTAAGGAAGTTTCTTCAGGAGAATCTGAACTTTATCATAGTGGCCCCATTCTGGCCCCAGAGAGCCTGGTTCATGGACCTCATAACGCTGTCCAAGGGGAATTGGTTCCATCTTCCTCAACCACCAGACATACTCCATCAGCGTCTCATATTACATCACAATCCAGACGTACTAACATGGACAGTGTAGCTGTTGAGGCCGCTATCCTGAGAGGTAAGGGTTTTCCAGACACGGTGACAATGATCTAAGCAAGAAAGTTATCTTCCGCCAAGGCCTATTATCGACTGGTGTTATTTCAAGGGAGCTCCATTTGACCAGTTCGATCTCTTTTGTGTTCTTCTGTTTTTACAGAGAGGTCTTGAAGGGGGTCTAAAAGTGGCATCCTTGAAAGTGCAGATTTCTGCCCTATCAGCACTTTTTCAAGAACGACTGGCACTAAAGGACGACCTCCCGTGTGGCTCCGCCCATCAGAAGACCAGCCCCCACATGGAATCTCCACTTGGTGCTCAGAGCTCTACAGGAGCCACCTTTTGAGCTGCTCGATTCAGTAGGCCTCCCGATATTGACTTGGAAGGTTGTGTTCCTGATGACCATCGCATTGGCCAGGAGAGTTTCAGGGTTGAATGCACTCTCCTTATTCCCATCGCTCATGGTCTTTCATCAAGACAAGGTGGTGTTGTGAACTGTTCCTTCCCAAGGTGGTGTCTACCTTTCATGTCAACCAACCTATTGTGGTTCCATCGTTTTGCCCAGAACCAAGGAATGCAAAGGAGGTCCACCTTCATTCCCTGGATATTGTCAGGGCATTATCCACATATGTAAAGAGAACTTCTTCACTGCGCAAGTCCGAATCCCTGTTCGTGATTCATTCAGGTCGTCAGGTAGGGACAGGGGCATCCAAGGCTACAATTTCCAGGTGGATCAGAGAGGCGATCCGTCAGGCATACTTAGCTGCCCACAAGAGTCCCCCAGAGGGGATCAGAGCTCGGTTGACTAAAGCATTGAGTACCTCTTAGGCAATGGAGGAATGATGCTTCTGCTGATCAGCTGTGCAGAGCTGCTACATGGTACTCCATTCACACCTTCACAAAATTCTATAGTTTTGATACCTATACCTTTGCTGAAGCGTGTTCAGGCAGGAAGGTCCTGTAATCAGTTGCCTGTTCAGACTGAAGCAGGCAGTTGGTCTCTGTTTCTTTGCTAGCTTTCAATGTCCCCTGAGGCCATAAGAAACAATTCGATTTTTGTATAACTTACAGTTAAATCTCTTTCTGTCTAGGCAATCGGAGGACACAGGAACACCCTCCCTGAAACAGATCTCTATTGTGGACCCTAAAGGGAAACAATTTTCCCATATTTTTGACCTTCTGGTTATGTGTATATAGTTCCTTGTTATTCTGCTTGCTATCGAAACTGAGATGTTGGAGTTAAGCAGGACGAATATAGAGGGGAGATGAGGAGAATCCCAGTTTTTTTGTCATCAGTTTAACCCTGTGGTTCGCCAGGCAATTGCGTGTGAACAAGCGCAGGCGACTTTACGCCTAGCGAGTGCGCAGCGCTGACTAGCTATTCGGGGAGATTCGGGGGAGATTCGTCGCGGCGAGAAGTAGGCAGGCGACTGATCTCCCCCGAATCTCCCCGTCTGGCCCTGCCCTTTAGCATGTACCATTATAAAATTTGATAACCTGTGTAAACATTGTGTGAGAGAGTGGAGGGGTGTGTGTATGCTGGGTTTTAATTTGGAGGGGTTGAACTTTATGGAATTTGTCTTTTTTCAACCCAATTTAACTATGTAACTATGTAACCTAGTTACCCCTTCCCTTGCTAACCAACTGATGCTTGTCTCAGTATATGTATAATATATACAGTAACACTGATGTAAGCACTTACCCGACATCTCCCCCTAACTGGCCTTCAGGCTAGCCCCCCAACTCTTAACAAGGTTACAGATGTATAGAAATATTGAGGTAACATCACCCTGCTATAGTTCTAGGAGTACTCAGGGCACAAATAAGCACTCTGTCACGGTCGGCACCCAACACTAGAACAAACACCAAGCACCCTGGTCTCGGCTCGTGCTTCACCAGTAGTATGACCGCCTTTGGGCATCGGGAGGAGCCCTCGGCTTACTTGGATGCCACCTGGACTTAAACGAGAGGTGCAAAATAAGGGTTCTGGATAGGCAGAGGGGCACGACTGTATATAGAGTTTATAAGGTCAAAGGTCACGGTACAAACAGGAGTAGGCAGATTTGTAGTCAGACAGGCTAGATCGAGGCAGGCAGATAGCTAGGATCATCAGGCAGGCAAAGGGTCAAACCGGGTAATCAATCAGATGGGGTGAGACAGAATTGGAGTCAAATAACAGGATCAACTAGCAGTTAGGCAGTTAAAAAAAAAAAGGTTGAGCTTGATGGACGTGAGTCTTTTTTCACCCTAACTTACTATGTATGAGTCAAACCGGGAAGTCAGTCAGGAGGGTTAAGCAGAATAAAAGTCGGTTTCAGGCAAGGGTCAGAGTAGTCAAAAAGCCAGGCAGGGTCAAACACAGGAAATCAGGATAACTAGAAGCTTCACAGCACAAGGTACAAGGCACCAGGAATAAACCTATCACGGGCAAACATACTGTACCAAGTGTCCCTTTAAATATATTTGAATTTCGCACCATTGCCCGCTGACGTCATCACGTCAGCGTGCATGTGCATGCTAGGAAGTAGCCGGCAGAAGAGAAAAGGAGCGGCGGGCGTCCCCACCACACCACTAGACTCCCCCTAACTGGCCTTCAGACTGGGCCCCCTTAACTCATAATAAGGTTACAGATATATATACATTGAGGTGTCACCCTGCTATAGTTCCAGGGGTACCCAGGGCACAAATGAGCGTACCAACTGGCCTCCAGGCTGGGCTTTAAATTAGCTTGCTAATGTGTCTCAATTAGAAAAATATGTGCAAAAAATAAAGTAATTAAATTATCATGTAGTC
Organism: Xenopus borealis; assembly: GCA_024363595.1. Taxonomy (NCBI): domain Eukaryota; kingdom Metazoa; phylum Chordata; class Amphibia; order Anura; family Pipidae; genus Xenopus; species Xenopus borealis. The sequence continues at coordinate 100,777,337 of CM044445.1, read as the reverse complement.
AGTGGCGTAACTACCGGGGGAGCAGGGGGTGCGAGTGTACCAGGGCCCGCACCCCCTCAGGGCCCCCCCAGCAGATTTCGCCTCGCTGCAGCCTTCATAAGATGGCTGCAGCCACAAAAAAAATCGGAACAGAGGGGGTGGGCCCGGCTGCCCCTACCTAGTTACGTTACTGCATGTAGTTTATATAGACAATAGTAGTGCTTCTGAAGCAAACACTGCAGTTTTACCAGTACAGGGCAACACTGCATTATATTTTTATTACTTTAAAACTATTTAATTTTTTTATGTTAATGGTCCTTTTTAACGCATATAAAATTTTACATATCATAAAATGTAACAGACAATTGGAGAACAAGTGTATAAAGTGAATATTGTGCTAAATAAATTGTGTGTAAAATACATCGATATTAAGTGCTAAAATGAATATATTTCAAACCATAGATCATAATCAATTAAAATTAAACAACATTCAATTAATTAGTAAATTAATTATCTCAAATTGATAAAAAAAAACATGAATTGATTACTTGTTTCTTTGTTTAAAATTCATTATCCCAGCTTTTTATATATAATTAAATTGATATCTTACTAAATATATAAATATATATATATATATATATATTTATATATATATATATATATAAATGAACTTGTCCATTGTATGTTATCTTAATACACAATAAAAACATTTAACATCACATTTTCTGTTAAGCCCTCGTGGTGTAACACCTCTTAAAACATATATATATATATATATATATATATATATATATATTAAGATTTCAATATACAAAGCTGGGATGTGAACAAAGAAACAAATAATCCTATCAGTTTAACTGAATATTGTTTTTTAATTGATTATAATCTATGGTTTAAAATATAAAAATTTACCACTTATATGTATTTTACACATTATTTATTTAGCACAATATGCACTTTATACACTTGTACTCCGATTGTGTGTTACATTTTACGACAAAATAAGTATTTTTCCACACGTTTTTCTAATTGAGACACATTAGCAAGCTAATTTAAAGCCCACAGCACGTGACTCACATTTTACTCTGATAAAGTGCGGGTATAGAGGGCATGAAACACATTAGCTGAACTATCCACCCACTGCCATTTTTTCCTCACATGGTGTATTTAAAGGGATCCTGTCATGGGAAAAAAATCTTTTTCAGTTAATAGTGCTGTTCCAGAAAATTCTGCATTGAAATCCATTTCTCAAAAGAGCAAACTGATTTTTTTATATTTCATTTTGAAATCTGACATGGGGATAGACATATTGTCAATTTCCCAGCTGCCCCAAATCATGTGACTTGTGCCCTGATAAACTTCAATCACTCTTCACTGCTGTACTGCAAGTTGGAGTGATATCACCCCCTCCCTTTCCTCCACCCAGCAGCCTAACAACAGAACAATGGGAAGGTAACCAGATAACAACTCCCTAACACAAGATAACAGCTGCCTGGTAGATCTAAGAACAGCACTCAATAGTAAAACCCATGTCCCACTGCGTACTATTCAGTTACATTGAGAAGGAAAAACAACAGCCTGCCAGAAAGCAGTTCCCTCCTAAAGTGCTGGCACAAGTCACATGACTGGGGCAGCTGGGAAATTGACAGAATGGCTAGCCCCATGTCAGATTTCAAAGCTGAATATAAGAAAATCTGTTTGCTCTTTTGAGAAATGGCTTTCAGTGTAGAAGTCTACTGGAGCAGCACTATTAACTGATGTTTTTTTTAAAAAAAAACATGTTTTCCCATGACAGTTTCCCTTTAAATAAATTAACGTTTCTGCAAACATTGCAGTGACTTTGTGGATATCTTGGTCAGCGCCGTACTGTGGGTCAACCAGAGTGTATTGACTAACCCGGCACGAAGTAGCCAGCATCCCGCGTGAGCAGCGACAGACAACGAGCAGCTGCACAAACCAAGGGCGAGCTCCGCTTCTTTTCTCACACATCCTTATTCTGAATATTACAGAGTTATGCACTACAATATGTCAGCAGGAGTCAACATTACTTTTTAGTCAGATTAACAGCAATAGGCAACATTTCCCACTGGCTACTTCTATTTTATCTGGGTGCCAGAATTATACTATTGGTGGTTGATCTTAATCTATTCTTTGTCATCAATGGAGTCATTCTTCAGGGTTTTGGTATCCAATTGGACTTGAGGAAATCAGAGCCCTATGATGTGTATGATTGGTGGAATTCATTCCAGTTGGTTCTCAGGGAGACTGTTATGATAGGTGAGATGTATAACATGCTGTGTGTTACTGTTAAGTTATTCAGGGTGCTATGGTAAACAGGCATGTTCTTGCTCCGCTGCATTCAACCCATTATCAATATATTTAAGACATTGAGACATTTTTAGTGGTGAGCACAACTTTCCCTTGTTAGTTATAGTTCATATTGGAGCAGTGGCCTTACAGGGTAAGGCATTTTTAGTAGCTGTATGCACAAAATGTCTCATATATGTATATGTGTGTGTGTGTGTAATACGGGTCCTGTTAGTAAGGCATTGATTGTCTCTCTCCTGTTGCAGATACCTGTGCTGATTGGAGGAAATGCAACAGTCAATACGGATCATCCTTCAGTGTCTGAACAAAATGCCAGAGGGAGAAATAAAAGTGGATGATGCAAAAGTGTCTCCCCCCAAAGAGATCAGAAATGAAGGTTAGACTAGTAACTCTGGGTGGAGGGTTGAGTGGGCAGCCTGGGAAGTGCGATATGTGGGATCATCCCATCAGGTTTAGAGGATTCTTTATTCCACTCTTGTAGTTAAAGCACAAGTAACACTAAGAATTTTAAGTAAAAGACTTGTACCTCCCCCCCTCCAATAATACTGCCATCCTGGACAAATTTAACTATCTTTAATATTTATTACATAAATAATGCAATAAAATCTCACTTCTGGTTGGTTTTAAAAAAAAGTGATGTGGCGACCTGCATTATGTGCATGCTCCAATGTCCTGCTAGCAGGCTTCTTTTTAAAACCAGAAATGACTTGCTCTGATTTACCAGTGATTTTCAGCCTGACTTCTCACTGCATTTCTGATGCATTTAGGTTTGGGAAGAGGGTGTGTGACTAGTATTATCTCCTCAGCCTCATTTATTTCTCTATGGTAGCAGACATGTTATCTGTCAAGGACCAAAGAAAACCCACAGCCAAGAGGGAGAAGGCAGGCTTATAATCTGTAAAGCAGAGCACGTAACTTCCGGTTTTAAAAAGGAGATGGCTAGCAGGACATTGGAGTGTGCCAGCCTGATACCCACCCTTCTTTGCAGGTGCGTGTTGAGCTCTTCTTCTCTCCCCGCCTGCCACCATCTAATGCCAGGTTCGTCTTTTATAGACGCTGTGTCTGCTTACCCTGCCCCTTTTGTATCATCATTGTCATGATGGCACAGCTCTATTGAAGCAACCCAGAAGCGCAGAATACGAGTGGGGGCGGTTTAGGCTCAGGTGCGGGTCGGGATTTCCTCCATCACTAGTGTGCATGTAAATGCAGATCACTACATCCCCTGTTTAAAATTAAACAGAAGTAAGATTTTATTGCATTATTTACATTATTAAGTATTAAATATGGTTAACTTTGTCCAGGATAGCAGCATTATCGGGGAGGAATGGATTCTTTACTTATATTTTTTTTAAGACTTAATTCTACATGTTTTTAACATTAAGAGAGTGAGACAGTACTAAAGGAGAGAGAAAGGAAAAAGGAAAGCAATACAAAGTGAGGCTAAGGCACCAAATCAGAAAATTTCTAGAAGGAGATATTAACTCCAGCCATTAGTTACATGAAGCATTCAGATAAAATGTAATGCTTCATTTCCAGTGAGACGACAGCTCTAGTGTTTATCTAGTATTTAGGCCATAAAGCAAGACAGGGTGGCTTTTAAAGAGGTAAAGTAATCAGTGTTGCCTCTTGGGAAGCCACTAACACTGCTGTACTGATCTCTCTCTCTCTCTCTGCAGTGCTCTATGGAGAGTTTGATCCATCATTTCAAACTTTACACAGAAGGATACCAAGAACCCCCTGGGGCAGGACTGGACTGAGAATCAAAATAGGCCCTGCCATTTCAGGTACACAGAGGCCCAATCAGCTCACATAGAGGCCCAAACAGTCCCCACCAGCCCACTAAATACTGACTTTCTATGGGACCTTATAGCAGCCCATCTGGCATTTGCCCTAACCCACATATTGCCAGTCCGGGTCTGCCCTGGGGCCACTTACACTGCTATTGAAGCACCTAAGGTAAGAGAGAGCCTGGATAATTCCTCTGTATTAAAATCTGCTCCTTTACAGACACGGCATAGTCTTATACCAGATTTCAGATAATGTGGTACATTAGAGCAGGTGCCATTATACAGAGAGAGTCATGTAATAGTCTAGTAGTTGAAGCCACAGCTCCTGGCCACCAGGATCTTCATATTTTGCATGGACACATGAGAATATAAATGACTTTAAGTGGCCATACACAAAGAGGTAAAAGCAGCCGACTCCACTCCCTCAGAGCAAGAGTGCAGCTTATTGGCCCATGCATGCTTGACTTATATGTGGCTGAATATAGGCTAGATATCTATTGGGCAGGATATAAAGTCCGATCTGATGAGGACTGCACTGAGGTGCACCTATGTGACCCTCTCCAGTTGAGTCTCCCTAGTTCCACATGATGGCCAGCCAATGACCTGTGAGTCAAATCATTAGTGACTTAATATTTGTCCTAGGACTGGCCATATCGGGGATGACTTTGACGTAGTTGGCCAGCTTAAATATATAGCAATATATGGACAAACAATCCCTGTTTTGTTTAAAGGGAAAGGCATTTTTAGTAGCTGTATGCACACAATGTATCAATGTCCTTAATATATTGATAATGGGTTGAGTGCAGAGGACCTCTTGCATTTGTCCTGTGATGTCAGTGTCACTTGTTGAATAGAGTTTTACTCTACTCCTATCTGTATGGAGGGAGCCTTTAAAGATATTGTTATATGTGCCTACTAGTCTGCATTGTTGTAGAATGAAGTTGTATGTTGGCTAAATCAGGCTGGTTTTGATAAGATGTCTCAAGGCCACATGCTTGCAGATGTTGTTGCTATTATTGTTAAGATTTGTTTTTAAATAATGTCCACTTTAGCTGGTTTGAATTATCTGTCTGGTGCTACAGATTACCAGTGTTCACAATCTGTATTTTCCCTGCAGGAACTCAGGATATTGTGTTTGGAGAAGTGGATTGATAACCTGAATCACACCAAAAAAAAAACAACACAACAGGATTGGCTGGGAATAAGACCAATTGATGCTTCAATCCAGCGTAGACGTAACTATGAATAAATATTACAGTTTCTCTATGAGAATCAGGATGCAGCTTAGAGAAGCTCTTTATTATGTTTAACTGTTTTGTCCCATTTTTATATGTAAATAGTGTTAGATCTTATTGGGATGTTGTACCTTGCCCTGTGTAGAGCAGCCTGATGCCACTAAAGTTATGGCCTAGGATTTCAGTCTGGCTGGTGCCAGTACTCACTGGGCTGCTGCTCATCCAGACCCACCAGCCTTTTCATGTTAGGGTCAAGGAGGGAATTAGACGAGACAAATTTGCAAGGAAAAGTAGGGTGATAGCAAGGGGTCTCAAGCTTAATCAGGATACATGTTGTACCACATCCTAGTACACTGAAGCAAACTAGTCCTTTATAACTAGTGGTTTAGTTGGGCCAACAACAGGAGGAGCTGCTTGACCTCCCCTGCATTGACACCTTAGATTTTGAATCCTATCTGCTCCATAACCTAATATCCATGGATAACATAGGTATCAATCAGAGCAAAATATATATATAA
>CM044445.1:100703309-100714505 GCA_024363595.1 Xenopus borealis | reverse complement strand
GGACTGAAGTAGAGCAGAACGCTGCTGCAGACAGGGCCGAAGTTAAAACTTAAAGAAATATAAAAAAACATTATTTCCCTTCAAAAGTGCACCCCCCTCTATGACTGCGCCCTAGGCGGCCGCCTACTCTGCCTACCCCTAGTTCCAGCCCTGGTGGGGACTGAGGACATTAATGTTTATGTCTCCAACAACTATGTGCTGTCCTCTAGGCCAGTGTTATGGTGGGGCAGAGAGTGCATGGGTCCAGGGTTATACTGGCAATCTGTAGATTCTGGCAAATACCAGCAGAGCCAAGTCTGGACTGGGAGTGAATATAAACCCGGGCATTCCAAGTACACAAAGGTTCAAATAGCCCCTGTCAACCTACTTAATAGTGGTTGTTAGTGATTAGTGGTTGTTAGTGGGCCGACCCGATACCCCGTGGGACCAACAGGTCGGGTGGGTTCGGGTCACCTCACACCCTATCTTCCGGGTCACGGGCTTTCTCCGCCTGTGACCTTACAACTGCCGGTTCACTTTTTATAGATGCGCACCTGCTTGCCCTGCCCCTTTTGTGACATCATCGGCGGGCACGGCACTTGTCTATAAAAGGAACCGTAAGTCTGGAAAATTTGTGACCCGCACATCACTAGTGACTGTCTGTGCCACCTTACAACAGCCCCTCTGCGGCAGTAACCACAGATTGCCAATCCGGGCCTGAGCAGCCAGCCACACCAGCCAGGTTCCCTAGGAAACCTGGCGGCTGTGGTGCCGGCAGTAAGCACACATGCACAAAATTGCTCGTGTGCATGCGTGACATTGCTGTGCACGGAATTGCCGCATGCACATATAAGTAATTAGCCAGAAATAGAGCAGCGCCAGCCAGAGAGAGAGAGAGAGAGGACTGGACATGGGGTAGGCAACAGAGAAGGTACATGCCTGGCGCCCCCCCAGCTTTGCAAACTAGGCACATACCTACTCTGCCTACCCCTTACTCCAGAAACAGGCTGGGACATTTTAAAGCAGAGGTGGGCTGCTTTCCAACAAATGTGTGACAATACCACCTCAACCCACTTAACACACAGACATTATATCATAATTGTTTGAATAACATATCTAAATATTGTACATCTGAAAAAATATTATTTTTTGTACTTTCTTCTTTTTCTTAATTTTTCTGGTGAATCTCCTTGCCAGACCCACAACCACCATACTATTATATTCCAGCAGCAAAAAAATGAGCAAATCTTTAATAAGGAAAGATAAATAATACATGTATAATTTTTTTAAGAGAAATTTTATTGTTAAAAAAAAAATTACAAAGATTATCAATCCTGCCCCAAATTTCCTCTCCCCACCCGACCTTAACAATGAATCACAAAGGTATTTCGACAAACTGGTAACTTTGGGAAAGTCTGAGAGAATTAGGAATGTATGAGTGAATGGTGGTAATATCCCAAACTGAAGAAGGGCCGTCTTAATTAATTATTTGCTATCTGAATCATATGAAATTGTTGTGCCCTACCATGACCTCAAGTCAATGATTTTAATGCAGTGAATATTGTATGTGTGTATTATCACTTTCTGGTCAGGGTTATTTAGCCTGGAAGAATTACTGGATGAGATAGAACGGAAACCCTCCACTGCTGACAAACATGCTCCACCACTTACACCCTACTATAATTGCGAGAATTTCACAGATTTTATCTTCACACTTTTTTCAGCTTTTGCCCTTGAAGTTAAAGGGAACCAATCACAGCCAAGATCAAACACACATTAACAACCTGACCAGTATAACCTGAACATGTTAATCAAACTACATATACAGTTTTTTGGGGGGGGAAACAGCAGTTTTTAAAAAATCACATACTTTGTCAAAAAGGTTCTCTCACTGAGGGAGTCCATACTTTGACTACAACATGCAAATGAGTTCACGAGCATGCTCAGATTGTAGCACTGCCCTGAATATTCTACCCAGAATGCCTAGCTTTAGTAAACTCTAGAAGTATCACAAGAAGGGCACACAGCAACTTCCAGAGGGTGGCAGCACTAACACAGAAGTTTGACAGTTTTCAAAATAGCTTAGAAGGTTTATTAGGCAAGCAAGAAATTTCAACTGAGCATGTGCGAGATTTCAGAGCTACAGTTGGCTGTGAAAATATAGGTAGGAGGAGCCAGTGAAATCCAAGATGGCTGCCTCAGCTAGAACTGCAGTGGAGATAGGGGAGATTTTGCAGAAGGTATAGTGAGCTGATGATTTACATTATACAAACAATTCTAATGGTTTTTAAAATCAGATTTCTTGCACTTTCACATAGTGTATTCACTTAGTAAATGATTTTAGTTATTAAAAATCTAATATTGAATTCTCCTTAACATTGATTTCCCACATAGGGGTGGTGCAGTTACATTTAATTAAGTATGGGAGCCCAGGAGTGGGTATACAGGACGCTTAATTGATATTGTTGGTTGTGTAGCCAACACACCCTTTCTATTGGCACAAGACACTTATTCCCTTATACATGGTGCAGGGCCCACTTCTGTCTGGGTATTTGAGCATGAATACAAAACAGATGGATGTGATGTCATCATAGAGAATATTAAAATAAGTTTAAGCATGCATATTTTTCAGTATGACAGTTCATTTTTAATGCTAAAATGCCAAAATCTGATTATAGTCCTGGGGCAGACTGAGAAACTAAGCAGAGTGTGTGCACTGTAAATCATGGCCTCTCCCTTACTGCTTTTGAGGAAATTCAGATGCTTATACTATAGGTAAACAGTGTTTTAAGAGACTGATTTATGAACATTTAGGGGGGTATTTACTCACTATAATAAAAAATATTAAACCAAACTCCCAAACCCGAATCCCAATAATTTTAGAAAAAGTCGGTTTTAAAAAACTTTGCAGCAAAATCATGCGTCAGTTCAAACTGTGGGCCTTTTTTGAATTGATACTCTGAAAACTCAACTTTATCCAATTGTCACTGCAACTCTAATTTATCAGATTTACAGACGAAAACCAGCCAGGATCACTAATGTCAAGAAACATCATCCAGGACATCTGCCAATGACTTGTAAATGACCTAGATATGGTTTAGCTGGAGTATTTTAGTATTTGGATTTTTAGCAGCTTTGGGGTATAATAAATCTCTAAAATTAGTTTTCCTCTTTAAATACTTGACCAGAAATCAAGGTTTAATAGCTATGCCCCTTAATTACTGGATGCAGCTAAAAGTTTTTTTTAACTTACTCAAATTTTCTGGCATGGATCACACTTTTTTAATTGTGTGTGAATTTTTCATGATTGGGTAACTTAAAAATCAAAAGCTCCAAATCTAAAACCTGGTGTGGTTTTAGGTTTATTATTTAGCAAATCCAGTTGTGGGGAAAAAATCCTGTGTACAGGATCAATGGCTTAAAGTACTGTAAAACCAAAAAATGAAAGTCTAAAATGTACTGATGTCGTGCACTAGTAAACTGGTGTGTTTGCTCCAGATTGTTTCAGAAACACTACTATAGTTTATATAAATAAGCTGCTGTGTAGCAATGGGGCAGCCATTCAAAGCTCAGGCTACATATGAGAGAACAGATTCTCTCTTCAGAATACCATTGTATTCTATAACAGAGCTTATCCGTTATATGCTGTGTAACCTGTGCCTTTTCTCCTTTTTCAGCTTAAATGGCTGTCCCCGTGGCTACACAGCAGCTTGTTTATATAAACTATAGTTGTCTTTCTAAAGCAAAAACATATCTTTTGCCAATGCAGTGCAAGATTACATTATATTTTAACTTAAACTTTTTAACTTTAAACACTTTTTTGGTGTTACTGTTACTTTAATGATGTTTTCTGGCATAATTTAACCCAAACATGGCCATTGATGAAGCATAAATCAGTTCCATAGTATTGCCCAATGGCAGAAGAACTGACAGGTTATATATTTTTCTGAAAATACATTTTAGGATTTCACAATTTCAGATAAAAGTGAATTTTAAAAACAGACAATGAAACCAAATTTCTAGAAAATTGTCACAAAATACATTAAAGAACATTGCTTAACAAAGTTTATCTATTCTGTTAATGATTTAGAGGATATAACTAATAACCATATTGATATCAAGAGCAATAATGATTGTTCCTAGCTGTAGAAGTGCATATTATTATTATTATTATTATTAACATGTATTTCTATAGCGCCAACTTGTTTTGTAGCGCTGTTTATCAGTATTAATTATGGAAACCCTTTCTTCCAATTTATCTTCTAATAGACATCAATGAAAAAAGGCATGTTGGGGGCAGTATGGGCTAAACTTAGGATTTAAGGCAAAAATGTTAGGGGTGGGATGAATACCATTGTATCATTTTCCTAGCATAGTAAGGCCTTATGTGCAAACATTGGCATACATTAGGGGGTACGCATAAAAACCATGTCCATTATACAGTATCATAAAATTCATACACTTTTACCCTTATAACTCAAAATAATCATTGTCACTTTAGAACAAAAAGGAAATAATATGTGTAAACACTTGTAGCACATAAAATGTGTGATGGATGTAAGTATGGCTTATTATAACAAAGATTGATTGTATAGTTACAGATACTCTGCTCCATAAAGGAGTTTGGTTCCTTTACTGTCTGTCCATGCCACTTGTACGCTGAATAAGGTAATTCTGAGCACGTGGTTTGGCCACACAGATGAAAGGATTGCTAATGAATGAACCCAACAATGGAAAAAGAATATGCCGCTTCTGGGTCGTCTTATAAGTGTGAGAAGCATTTAGAGGCCAAAATTTCTTTCCCAGTCAAACCACTGCAAGCCAAATGACTGCACAGATTTTTCATCAGTCTAGATATTTCTGCTGTTCCCCTAACAATGGCTCTTGTCTATGTGGGACTATTCACTAATTAATTGCATAATAAATGCACCTTTTTTGAAAATGTTGCCCTGTTGTACTATAATTTACTGGTTAAAATTTTACAGGTGACCCCCCACACCCAGCACCTTGCCTTTTTAAGATTGTGTGTACAGATGTGCTGAATCTATACTTCTCCATATAAGTTACTTGACTTGTTCTCTACTCTTATCTAAATAAATATACAATATATGTATCACTGATCAAACTTACCAGGAAATCCAAAAAGTTCAGTGTTACTTTCTTGACTCTTCCCAATTAGAAGTAGATTCACAGGGCTTCCCCATGTTAATTAAAAGATAAGTGATACTGAATGGACATACAAGATGTTTCCTGGGGGTGAGCACGTTGTTGAGGCAGTGTGAGCTCTTGGACAACTGGGCTTACCAAATCCTTTAAATAAATTCAAAATTTTCAGTTGTATTTTAGTTATGCAGGATTTCAAATTATATAATAAGCACATACAATTGCCAGTGCTTGTTAAACAACAGAAAACCAGAACGTGGATGTGGCTACTGACCTCTTTTCAGGCATGGTTGTTTTTTTTCCCCATTTTTATGCAAAATTAATAATCAGAATTATTTCCATGGTTCATTGGACTAGATTTGCTTTTTCCTGTATTGACTTTTGAACAATTTGTTTTTTCCATCTGAACGCTATCTTGATCATATATTGCTTATCAAAGGTCTTTCCACAAGTAAAAATAATGCTGTTATATATTACACACATGATTATGCCTTAAACATATATTTGCCTATACATAATTAGAATCTGCTAAATGTTTAAAGAGGTATGTAGCCACACATATCTAAATATAGCATTAGTTACAAAAAATAATCAAAATAATAAAGTATTTGCACTATCATCCTCCTGCTTTCTATTTTGCTGTTGCAGATTTATGCAAAATAAAACTGAGATTAGGTTCCAGTTCATGTAAAAAAAAAACCTTTTAGACATTTCTCAAGGCAAAAGTTCAGCTAATATAGCCAGAATTATATTCATTTGACCTCTTTATCCAGACGTCAGGCATATCTGGTTTACTGTTTGGGAGAACAACAGAGTTTTCACTGCCTTGACTTGATTGGACTTTCCATGAAGTACAGGCCTGTCTTGAAGAAGCAGAATCAAACACTGTTTCCTTAAGAGCCAGTCTCAGGGTTTCTCTTTTGCCATTCAAGTGACCCCTTTCATCATGGCATGGGGAATTGGGGACATCAAGAAGATCAGGAGAGCAGTTTGTTGTTTCAGCTAACTTTGAACTCTGGTCAAGCTCACTAAGACATGTTTCATTTGAATCAAGGACATCAAACGAGCTACCCATAGAACAAAGGCACCTGGAATATTCGTACATTTGAATGCTTTTATTTTCAGAATAGAGCACTGTCTGTATTTCACTGTTTGGCTGTATTGGACAGTGTATATTGTCTTCTTGGTTATGGTCAACTACGGAACTATTCCAGTTCTTGCTGTTCATATTTTGACAGATGCAGCTTCTGCAAGATCCTTCTTGTGCTTCTGTTTCATTGTCATAGCTACTCTGTCTGTATGGGGATGAAGTTTGCAAAGCTGGGCAATCACTAAACACTGCTTGGTGGGCAATGGGGTTGGCCTCTAACTCTTTGGATTCCGCATTCTGAGTGTGGTGGCTTCCAAGCTTAGGGTATTTATATTCTGAGATTTGGATATCCTCAGACACTATAGATGGACGTTTGGAGAGTTTACTAGTGCATGTGCTATTATCAAAACTGTCACTGAGGTTCCTAGCTAAAGGCTGAAGCTCATATTGTTCATTGTCCGTGTTGGACTCCTGCACTTTCCGTATTCTGTTATGCTTCTCTTTTCCACCACAAACAAAAGTACCATTCAGACTTGGGTTATTTGGATATTCTTTAAACGCATTGGCACAGGGCCAAATTATCTGCCCGCAGTTCATCTCTGGCCCAAAAAAACAGCACAGTGACTGGAAAAAGAAACTGGCAAATCCACAGCTTACGCATTTTATCATTATTATAAAAATGCCCAGTTTCCTGTAGGCCAGGACAGTAGCAGGTAGCATTATTAGGCCAGCAGAAAACATAGTGGAAGCCCCCATAGCCGTGGCACAACTCATCTGTTTTAAGGAAAATGCTACTCTGCTTAAGCGTTCTTGATGTGGGCAAAGGTGGTATGAAATACAGTAATTGACTGTAAAGTCAGCAGAAAGACCAACAGCTGCTGAAATAAGTAGAGATTCTATTACATTAAGCTGCCATTCTAACAGAACCAAAAGTCCAGTTGTGACCATAACAGATCCTCCGATTGCAGTCACAGCAAAGAGACTAAGGAAGACATTCCATGTAGTAAGCAACAGAACCACAAATGAAATTGCAATTGAAAAGCTGGTTACCACCATAATTTCAGTACTTATGGTGTGCTGTAGATTATAAAGTGAAAGCTTGCTTGTAAACCACCCATTCTGTAGACCTGAGGGGGCATTCTTCATTTCATTCATCAGCCACTGGTTTAAAGTGTTGTAAAACGTCTTGGTTTTGCTGTAATTGAAGCTATATTGATACACAGTCTGAAATTCCAAAACCAAGGCTGTTAGGTTACCATCTGCATCAAATCTGGGACCAATATCATATGTTTCTGTTCCATCACCCCCTTGTTCTCTCACCATCATTTTTATACAGTGAAGAAGTAAGTCACTCCTATAGGGAAATGTAACATGATTGCAACAAAGGTTAAGGTTTTGGTCAGTTTGTGAACACTGTCGACTTTCCATCCACCTATGGAAGTCTTCCATGAAGCAGATGTTTGGTTTCCTGTCTTGGTCAGAGTAATAAAAGCTTTGGTTTTTCACCTTATGGCACAATTCCATGAGCCAATTCTGATCCTCAGCATTTCTAATAGTAAATGTAGCATCTGTAACCAGTGTTCCGTTGGTTTTTGGATTAAGATGGTCACCATTATCAACTGGTTTAATGCCCCAAATTAGCATAATTGGCATGTGTTGTCCTTCGCCATGCTCTGAACGATCAAACATAAACTGGTGACAATATTCGGCATCATACCTCTCAAAGGGATGGCTGAGTCTAAATACTTGAAGAGATGACATCTCAGAAGAAGGTAACCTCAGTTTTGGACTCATGCAAGCAATATATGCACCACCTGCAACTAGGGCTGCAAAACAACAAATCCAGATGTATCGAAACTTTATTACCCCACAGGGAAGGAGCTTCTCAAAGAGAAGTTTTGAGGTTTCAGATAGAGTGCTCTGGAGACCTTTGAACTTTTGCCAAAAGGAAAGGAAGAATCTTTTATGCGTGCTGCTGTTACAAAATTCTTCAGATTTAAAAGAGCAGTTGACCACTATGTACCGTTCATAAACAACAATGGTGGCAGGGAGCCAGGTTATCATGAATATCATATTGACCAACACTGAAGAACCCATATAGATGGCAAAGCAGCGTACAGAGGTGATGCTGCTCATATATGTGGCATAAAATGCAGCTCCCATGGTAAAGCAAGACACTATCATAAGATATCCAAAGTGGTGCATAGTGTGGCTCACCCATTGTATTAGCCCAGCTGCAGAGTGCTGAATTTTGCTAAGGTTCCATAGATCAAAGAAAACAAAGGCATGGTTGGCACAGATGCTGCTGAGGAGGATAACTGCCATCAGGTTAACAAAGGGAAAAAAAGTCAGTCTGAAAATCAGTTTGTATAAGAAAAAAGAAATCAATAGCGAGCCAATCACAGATATCATAATCATAAAGGTTATGAAAACAGAACGCAGGTAAAAATAAATGCTTAGAAAAATAGCTATTATCGCCAAAACAGGATACACAGTATCTAAGACAAGATAGTGTCGAAATAGTTTCTGCTTTAGCCCCAAGTCCATTCCCGTAATGGCTGTGTAGTTATCAAAGAGATCCCAGGACTCCAGATTGTCTAGGTATATGTTCATCATGGATGACCCCCTTTTGGCTGGCAAAAATAACAAGCTGTACTTTAATGATGGAACTTGATAATCTGTGGTTTGGGGACTCAAAAAGTCTCTGTCAAGCAGAAAGTGAAGCAACTGATAAACTGCACTGGATCGAACACATTTTTCTGGCACTTTGGCACAATGTGAGTACTTCAACCTCTCTGACTTGGGGCCTATGCATGAATGGGTAAGAGTGCCTCTATGGTAGTCTGGTGCACAGGAGCGTAGAAGAGTGAGGGTATGAGAAATATCAGATTGTGTGATTTCCATGCATGATGATCGATTGTAAAGGACTGCTATGTAGTTGCCAAGAGACCAGCTGGGACAGCATTCTTTAGTATGGCCACGCTCACAAAATTCTATGAAGCTGGGGTGGGAACGGATCTGCAGTTAAAAAAATAAAAAATAATCAGTGACATTTAAAAATGTATCTGGTTAGTTGAAAAAAAGCATGGAAAAAGTATATATATCATTTTTGATGGGAAGACAGGGTGCAAAATGCAAAAACTGGGCACAGTCCACCATTTGTTTGCAGTGTGCACTCTGCCTTTCAGCCTAAATGAATCTCTTTAGGTCTCTATGCTCTGTTACGAAAAATATAGACCTGCAGTTGCCCACAGAAATACTGTATATGCCTTCAGCATTCAGCATTGAGGGACATGCTAGAGGCTGTGCATTGGCATACCCCCTACTTGCTCCAAATTACACCTCATTTTCCCTAGGCCCACCGGATGATTTAGTTGCCTGTTTGGCTTTTGGCCTTATCCCTTCTGAAATGCTGAGATTTGTATTTCTACAGTAGCTGGCTTGCCAAAGGAACAAGGCGTTGTCTTTCGGCCACAAACAAAAGCACAATCAAAATGCCTAAAATGAACGCTCAAGTAGTAAATATCTTCCAATGAGAATTGACATTTTGATCCTACTTCCAATCAAAACCAAGGCATTAATACTAACCTTTTCATTTTCCATGCGGCACATGGATTGGATTGCCTGCAGATTCCACAAACTCCCTGCTGTTTTAGACATGAACACGAGTTGTGAGTAGCTCTTTCCTGTAAAAGATTAATCAGTGAGTATCTAGAGCCCTCTTATATCAGAGACTGCGGCAAAGTCTGCATCTAAGCCTAACACACATTGTTACCCCTTGAATTGTTCAATGTCAGACTGGCAGCTGTGGCATCCAACTGTGCAACCCTTCATACATGTGCTTCCAAAAACAGCGTCTCCACAAATTCTTCTGTACAGTATTATAATCTCTCTGCTTACTAATGCACTGGTGACTGGTAAAAACAACTGAGCAGTCAAATCAACAAGCAGGATAAGTTTTTTTTAATTAACTGTTACTTTGGATAAACTACTTTGGATTAATTTTGATAGCTTTTTCAGTCTTAGGTGCTAAATAGTAAACTTTGTATTTTTTTTTTGTTTGTTGATCTGAAATTGGGATTATGAGTACTAGCTAGACTTAATGTCTAACCCAGTGCACAGTCCAACATAATATGCATATGTGAAGCAAAAGTTCAAAATGGCTTATCTCTGTGGTGGTTGTGTGCTAATTGCCACTTTAGAGGCGCGTGTTAGAGCTCTAGAGCAACAAAT
The DNA here is from genome assembly GCA_024363595.1 of Xenopus borealis. Lineage (NCBI taxonomy): Eukaryota > Metazoa > Chordata > Amphibia > Anura > Pipidae > Xenopus > Xenopus borealis. The sequence continues at coordinate 100,704,040 of CM044445.1, read as the reverse complement.
TGCAACATTGCAGTCGACTGACAATCTTGAGAGGAGTCTCTTGCACAATGAGCAAAATTTAGCGGGGTCAGATAGTTTGGGGGGAACAGAACAGCAGCAGGATGATGAGGCAGTTGGATGGGTGGCAGTTAGAAATCTAGTGTGGAAAAAAGGAAAAGGGAGGCTGCTCCTGGGTTTATACATCCCAACAGATTTGCCAGATTGTTTTAAGAAGATGGAAGTGTGAACTCTGCATTGGCAGTTTTAGATGGGGCTGATCTCTCTAAAATTCGGGAGAAGGTGAGGAGAGCAGAGTCAGGCCAAAAGAGATTGTGGTGATTCAATTATTAGGAAAGTGGATAGGGTAATTTATCATCCTGATCACTACAACCAAACAGTTTGCTGACTTACTAGTGCCAGGGTTCTGCATGTGGTTGATCGGGTAGACAAATTATTAGGTAGGGCTCGACATAACCCAGCTGTCTGTTACTAATGATTGGTACATATTATAAAATCATATGAGTTTAGGGATCTAGGCTCGAAGATTAAAAGAGAAGTCTGTCCTCCTTGCACTAAACTCCTCCCCCCGGCCTACCTCCCTTTTGGGCAAATGCCCCTAAGTTCCTACTTACCCCCTCAGCACAGGTCCATTGAGTTTGCAGGCACCATCTTCTCTCGTGCAGTAGGAGGCATTTGACAGTTCAGCTCTACTGTGCATGCGCCGAAAGTCACAAAGTTTTCCGATTTTAACT
>CM044445.1:100664482-100692349 GCA_024363595.1 Xenopus borealis | reverse complement strand
GCAATAAGTTCTGTATATAGCATTTTTAACCATATTCATTTTTAGGGTTTAGTTCTTCTTTAACAGACATGTGAAGAAGGCAAGAATCTGAGATTAGAGCAAAATATCTCAGGGACTCTTTGGGGCAAATTTACTAATGAGTGCAATTTCACCAGCGACTGCTTTGTGCTCAGGCTAATTAGTATACGGTGGTCAATTTAAAGTGATTGGAACTATTTATGTTACATGGTGCATCCAATACATTACATTTACACTGATAACTAGACATGCCAAGGGAACCATAATAAAGTCAATAGAGTTGTTTTACAGCTCTACACATAAGCCCACAGTTAAATAATGTACCATCTGAAAATGTATGTGTCAGTGCAAAGGCCAAGTCCTTTCTTCCTTCTGGATGGTAACTTTTTTGGCAGTTGCTGCCATTCCCCTCTACTCTTCCTCTTACCTACACTCACAGCTTCATCAAGGATTGGAATTAGAAAAGGTATATTTACCCCCCCCCCACACACATACTCTAGGTACTTGCCTTTTCTGTCTACCCCAATTTCCAGCCCTGGCCAGATTCTCTAGTTTGGTCTATACTGGCCCATGGAATTAATCCAACAGTAAGATTATATACACATAAGCAAGAGATTGTCAATTATCTCTGGGACTCCTGTGCCTTAGTATATATATATATATATGTATGCTTTATGGGTATGGGCTCAATATGTGCCATTATATCATCAGGGCAAACCTTTGGGGTGTTTCACTTGTGCAATATGTGATACAGAAGATGATCAGGAAAATGTATATTATTATGAAATAGTGGACATTCTATATGATACTCAGTACTGCATATCAGTAATGTATACAGCATGTGAAAGCACAAAAGATTCCAAGACATTTAATTTGGGGATGCAACAAATCCAGGATTTGGCCAAGATTCGGATTTTTCAAGCAGGATTCGGCTTCCACCTAATCCATGTGCCTGGCCGAACCGAATGCAAATTTGCATATGTAAATTAGAGTCGGGAAGGGTAATCAAATATCTTTTTGTCACAAAACATGGAAGTAAAAATATTTTTTTTTCACTTTTTATCTTCCTGTCATTAACTTGCATATGCAAATTACGATGTGGCCGAATCTTTCATTAAGGATTCGGGGATTCGCCTGAATCCCAAATAGTGGACTTGGTGTATCCCTAATTTAATTACAGTCTCATTAGAATGTGTTGTATATGGTTAAATCCAGCCATGGAAAACTCACCATCAGAGGTTCTGAGAAGTCTGGCATTTGTCCGACCAGGAGCCCAGCCAGAGTACACATAAGTATTAGAAGCAAACCGATTGCCAAGACTGGTAGCGGCCATTCAGTGATCAGCTGAGAATAACTACAAAGAAGGTTTAGGGATATGAGCAAGTAATATTTATACTAGACACATTCGCACATTCCTGTGTTTCAAGCACAGACTAACACTGCTGATTTCCCAGCATGCTTTGTTCTTTAAGGTCTAGATTTACCATGCAGTAGAAAACATCTTAGCATAAAGCCTAATTGTAAAAGCCAATGTATGCCATTATGTAAGACAGTTTGTTTCACTAGTTGACAATTCTAGGTCCTTTCCATTTATCAGACAGAGAGGCCAAAATCCTCTGTACCTCATACAAAATCAATGGGAGCAGCAATGACTTAATGTGCTTGTTTAGCATTGAGAAATTATGAGTCAGGTCGCTAATCTGACAAGCTTGACACTCCCTATTGATCTGCAAATAATTACAGCAAATAACCTGCAATCTTTTTTTAGAAAATGGTGTTTATTATCATTTATATATGCTACACCCCATGCCTTGATAGAATGTTAAACCTATAAGCCATGGCCTCATCATTCTAGGCAAGATTAGTATTTAGAGGGAATTATCTCAGTGACTCTTTTTGTGTTTATATGAGTTGCCAAAAGTGATCTCACAAAAATGTCTTGCTGCTTTGAGGAGAAAGTATTTTAAAAAGTCCCACGATCAGCACAATATCGCCCACTTCAACATGGGCATATTGTGGAGAGATACATTCTTTTGGCGAGGTATGTATGTATGTATGGCGAGCTTTATTGGTGGACCAGTAATTGGAGGGCCTCCAACCAAAACCTTCAGGATTTATCACAGCTAAAAATGAAAGGCTATATGTATACTGTATCTGATTATACAGCAAGTAGTTATCTGATTGACATTTTGGGGTCAGAAGGGATATTCCCTTACTGCGTGTGATGACAGTTGGACAGTTAACCTCCTAGGGGACTATTTGCCTGATGGATGAATAAATAAGCCTTTACAATGACTAAACTGACTCATGTCTTATATTTCAGCTTCCATTAATACTGAGCTGTTTCCTAGAAGGCTTCTATTGATTTGCTGTCTACAGGTCTATTTCCCCATGGAAGATATAATTTCCTCTACTGGGGTATAGAGGGCAGGTTCCGTATATAATAATTGCTAATCACTTGGCCTTCCTATGACAACTTGCCATAAGAATGCACAAAGCAACGTTGTGCCAATGTGTTAGCATGCAGCAGTGAAAACAGTCGGTTGCTTTTAACCTTGAGCTGGCACAAGTCCAGGACAGCTGCAAGGGATCCTTGGATCAGCAGTGAAAATTGAAGTGCCTAACAAATTGGCACCCACCCAGTGAATTTCATTACTTTTCCTTTAAACAAAGAAATGGCTTGTCTTAGCCTTGGCACAGTTGTCTTATGCCAGAACAGCTTTTTCTACTTCTCCTTGTATCCCTAACTAGACTGAGCCTGCTAAATGACTGGTTATGTATTGGATGTGGTGCTGTCTTGTTTGCCTTGTTTTTCATGGGAGTTCATGGGCGATTACTTTCACTAATTGATGTGAAGCTGGGTGTATCAGCATCATTTTCTATTGAAGTGTTTCATGTGTAGATCGTGCTTGATAATGTCACTTCTGGATCATGAATAGTCTAGTTCTTATGTGTTCACTGGCTTTTAATTTTGCATATGTTCATTAGAATGGTTTCCTTGGCAGAATGGAATAATTACATAAGCATTGACAAAATCTAGGCTGAACTGGTATTTGAATGATGCCTAAAGATTGGTTTCACTGGCAGAACATAATGAATACATACTGTACCTTTGTGGCATCCTCAGGCATTTGCTGTCGCTTGGCACAAGAAATGAAAGGATAATTAATCCATTGCAGGAATGTGTGTCAAAGGAATTAACCAGCTATTACATGGAATCATAAAACTCTGACCATATGTCGTAAAATAACTCCTCTGCCCACTCACATATCTTTCTGTTTTCATTTTTGATACGATATAAATGAATAAGAGATATGAAGAGTGACATTATATACATATAGGATATAAATGCACATTTGCACCTGAAACAAAAAATTACCGTGCTGTATATTTGCCTGACTCCACCTCCAACATGGTGGGTCATATAAGGTCGATCTAATGGGTCGGCCAACAATTGGATTATAATAGTGTCCTATTATTGGCATGGTCACAAAATTACCATATACTGTATTTCCATGATTTCACCACCAGCATTAGGTTGGCCTAGGGTTGCCACCTTTTTTGGAAAATAATACTGGTCTTCCTATATATTTTTTTTCCCCTATACATTGGAATAAACCATAATTTTTACTGGCCAGCCTGCTAAAATACCGGCCAGGTGGCAACCCTAGGTTGTCCCCAGGTCAACTGATGAATCATAATAGGGTCCTAAGCAAGCTTTTTGGTAGAGGACTGCAGGCCCATTCTAAAAACATTTTAAAGTGTTGCAACTTTGTGAAATGGTCTCCGAAGGATGTTTTTCATGAGTTTCAAAAGGTGTTCAGGGCAAAAGTGTAGAGACGCAAGTACCTTATAGAGTCAGTATGCACACAGCTTATGTCCATTTGAGCTCAAGCGCATTTGCACCTGAGGTTGTAAAAGTAGGAACACATTTTGTTATAAATTTTCCAGAATCTACATACAATTACTAAGTCTTACATAAACTCAAACTAAAGGAACAAATGTTAATGGTCTTATACTGTCTGTAAGTACAAATGTTCTTATCGCTTGCTTAACATTAAAGGAAACCTGTCATGATTGAGTTAACACTAGGAAGGAAATAAAACTTTTAAAACAAACCACATACCCCTATTTATTATGCTCAAATCTCACTAATTCTCAATTTATAACTACTTTTCAAATGTCCATGAGACACTAACTGAAGCCCTGACTTTCCAGAAAGTCAGGAGAGCAAAGCATCATGGGTAGAATCAGTACTGCAGACTCCTCTCACGATATCACCAGTTTGTGCAGTTGTTAGTGGCTGGAGTAGCCCACACAATCTGAATAGAACAATAGAAGGTGTTTCAAATAATTCCCATAGAATATCAAGTCCTGGTGTGACATGAGTTATACAGAACCTGTCTATCATAGAGTTTACTCTGAATAAGCATGAATGAGATTTGGCAGTTTGGCACAGCCCAAACACGGAAAACAAAGGGGTGTTTAAACATGGCAGCGCCTATGAAGCCCTTTTTACATGAAGGATATTTTCTAATCCGTTTCAGATATAGACAAAAACAGCTGACTAAAGGGTTTAACTAAGGATGGAAAATAAATATTTTACTTATGTCTCAAGGTGACAGGTCCTCTTTAAGGAGCAGTAATTAAAAAAAAAAATTTTAATTGTTTAAATTGTTTAAAGTCAGACGAAATGACTGGACCTTACTTATTATTTAAAAAGCACAATTACATTGAAATAGTCGAATTTTTGGGCTAATTCCAGTGCAGACCACAGAAACTTTGAAATAGTATAGGGACCTCTTCCATTGACTTTTTACATCCTTGGGGTATAATAAATCTTGAAAAATTCATGTTTTTTTCCCCACTAAAAATTCTGATTTTATAACTAGAAAACCTGGAGTTTTTGGCACTTGGACTTAAATAAATAGCTAAAATAGCTAATCAAATGTATGGTTTACAGTACAGAAAAAAGTACCTGACAGAGACAATATGGTGCTGCATTGGCTGACCAGTTCTCTGCTCACTAGCCCAGGGCTTCCATAGACATTCTGTAGTTTGATGGAAAGTTTCAGATGGAACACTTTCACCGGAGTGCTGGGAACGCAGTGTTCCTCGCTCTTCGTGACCTGGCAGTTGAGGGGTAAGGTAGTTTGTTTTGAACTCTTGATGGTTACATTGGCAACACTTTGGATTCTGGTGTAAGTCCCCTGAGTGAGACGCCACCTCTCCATTGGATCTTTCAAAAGTCGGTTGGTGGCAGAAAGGAGATGAAGGCAATTTGTCTCGCACAAAGCTTGGTGACTCTTGCAGCAAATTATGCTGAAACTCCTGCATATAAGTCTGATCGTAATCCACGCAATGTTCACCATCCATGAGCAGCCTGTAAGGGAAGATCATATAAATGCACAGAGTAAAATTCCATTGTCTTCTATACATGAATTCAGATATTAACTTGGTGTGAGAAAGTGGTGGTGGGGGGGGGGGGGGGTGAAAAGGCCTCAGACACCACACAATATCCAGGCATTGGAGCCAACCTTGCTAGCACAAATGACTCATAAACAGCAATCGTACTGGAAAGTTTAATAATGATCGGCTGTGGGTTTATTCCCACTTGGCAGTAACTGAAATTCACCACTCTTGCTGTTGCTTTCAGCAGTGGTGTATGCCATGCTGTTGACAAATGGGACCCGGATAATATCTGTGCATCAGTTAACTGATAAGGGTCTGATTTCTAATGAACAATGTATTACTGTTGTCTTTTGGCAAAATGGCAGAGTGCCTTAAAGCTTTTCATTTGATAACTTCCTTGGAACAGTGTCCTCCTCAAGTCCATAAATAATAAAAAAAACAAGTGCAAACAGTGAAACGCATTTGGTGTAAAATCATAAACTGGTAACACAGTAATACAACTTTTTGGATGGGTACTCACAAGATATTTTTGTGGTTCAGGTATCATATATCACTGAAAACACCCATTTATCCCTAGTAAAGCTTGTCCTTGCATTGATATAAGCATAAAAACGCAGGCTTCATTGTTATCAACTGCTCCCATAGTCTGTTAGAATGTCAGCTGCCAGTTACCCTGTAGGTACCAACAATGAGTTTAGGTAGACCAAGATCTGTAAAGAGGCCTGTGGTTTTAGTCTACATAGATCACAGTGTGCTGTTTTGATCAGGGATAATCTGTATTATTTTGTTATTGCTTCAACAAACACGGACTAGCTGTAAGAGTTTAATATTCATTGTTTTTAAAAAAATTTATTATTAGTAATTATTTTTATATTAAATATGGAAGAAACCTTCCATAAGTTCAAGCTGATCATCCATTCTTTACAACATAAGTCTTGGTTCCAGGCCATAGCTTTGCCATACATGTTCTGTATAGCTACAGTAATTTTAAGGGCTATGGTTAGAGGTGTATGTAATGTGAATTTGGGGGGGGGAAGGTATAGTAAACAATTAGTCATGTGTAATGTAAATGTGTTTAGGGTGGAAAGGTATAGTAAACAGTTTAGCAAACTCTAACCTCATTCTTCAGTTGCTGTAGCAGAGACATAGGGGTAAATTTACAAAATTCACGTGAATGGATCGAAGTTCGATCGAATATGATCGAATTACAATCATACGATTTTTTTAGGATATTCGAATATACAAATTTGGCCTCTTCGATCATCGAATACCGAATTATCGAATAGATCAAATGATCGTATATTCGATAATTCGATCATTCGATGATTGAAGGAATTAAAATTTTAAAATCCTTCGAATGCCAGATTGAACCTACCGAATACCAATAGAAGCCTATGGGAACCCCCCATAGGCTTGTTTGACTAAGTCCTGCTCCAATACCATTCGTACGATCGAATGATTCGATCGTTAAAATCGTACAATTTTTTTAGAGGCTCGAAGTAAAAAGTACAATTTAATCGAGAAATCGAATATCGAGCAAAATGATAGCCTTAAACTATTCGATAAGCATTCAATAGTCAAATGATTATCGAATTTCGAATAAATTCATAGGATTTTTGCTGAATAATAATAAATTTGCCCCTTACTGTTTTTTTAATTAAAATTGGGAAGAATCATTATTTTATAACATCCCAGAGGCTACTTGCAACTCTTAGTAAACTCCCAATATGCATTGTGCAGAAAGTAAAAACAACATTTCAGAAGCAGCCTGCTGGCACATAACTGGAATTTGTCTTGCTAAAGCATCAGCTTATCGGCATGATACCAGCTTGGAATCTGTGTTCCTTCATTAACAAACTGAGTACAAATACCATATGTCACCGGCACTGAACAAATGTAGAAACAGCATAATCTCTTTCCCTGGGGCAGTACATGATCCAGTCCTAAAATCCACAAAGAATTCATTAACGAAACGGCAATTTAACATCCATTTGATTCAGTCCTAAAATCTACAAAGAATTCATTAACGAAAAGGCAATTTAACATCCATTTGGTTCTGGGGGATAGTTATCTGTCTTATTTATTGCTAATGTGGCTACAACACAATACACAGCTTGCACCCATACCCCACTTTTAATCTGCTGGTTTGGAAGCAAACTGTTTGTCAGATCCTCTCTGCTCAAAAACAGCAAAGCCCGAGGCTTCTGTGCATTAATACCCATGTAATTCTCCCAGTCCTTTAGCCTAATTTCTGTCCAAAAACATTTGGAAACTATTTTTTCCAAGCTAGCCTGTCCCTTGGAGTGCATACTTTAAGGAGCTGATTTATCAATTCTTCTGATTTATGTTTCTTTAAAATATTTATGTTTTCAAAAACAAATGTAAAACTTCGGCATCTAAAAGCTTGCAAGGTCATATAGAAGAGTTAGAGACCTTCTATATGAAAGAGCTTCAGTTATTCTGAATTGAGGTTTTGGAGTTCTTTCAATCAAGTTTTTTTAAAGAATAAACAAACATTACTTTTTTTAAAAAAAAATTATGAGTTTATTCAAAGTAGAAAAAACCTCTACACAAATTTTGATAAATAGGCCTCCAAGCAGTCTCCAAAAGTTAATGGACTGCCCCATGGGCATCATATAAGTAGGGCATAAGCATTCCCTTTAGGGATGCACCGAATCCACTATTCTGGATTAGGCTGAACCCCCGAATCCTTCAAGAAAGTTGTATTTAGTTACATTGCCATTTTAAAGGTGAGCTCTCACTACTAGTGGTGTGCGAGTTGAGAAATTCTCGACCCACACCCAACCATAACCCGCCCCCTCTCAAAACAGATGTAGCCCGACTCACCCCCCCCTTAATTTATAGACCAGCACTCGACCCACAGTGATGACACAAAGGGGGGGAAGCTATAAATTTAGGCACAGAAGCCAGCAGTGCTAGGTTGTGGGCAGGGAGAGCAGAAGAAGAGTTAAACCCATACCCACCCATGAATGAAGATTTTGTGCAGGAGCTGACCCAAATCTGCCCAACCTGCGAGTCCTGTGGGTTTCGGGCTAGCCTGCACGTCACTACTCACTACCCCTGCAATCTAACTCTTCAAGTATTGTACTAGTGGGTACCACTGGGGAGCTAACCCCACCACTTTTTATTGTTGGAGCTTTGCCTGACCACCCTACACAGCCTTTCTGGGAGCTCTCCATCTGTTGGCCCCCAACACAGAATTCACTGAAGTTGCCCTGGGCCCCCATTATTAGAGGGTAAATGCAGAGATCAAAATAATAAATAGTATATTCTGTAACACTTGTATATATTTCAATTATAAATGCTTAGCCCATGGCCCTCCAGCTGTGGAACTGTAGTTCATCCTGTCAGCATACAGTATAATGTGCTTTTCAGTCTCTTGACTAGCTCAGAAAGGATTTATTTTGATTCCATCATTTCTTGGGTCAACTATTGTGGTCTTACACAAGTCATTTATAGTTGACCTGTAGGAGCAGCAAGTCGAAACATTTTCTTTAACTTCAGCATAAGACTTTTTAACCTACATACAGGATCTTCCAATGAAGTTCCTATATGATTATGATATGTAAATATATTTTTATTTTAGCACTTCAAGCTACTTGCTACTTGTTGTTTGCTCCTCTGATTATTAATGATTTACTGCTTGGAGGGCAGAGGGGGGAAATCTCTTTTTCTCTTCACTTGTTTGCTTTGTAACTGAGATATTGATCATGCTAATATTACTCTTTGCACACAGGCACAGTGTAGAAAAAAACTAGTTAGAATGATATGATTATTGCACTTATGGCAATTCACCAGCAGCATTTTTCATCCCCCATAATATAGTTGTTCAGGTTATAATACACAAGAGCCATGGAAATCCAGGCACGATATCTCCATAAACAGTGTAACAATGTCATCTGTTATAATTGTTGCCTAGTGATGTCATCTCTGGCACCTGTCATTCATAAAAAGTAATGGACCACCTTTTATAAAATGTGAAAATATAAGAACCACCCCAAAGCAGGTACATTAGTTCACTATATATTCGTAAAACAACAATTAAAAGCCTAACAATCAATTCTGTGAATTACTAACATATTATTTGCAGTCTTAACTAGCAATGTAATAAAAGGCACGAAGATCGATTAAGGTCTAGTAACCCATAGCAACCTATATTTACTGTCAAACTGCTGACAGTAAATGCTACCTCCTAACAGGATGCTAAGGGTTACATTGCCCCTAAAGTAGGGCTGGAACTCGGGTAGGCAGGTGCACTAGAGTGGGGGCATAGTTCCGATCAGACAGACAGGAGGGTGAAGTAGGAAAGTGAGTGGTTGAAAGCCTGGGGGGGGGGGGTTAGAGGTGATTGTGAGGCAAGCAGGGGCAAACTGGTGAGGAGTCAGGCCTAGTAGTATTTTTTTATTATTGGGCTGCAATACCACTTGTCCTGGCTCTGTCCCAAAAAGTCCATCTGTTCCGTCTAACATAATAGCAGAACCAAATTTGCAGCTCACTAACTCTCATTTAATCAGTGACTTTAAGAGGGGCCAAATGGGACATAATCGTTCAATGTGTTTGCAATTGAGCCTTAGCAAGCAGGTAAGATTAAAAAGCAAATAGTTATAACTCATGTGCCCCCCTCAAGTCACTGATTGGTTACTGACTGTTTACTGCCTTTATTGTTATGGTGAACAATTCCTTTAGGATCACTACTGTTTCAGATCAAATCCATTGATTCCTTTTTGAGTCCTGGATGGGCAGCTGGTGGGAGAAGTGTTTGTATTTATTGTCCCTTTCCAATTGATGTAACCCCCCAGTGATATCAGGGACTACCAGAAAGGGAGCCTACACATAATAATAATTGAGCTGCTATTAGTTTTCAGTGACTCTTTCCTTTTAAGAAAGCACAGTACAAAAAATAAAGATCCTTTTCAAAACTGCAAGCTAAATAAAAGCAAGCCAACAATCCTGTGCCTAGCAACACTTTATGTGTCTCATTTAACCAGACATGGGTGAACAGTATAATCAAGATCATTCCTGCGGACCAAGATAAACATAGCCTACAGAACAGAAGTTATACTGAGCTCTAAATGTACATCATTTGACAAATAAAAGGTTTTAACAACTAGGGGAAAAATATTAGATAACTATTATGACACTTTCATTGGATTTAAATGGCTTTGTGCATCTTTTACAGTTCACAAGATGCACAAATGGAACAAGGAATGATAGACACTGACTCACAGTCCATGTAAGCGGATACTATGCCTCTTTACTATAAGATGAGTGTGACTGATACTCGTTCTCATCTGTTGTACTGCTGATGGCTGGCTAATGTCCTCTGTTCCAGTGCTTGAGTAGATGAGAAAAAATTGGAAGAATGAGAGAGACTTGTAACAAATGTGGTGAAAGCCATCGGAAAAGAGAGATTAACGAGGGATTAGATCCACCGCCAGATATTTCAGTAAGTATCAGCAGCTAGAAGTCCTCTGCACTCAAACCATTATCAATATATATATATATTTTTTTTTTAAATGCCTTCCACTTCAAACAAAACAGAGATTGTTTGTCCATATATTGCAATATACTTAAACTGGCCAACTACGTCAAAGTCATCCCATATCTGGCCAGTCCTACTCTCAAATTACATCTGATTCATTAAGAATTCTATTGCTTAATTATATATTTTACACAGGGACTACGTTTTACCTGCAACTTACTTGCTGCTTTCAAAGTAAAACTCCCAAACTTGGTTGCCCTTTTATTAGACAGTGATCCAGTGGGATCACCTGACTATAGTTGGGAGGGGTGGGAGCTACAACAGGGAGCTGGTCACTGCTCCTATATGAACTATAACAAACAAGGGAAAGTTGTGCTTATCACTAATTTTTTTATATAATTTTTTTTATACATTAGATATAGAATTCCTTATTTGGAAACCCATTATCCAGAAAGCTCCAAATTACGGAAAGGCCATCTCCCTTAGACTCCATGCTATTAAAATAATCAATTTTTAAAAATAATTATTTCCTTTTTCTCTGTAATAATAATAAAACAGTAGCTTGTACTTGATCCCAACTAAGATATAATTAATCCTTATTGGAAGCAAAACAAACCTATCAGGTTTATTTAAAGCTTAAATGATGTTCTAGTAGATTTAATGTATGAAGATTCAGATTACAAAACAAAACAGGGATTGTCTGTCCATATATTTCAATATATTTTAGATGGCCAACTACGTCAAAGTCATCCGCGGTATGGCCAGTCCTACACTCAAATTGCATCTGATTAATAAAGAATTCAATTGCATTTCTTTATATTGTTTTGTCTTCGGATTAAACAATTATCTTTATTTATTTTGCATTATTCATCCAGAGCCTAAAACCAAACCCTGTTGTGTATACATTAGAAACTAGATTAACTTAAAAAAGCAAACCTACTCAGCCTGTGCCCAGAGGCCGAAATCCAGACATAGTCAGCCTGTTTTGGAACCATATGATGGTACAATACAAACTCAGTTATCCACTCCGATTATGAATTCATATCACATTAGAACTTTATCAGTGCCTTGAGTGAAAGGGAGTTTACAGATGAAGCCACTTTGGTTTGTGTGTTTGACACTTAGAATAACTAAACCCAGATATCCCACTTATCCCATTTAACAAAGAAAATTGTGTCACGACATCCCTTCCAATGAAAGAGTTCACCATTGAAATCAATGGTGCTTTGTTATGCTAAGGAAAAGGTTAAATGCATTAAATGAGTTAAAATGACTTTAGATAACACAGTTCTTCAGTTAATCCCGAGTCATGACGCATTTAACACCAGGGCCAGATTTACAAACTAGCCTCCCCTAGGCCAGCTTTTCTCCACGCTCCCTTCCCCTGCTGGCTCAGTCCCCCTCCGCTGACCCCTCCCCTTCCTGTTCTGTCCCCCTCCCCTTCCGGTTCCACTCCCTGATGTGCGTCTCCAGTGCTAGTAAATTATAGCATTGTGGCTGGGCGGCATAAAATTCTGCCACCCTAGGCCCAGGCCTTTGTAGCCTTGTCACAAATCCAAGCCTGTTTAACACATACATCCAAGTGGCTTCATCTGTATGTTCTGCATTCCTGTGGTATGCACATCCTTGTATCCCTTGCAAATAAAAAGGTACATAATGTTTTATATATATATATATATATATATATATATATATATATATATATAGAATGTACAAAATAATTTCCACTGAATAATATACAGTACATAGCTAGGGGCCTATTATCTCTATTGCAAAGTTAGACATAGCCTACTTTTTCTGTGCCACCAAAGACCTGTCTATATTGGCTACCTGTATTTTAACCTCATCCCCAATAATTTACCCATAATCCCCTCATGTGGGGTTGTGGATTGACCCCTTAATAATAGAGTTTATATTATTTCTCTTGTATAGATTAATGATAAAAGGCCTCATTCACAAAGACCGTAGGATAAAGTGCAAGAGCATTAAAAGGAGCAAGAGAGTCAGTCCATCTGCACCCCAATAAATCCAGTGCCAACTAAATACAATTGTATTAGTGAGGAGAACTGCAGGTCTTTGCACGACAAAACAAAATGCAAAGGCCTATGACTTTTTTTGCAAAATGCAAGTTTGCGTTCACTTTTGCAAAGGAGACCTTATTTACATGGGGGAATAGGCATACACACAATAAATAGTCAAACAGGCATCTTAGTTACACTTTTTCAACAGAAATTATTTTATTCTGTCTATAAACAGTAGCTATAGACGCCTGCAGCTAGAATAACATGCTTTCTTGTCAGAGCAGGTTGCGAAAAATTCTTTTCGTCTAGAAAAGAATGATTATTCACGAATCTGGTTATTTTTTATTAAACGTGTCAGGCATTTTATTAGACGTTTACGATTCGGTGATTTTATGGGTAGAGCTTTTACAGTATTCTGTTAACAAACATAGAAATATTATTATCCTTTTATTTCTGACATATCGCATCAGAGACACACAGATAATAATCCCTTCTTTACTGTCAAGTCCATGAATGCTTTGCAGAACTGATATAAAATGGCTAAGCTGGATATGACTGGTAATTTGTGCCCTTGTGCCCATCTGTGTCTCAGATGTTTATCTCTATAAACCAGTATGATATATACATTTATTCATGAGTTATATAACTTTTATATAACTGTTATAATTAAAAGATGTTGGGGGGAAACAAATTTTATTGAATCCCCATGTGGTATTACAGGGTTAAAATGACAAACTACCAATGAGAAGTAAATGCTAAAAGCTTCAGGGTTGCACTATGCCCTATTAGGGGTTGTTTACAAAAGCAAATGTATGCAAGTGTTCTAAAAAGGATGCAACAGAGACAACAAATTGATGCAATTCATTAATGAACTTCATTCTGCCTCTTCTGATGAATGGTGAACTGCACCTATTGACCTATGGGGGAACCCTGGAGCTACTGCCACCCTGAACCTAGTAGAAGCTCCAGGGCTCCCAAAAATAGTCGCTGCACCCAGTGAATCAGATGCAAATCCAAGAATATTAGACACAGACAAGAAATCTGCATCAAAACTCAAGCACAACATTTTAGTACACATGGTGTAAATGACTGACTCAATTTTGGGGAACAGCCACAATTATGGGGGCAAAATGCTGCATTATGGGAAAAACATCCTACTTTTCCTCCACTTTGCACACAGAATTCGTGTTCATAAATGACCCCTATTGTCTAATAAAGCAGAGGGTTCCTAAATTTTTGGGTGTGCCCCTCTATGGTAGCCTGAAATGCTGGAAGCATTGAGGAGGGAGGAAGCCTGAATACCAGCTGAGATAAAATTTGGATGTGAATGCTAATCAGTTTTGAAAACACCCATAACTATAGCAGGAAGATGTTACAGTGATATTTTCATAGATCTGTGTGAGTTTTTGGAGCTAAAGGGAGCTTGACCAAATGTTGGACCTCAGAGGAGGCTTGAGCTTTAAAAGTGCACTATCATGATATACTCATCATTCCAAGAGGTATGACTTGTATGTATATTTTACAAGGTTTAGTCTGAGGGGGCCTGTGTTAACAGGCATTGATAGTATAAAGGTAGATGTCTTGAGAGTCAGGCATTAAAGCTAAGAAAGGCTCTGAATATTACTGAAATTAATGTGGACGTAAAGGGTAAGAAGAAAAGAACTCATTGGAACATGGGTCCATTAGGAACATGATGGCCAGTTGCCTTTTTCAACTCCCAGATGCTTAAATGAAGTGGCACCCAGAACAAATAACACAGCGAGTAGAACCAGTAAATGGGTAGGCAGAAGAGGCACATGCTTAGGGTGTCTAGGTTCTATGGACTTATATCTCTGTAGTAGACAGTTTTATTTCTATTGGCAGATGCATGGTTGTGCACATTAACCCTGGGGCTGCTTCTCTCAAGGAGAGCATCGACGCACTTGTTTGGATTTACCAAACAGTCATTTTGAATTACACAACTCCTGTACATGGGAAACCCTTGTTTTTGTCAGAAAGCCAATAAAATCAAGTAGTTGTGCCAATTTTTCCTTTCCAAACTTGCTGTTTAATTTCTAGCAGCTCAGAAACATAATGCTTCTTTCTCTACCCAGGCAACATATAATGCACATGCAGTAGCTTTAAAGGGGATATTCAAGTTTAGTATGGTGTAGTACAGAGTACTGCACATATCCAAGGCAATCTGTAATTTGTCTGCATTTTAATTATTTACATTTTAATTTTTTTGCTTGGAATTTAAACTCTTCTTGGGGTACTCAGGGTTAATTATCCTAGCGACCAATGAGCAGTTTCAAAATTAAAATAAAAGATGAATCATAAAGAGATTAGGAATGTAAATTAGACTGAAAAAGCTGCATAATCAGTCTAGTCTTTGTTTGCTGGGGTTAAAACCAGCAACCATATAGCATACAGTATTTTCCCTGAAAAATACCCTGAAGAGAGAATAGTAACACTAATAAATCAATAACCATACAAAAAACAATAATGAAGATCATTTGCAAGGCTATTCCTTCGATTACATACTAAGCATTAGAGTAAAAGCGAACTTCCCCTTTCAGTTCTATTATGGTTAAGGGATAAATTGCAAAATTTGCTGAATTCAATTTTATATAGTTGAAGTATACTGAAACATTAGATCAGAGGGCAGCTTGTCAGAACTGCAGCCTCCCTGATGTTAGACTACAACTCCCTGCATTCTCTGACGTCCTGTATTAGGAAGCTGACCCCATAAAACTAATGGCCCACAGACTGGCAACCCTGCGGTAAGTTTTTCTTTTATAACACCCTGAAATGCCCTTTTTATTTCTCTCCCCGGTGCTTGGTTTATTGGCAGCTGCCTACCCTTGACCTACTGAATATGATTGGAACAGGACACACAGGTAATGGGAATGTCGATTAATGATGAAAGCTACACGATGGGTTGCACATAATGAACACAGGGATAAAAGCAGAAGGAATAAAGCTGTTTATTGATACATATAATGCATATCATATATACAATGCATGGGTGAATGATGATTCCATAAATGGATGTGGGTGCGGAATGGAAGACAGGACACGGCACTGATCTGTTCTGGCGGGGGGGGGGTGATTCATGCAAATGTAGGGTGTCTCTTGGCTACCTTGGTTTCTCCCTTTGGGTGCCTCCTGTACTGCTGCCAGCAGATTGATCTGCGATGAAATGGCGCTTGTTCATGGTGTTGCCAATTCAGGGTGAAGCTTTAATCCAACAGAGAGAAAAAGGAGGGCAGGCAGGTTGGCAAACCCTAACAATGTCTTTGAGGAATGTGAAGGCAGGAAAGTTCTGCTAGGGTTTCCCCTGCGGTGGCTGCTGGGAGCTGTCCAGCCTGTCGTGGTGCTGAACCCTATCCAGCCTGCTGAGCTGATGCCTGGGAAAAGCTGCTGCACTTCCCAGTTTGATAGACTGTCCGAATGATATTGGCTATGGACTGCTGCTCAGCCCTGCAAGGCAGAAATGATAAAAAGAGCATGCGCAGAACTCACTGTCTCAACTGTATTATACTGAACCAATAGCTGATCACAGGGGAGGAAACTAGACCATTCCACTTGCTAAGCTCCCCACAGAAACAGCGCTCTCTCCTCCAATAGGAGTCTGCAATAACATTATGCAGTCAATCACAGGAAGAGGGCTTTCATGCACAGCCTACAGCACAGCCAGCAGACTCCTTAGGAGCTGTAAGAAGGAAGGGAGTGGGGATTAATATAATTATAGGGATGTACATGTAGCCCTATGTAAGATTGTTATATTCATTATCATAGTTTATATTGGATACAAGGCTTTGTTAGCATTAGACGCTGGTTTGTTTGCCTTTATTCCTTTCATAGTCTCCTAGTCGCTTGCTGTTTTGCTTTTATACTTTCTTACTCACTCTTCATTATTTTGGTTATCATTTGGTTATTTGTATGTACTTCAAAAACAGGCAGTCACTTTTTCAAATATATATAAATATATCTCACTTTTTAAAGACTAATGAGTTCTATGCTAAGGTGGCCTTAGCTCCAGTGTTCCGCACGGAACTTGCAGTCCTAAATGACCATTAGGTTTGTTTTGCTACCAATATGAATTTTTGTAGCTTAGTTACCTTCACGTACATGGGAATCATTAAACGCTTTGTGAATAATAGACTACTGGATAATAAAATCCCATACCTTTAACTGAACAATCAAAATGAATAAAAAAAAAATACAAACTGCCGTTTGTCTTGGAATACCATTGCCTACATCATACTAAAAGTACCATTTGCAGAACACATCCCTTTAAGCTGGCCACAACATTGGTGATCAGTTCTTCCAATGCAGTTTCACCAGAACTAGATGACCATCAGTTCATTGTGTAAATGTCACTGAATCATTGTTTGAGACTATTGCATGCTTTTGCAAATGCGTTATATTTGATTGGCCAAAGGAGGAAAGCAGCTTGACTGACCTATAGGGCGTATTATGTCATTGGCCATTCTGGAACATAAAGCACATTGAAATCCATAATCACATCCATGTTGCATATTGGGTGTTCTGTGAGCCACAAAATAATTATTTTATGCATTACCACAAATGCAACAAATACTTGCTTTACAGAGCAGCTTAATTGTATTATCTGGTTATTTGGAAAATAATTATAGACACCAAAAAAGGTGTAACCCTAAGTTGTCATTTTAATATTCTAGAGCTAATATCAGAATCCCTGTTATTTTGATATTCAGACACACCCTTGTATACAGGGACCCACACAATTCAGCATTTTTGGATCTAACCAAATACTGACTCATCCACAGTCAGATCAAAAACTAACCCTAATTTTCAGTTTGAGAAAATGTAAACATTGGAAACAGTAAATAAATTTTATTTACAGTTATCCAAACATAACTTTAAGGGTTTGGATTTGGTTCAGATCAGGCCAAATCTTAAATCCTGCACAAAATGCCAGGATTCCACCTTATGCCAGAGCTACTGCTGGATTTGGTGCTTCCCTACTTTTATGTTTTCTAGAAGAGTAAAAGAAAAATAAATAGTATGCATCAGTGAGGCTGATTTGGTGATACCACTGGTCAGGCAGATGTTGTGGCTGTTAATCATCTGAGCTGCCTATGTATTGAACATTGAGGTATAAGTAATTAGACTGATACACCACAACTTAGTGGTTCACCTTTTATTAACTATTAGTATGTTATAAAAAGACCAGCAACTTTTCCATCGGTCTTCATTATTTATTCTTTATTTCTTTTAGTTTTTAAATGATTTGCCTCCTTCAGACTCTTTCCAACTTTCAAATGGGGGTCATTCCTCCATCTGTTCAGTGCCTTTCATATTCCAATCTACTAAATAAATGCATTTTATTGCTACTTATTACTCATCTTTTTATTGAGGAGTGTATGGTTTCTAGGGTAATTTGGACTCTAGCAACCAGATTGCTGAAATTGCAATCTTGAAATTGACAAGCTAGATATTTAAAGGGATCCTGTCATGGGGAAAAAAAATATTTTCAAAATACATCAGTTCCAGAAGAATTCTGCACTGAAATCCATTTCTCAAAAGAGCAAATAGATTTTTTTATATTTCATTTTGAAATCTGACATGGGGCTAGACATTTTGTCAATTTCCCAGCTGCCCCAAGTCATGTGACTTGTGCTCTGATAAACTTAAATCACTCTTTACTGCTGTACTGCAAGTTGGAGTGATATCACCCCCTCCCTTTCCCCCACCCAGCAGCCTAACAAAAGATCAATGAGAAGGTAACCAGATAACATCTCCTTAACACAAGATAACAGCTGCCTGGTAGATCTAAGAACAGCCCTCAATAGTAAAACCCGTGTCCCACTGCGTACTATTCAGTTACATTGAGAAGGAGAAACAACAGCCTGCCAGAAAGCAGTTCCCTCCTAAAGTGCTGGCACAATTCACATGACTGGGGCAGCTGGGAAATTGACAAAATGTTTAGCCCCATGTCAGATTTCAAAACTGAATATAAAAAAAAATCTGTTTGCTCTTTTGAGAAATGGATTTCAGTGCAGAAGTCTACTGGAGTAGCACTATTAACTGATGCATTTAATAAAAAACATGTTTTCCCATGACAGTTTCCCTTTAAGATTAAAAGCACACAAGAGAATGCCTTCCATTTCTAGCTACCATAAGAATGACTAAATGCCTAGGAATCAAAAAATTCTTCCCCAGTTAGCAAGTTGTTAGCAATTTGTAATGGTTACATGGTCTGCAGCATTTATTGTGTTAAACACCTTACCAAGTTAGAAATTAAGTAGTTATAACTTGGAGAAATCACTGAACTTCATGGTTGAGTGTCTTCTTTCAGCCCCATTTACTATGTAAGTATGTAGCAAATTTCAGTTTAATAAGAACAGCTATGTGTGAGTAATTTTTTTGAGCAGTAGTTCAGCATTCTAGAAAACTTTCCACCCTCATGCCAACCAGTTAACATCTTTCCTGTTTTCATTGTGATTATTATCCCCCTTATCCTAAATATTCTGACCTCATTCTGCCACACTTGCTTAATCCCATTCAAGAAGCATTTTATTTAATGTATAAAAGCCAAGAACATACAACACAGGTTCTCATGCAGGAATGACAGTATGATTTTATTGAGAGGAGGAGTTACAACTACTACCACAAAGAGGTGTGGATTATACAGCACAGGATGTCAATCAACAAAATACAGAGGTTTTCAGATTTCAGATCATGTATTCTGGATCTCTAATATTTTTCCTTTCCTTGTTTAAAGCAATAAGAGGTTTCTTTCCCTTGGCTTTGCCCTTTATCTGCTTGTTGTTGAGTGCTACTTTGTTGGCTAGTGGTTTGGCCTTGTTGCCCAGTCCCTTGCTGTTGAAAGACACTGCCTTGGCCCTGTTGTTGACTGCTTTGGGTCTGACCACTGCTTTGGGTCCTGCTTTGGGTCTGACCACTGCTTTGGGTCTGACCAATGCTTTGGGTCTGACCACTGCTTTGGGTCTGTCCACTGCTCTGGGTCTGACCACTGCTCTGGGTCTGACCACTGCTCTGGGTCTGACCACTGCTCTGTTGTCCTCTAGTCTGCACTTGACTACTGGTTTGGGTCTGACCAGTGCTCTGTTGAGTCCCTTGCCCTTGCCCTTGCTGTTGACTAGTTTGGGTCTGCTGGCCACATCCTTGCTGTCCACTTCCCTGGCCCTGCCCTTGCTTCTGGCACACCCCACTTGAACCCCCAGTTCCCTGTGTCGGCTGCACACTAGTTTGCTGTTTCCCATCATGCTTTTCTTCATGTCCCTTTGGGGGCTTTACATCTTGTGCTGGTGGAGTCTGTAAATAAAAAGAAACAGAGGATTTACATTTGCACTTCGCTAAAAGGGTTCTCATACAGATCAAAATATTTCTGATACAGGTGTAATAGTTGTTCCCTTGAATATATATTCTATATAATTCTAATCTATGGGTCACTATACATAAAGAAGGAGTAGATACTGTAAATAAAAGTACAGTACACACCATATCGTATACAATGTGTTTGTTTATATATTTTAGGCACATTTACCCTGAACTAGAGTCCTGCGCAGGTCCATTTTTTGCAACCCATACCCGACCCGTACACGCAAACTGCAATCCAGACTCGCAACCTGCATTCTTACCCACCTGGACCCACTACCTGACCCGCAAGTACCTTATCCACAACCCGGACCCATGACTCGCTGACCATCAAGAATCAGGAAGTGCTGTCATTGTAATCAGAAGTGACATTTTGGGGAGTAGGTGTGATCAGAAAATCTGAGTAAAAATCACTACCCATGGTCCGACAGAGCCCACAGAACCACCGACCCACGTCTATACCCACACCAGGAACTTCTACCCGCAACCCGTAGGGTACCGCAGGTTTTTGCGGGTAACCCGCGGATACCAGCCCGCTGCAGGACTCTAACCTGAACATCTTCTTTAATGGATATTAACAGAATGCAATTGACCATAAAAAATTAATTGCTAATAACAAAGTATTAGTCAATATGAAGGCCGAGGGGAAACTGCAACTTGCTCTTTGCACTTGCTATTGATAGTATGCTTTGTACAGATATCTAACAAGCAAACACCCGTGGACTTTAATTGTTTTGTGTGTGGATTGTACTTACCAAGACTTGCTTGTTGCCAGAAGGCTAAAAAAAAAAAAATATATAATAATTTACTTTTTATACTGAAATCCTGTCCATTTTACCATTCTACAAGCATCTGCTTTGTACATTTCCAAAGTTATAGCACATAAGATTTTATGAACATTATTGATTGAATGTTGAGTCTATTATAGATTTTATTGAACTGTCTCTTAGCCCCATACAGACAACAAGGGTTGTGTCTAGAAAAATAAACCTTGCAGCACTCACAGATATAGATAGGAAACCAGCTTGTCTGATGTTCCATGAATAGAATTACCATCACCCCCTCCCCAGTTTAACTTGCATTTCATATGTGGCTTCAGCAAGAGAAGAGAAACATTGCATATTGTTATCCAGAAATCATCTTACCTTCTTGGAGGAAGTTGGGGCTGCAAAGTTAATAGAAATATATGTTTAGATGGTTGTATTGCAAACAAATCGAGCCTAAACCAATCGCTGTAATGTTAAACTAGATTCAGAACAGCAAATTAATTTTTACCTCCTTCCATTGCTGTGTTTGTGTTTGGGGTTCTTTACAAAAGACCAGAGAAGATAGACCTGAGGATCGAAAAAAATATTAAGCTATTTACAGAATAATGGTGCTTTGTCTGTAGAAGAATCTTTACCAAAAATGTAGAAAAACACGCTGTACAGTATATAAGAGGAAGTTATATACTCAACCTGTATTTATACTTGTACTGATTATTTTTATTAATTTATAACACTGAATAATTCACATTATCTAGAATGAATAAGATGTATTATACCCTTATTTTAATGTATGCCGGTTTCTCCTGGATACTAAAGCCCTATTGCTACTATAAGCACCATCTCTCCCTACTATACCTGCTATCCCACAGCCACAGTCTCTTCCCAGAGACTATTATCCCCACTGTTACTATAGGCACCATCTTTCCTTATTATACCTGCTATCCCACAGCCACAGTCTCTTCCCAGAGACTATTATCCCCACTGTTACTATAGGCACCATCTTTCCTTACTATACCTGCTATCCCACAGCCACAGTCCCTTCCCAGAGAGACTATTATCCCCACTGCACAGTAATGGAGCTCAATGTATTTTTATTTTCACTACAAGACACCTATATTATGTATGTTTCACTGCTGGTAACTAATCAGATGGGATAGTGACCACAGTTGGATCGGAAAGTCTTATCATCTGTTTGATGCTGTTGTGTGTCATCATGTTTGTAATTTAATTTAATTTAAGTAAGGAACAGTTTACAGAGACACTGCTAATGATCTGGCTTTTCATCTCATAAAATGGGTGTCTGAAATGGGTTTCTCATGTACCTACTCCATACTTTATTATAATTGATACTTGTGTCATCACTTTTTTTTATCACATTGGTAGTCTGCTGCCCGTGTGCAAAATAATTATTAAACATAAGCTGCTTATTCTCTGGTTTTATGAGTGCCATTCTGTTTATATAGAACATATATTAATCCTGCTTATGTAACAGGTGCCAATCCCCAGCTAATGGTTAATCCCCAACACCCCTTATCTTCTACTGAAGATAAGGGGTGTCTTTCTATTTTGACATGCTTGTTGCCTTCAGTTTAGGGTTCAGCTTTCATTTTCTCAAGTAATAACAGATAATTAGATCAGGCACATTCCTACTTAAAAATAGAGCTTTAAAATTAGAAAAGTAATTTAGTTTAACTTTTTGTATCATGTAGATCAGGGATCCCCAACCTTTTTTTACCCGTGAGCCACATTCAAATGTAAAAAAAGTTGGGGAGCAACACAAGCATGTGTGTCCCTGGGGTTGCCAAATAAAGGCTGTGATTGGCTATTTGGTAGCCCCTTTGGGACTGGCAGCCAACAGGAGGCTCTGCTTGGTACTATATTTAGTTTTTATGCAATTAAAACTTGCCTCCACGCCTGGAATAAAAATAAGCACCTGCGAGGTTAGGAGGACAATGAGAGCAACATCCAAGGGGTTGGAGAGCAACATGTTGCTCGCGAGCGACTGGTTGGGTATCACTGATGTAGAAAGTGATATTCTGAGACAATTTTCAATTGATTTTCATTTTTTATAGTTTGTGGTTTTTAAGTTATTTTGTATTCAGCAGCTTTCCAGCTTGCAATTTTAGCATTCTGATTGCTAGGGTCCAAATTACCATATCATTCATGCATTGATTTGAATGAGAGGCATATGAATAGAAAGAGCATTTGTGTGTTAAATGGGGTTAGTGACCCCCATTTAAAAGCTGGAAAGAGTCAGAAGAAGAAGGCAAATAATTAAAAAACAATGGAAAAGTAAAATGAAGGCCAGTTGAACAGTTGCTTAGAATTAGCCATTCTATAACTTAATAAAAGTTAAATTAAAGGTGATGCACACCTTTAATGTATATCAGGAAAACGCCTTGCTCTAAGAAATATAATAAGTAAGATTCAGTGAGGGAATTCAGTTACCATAAAAAGGCAAGTGGCTTATTCAAATCGGTGCATGGTTGCTAGGGGACTTAGCACTAGATTACTGATATTGCAAAGTGGAGAGCTACTGTATAAAAAGCTAAATAATTCAGAACACATAAAAAATTAAAACCAATTAAAAATTGTTTCAGAATATTACTCTCTACATCATACTAAATGTTAACTCAAAGATGAACAACCCCTTTAACGGTAAGTGCAATGCAGCTTCATTTGCATCACAAGTATGGACAGTTTTAGCGGTTGGCAACAAACAAATTAGGCCTGGACTCTTTGGCCTATACCAAGCTGCCCATTCTTGTCTAACCAAGGTCCTCTGTGTTCAGTATAATTATAATAAATGTTTGGGTTATTTGTCCCAAATTCAAACCATTTTTGCCCAATTGCCCCCACATCTACAGCAGTACTGGTGTTTGCTTGGTTATGACTTTGTTTCCTTTCACCCTTTAGAGTGAAATACATTATAATCTTGTTGTTAGGCTCACTAGAGAGAGGGATCATGTTAAAACTATTGAAAACATCAGCGATAATAAAACTTCAATAAAACTTCAATCAGCCATTCGAGCTTCTCAATAGAAAACGGTATATTTCTGGCTTGAAAGAGGCGTCGTATATAAAGATAAGCCCCAATGCAAGTTACTTAGATTTCTTTACTATATGCTAAAATCATTTTTATATGATTTTCTACTGGATTTTTAAATCAGACGCATGGACATAGAAGTCACTTTACACAGTATAGCTATTAAGCCTTATAGACAAAACAATATGGTTTCATCGTATGAGCATCACATTGCTCTACATGTATAGGCACACAGGTTAGAGATACAAAGATGGACTTACCTCTAGGAGTCGGCAGTAGGCTTTGAGTTTAGTGGACCCATATCTTCCTATTTATTCTGTTTGGAGTGGGTGGATTACTCTAGTGCCTAACCACTATGGCATTTTGCCTAGCAAAGGTGTGCCCCATATGGGCTTAGCAACATAAATATTAAGTAGCAACATATAGAAAGAAAAACAATTATATTTTCAAGGTATGAACAGATTACTCTGTTTAATAACAGTAATTGCCTTAATAAGATAATGACTGTGATTATTCCAGTTGTGCATAATAGTTCATCCTTTAAAGTAACATAACATTTTAATTAAGATGCCTAACGAAGGTAGGAATGTAGAGGGGTCAGTGCAGCTGTATTGTAAATGAATTTAAAAAAGACATAAACCAATCACATTCAAGCTCTCAGAAACACTCTGAAAGGTGATTCAGAGAAATAAATCCAAAACAGGCCTGCTGTAATTTCATCCCTAACCCCAAAATAGCAATGCAACAGCTCACTGCATAAAACACAGGTGATTTTATTCAACAAAAATAACTATCTACAATATACACATACTTGCTTAAAAGTCATACAATCATTTATATCATCACCAGAAAAATAATATCACCTCTCATACTAGGGAATTCCATAACATTGTCTAAAAGGATAAGTTACCATTTATTTTCAGATTGTAAAATCATTTCCTTCTATTCTCAATAAAGACTCCATCCCAGCACTTTTCACCCCAGAGCATTTTTAGGTCAAAAGCCACATCAAAAGATCACTCACACTTTATTTACATGTTTTATTAAATACTATGGTGCAAATTTACTAACTGGAAAAGTTTTTTCGCTGGCAATTTTTCGCTAGCCTGACTTCGTCAATGCAGGTAAATCCAAGCGAAGATGTGCTATAGTTGAATTCAGCCTAGTGCAACTTCTCTAGAGGACTTTGCGCAGGCTAATTTGCATACAGCGGGAAATGTGAAAATTAATGAGCTCTGTATGTTACATGTTACAGCTATTACATTACATTTCCACTCCTAACTACACAAGTCCAGGGAACATGAGTCCCCTGTAAATTATTGTGCCATATGGTAGAAAATGTGCAATCTATCACCCTGAAAAAATGAAAAGTCGCCAGCGTCTTTTGAACGAAAAAGATCATGTAAGTAACTGAAGATTGAGGATGTTCTATGTACTTCAATGCACTTAAAGTGATACTGACAATAAAAAATGAATTTTAACATAGGAATGTACATTAAATGTTACTTATAGGTCATGTTGATCATTTTTTGCTGAGAGGTTTGCTTTTGAATATAACTGTTAGCTGAAATGTCTAAGCCTGACTCTCTGACTCTCTGACACTCTGACTTTGCCAACCTGACTGTCCCATCTCAGCCTGTTAGTTACAGTTTCTAATGATAACAGATGCCGGGTGCACAAATATGGCAGCCCCCTCATACAGGAACATGGGGGATCAGACAGGTAATGTAAAAGCATCATGCAAATACTTTATGGCAAAGTTAGAAGTAGCTTTCAAAGTCAATATTATAATAGATGTAAAAAAAGAGTTTAATTTCAGGTGTACGCATCTCTTTAAGGCAAGTTTGTCGATAGAGGTAATGTTCTGTTAAATCTGCATATTAGTAATGGCCATAGGCCAGAGCAAAAAGTCGCCTGGCATTAGAGTAAAAATCAACAGTAGCATCCTTCTCTTTCACTAGTGAATTGTCACCAGTGTAGTGGCTAAAATGTTTTGCCAGCGTTTTTCACTTCACCCCACTCCATCTTTGATGTGATTAGCTGCTTGGTATTTCAGCAAAGTTTCATGACTTTCTTATTTACTTACAGAATCTTAGCTGCATGTCCCAGTTAACTGGAGTCCATATTTTAGGGGTCAATTATTTGTTCAACAAGAAATTCAAAAAAATTGAAAACAGGTTGACACGGTTGTCAGGCCCCAAAATGTCTCATGGGGCTCCTATACCTGCTGGGCCCCCCTGCAGCGGCAGGGTCTGCTTCCTCTGTAGTTACGCCCCTGCATGATAAAATGGGGGTGCTCAAGGCCTTATTTACCATATAGGATACCTATATGGTAAATGAAAAAGACAGAAAAACAATTGTGCGTAGCCCACTGCCAGATACTTGTGGCTACATCCGACTGCAGGGTGGGTCTTGCAGCTTCTGCGATTGTTGAATGTGTAGTACAGTTTGACCAACTGCACCTCCCGAGGGAAGGAGGTAGGCCGAGGTCCAGTGCCTAGAACAGCACTAAACCTAAATATGGCCTGCCTAAAGTACGAATTGTGAGCAAATGCTGGAGAACTTTTGCATCGTTTTGCCAGGTGAATTTTTGCTGAGGTGAACAATTGTAAATCGCTTATTTATCAGTGCGTGAAAGCTTCCATTCATTAACCTTTTCACCAGACTCTATTTCGCCAGGTTCTGAAGGGCGAATTACTACAATGAAGCTACATCCTCAACATTGTTATGTCAGTGACATCATATATCTATAAAAAAGAAAAATAGTTAAAGATACTAATGGGGTAATATACTAAATGATCTTAAGTCTGCTACTTGTCAATCCATAAAAACCTATAGCAACCGATCAGCAGTTAGTATTTAAGGGTAGGGACAGACAGGGAGATTCGGGGAGATTCTGTCGCCTGGCGTTTTTAGCAGGCGACAATCTCCCCGAATTTCCTTCTCCCTGTCTGCCGACAAAGCGCCAGCGCCTGTGCAGACGCGGCACGGCGATTTCCGGAATCGCTCGAAGATACACTTTGGGCGATTCCGGAAATGGCCGCGCCGCGTCTGCACAGGCGCTTTGTCCCTTTACGATCGGCAGACAGGGAGAAGGAAATTCGGGGAGATTGTCGCCTGCTAAAAACGCCAGGCGACAAAATCTCCCCGAATCTCCCTGTCTGTCCCTACCCTAAAAGTCAGGTGTGCAGTAACGCACCCCCCCCCCCGTACACGATTTTCTGGACAGAATAAGTGATAATCTGGTCATAATCAGCGGCGCAAGAGCTGCCGGGGGGCCCTGGCCCAACTGCACCCTCTGCTCCCGTGGTAGTTACGCCACTGCAGCTGTTGGGTGCTTTCTATGGGTTAACAAATGTGGCCAAAAGTAAGACTTTTTACTATATTTTCCCTTAGAGAAATATACAGTATGGTTGCTTTAATGTGGCAATTTAAACTGTATTTAAAGGCTGTTTTTTTCTTCTACTAAACTTTATAAATGTGCCCCATGATGTAATGCCTTTTGTCACGTTTGACATTATTGGTATGTATTGTCAAAAGCAGAATTGAAGAAAAATGTATTTGGCTCATGCACATTATGGCAGCTCATAAGTAGGTTATCTGCAGGTGAACTTGTTTTTATAATGTTCCATTATATGGAGTTACCAAATGAATTGTCTGCTCCATTCATCACAGTACAGTCCAGGAGGGAAAGTGCAATTTGATAAATATGGTCTGAGAGTTTTTTTTAAG
>CM044445.1:100604941-100626972 GCA_024363595.1 Xenopus borealis | reverse complement strand
AGATGAAGAAAAGGTAAGTTTCCACCGGTGTGCCCAGGGCTTTTGCAGTGGCAGAACTACTGGGGTGCAAGTGGGCCAGGGCTCGCACCCCATCATGACGCTTGTGCGCCACTGAATGCGGGCGGAAAATCGTATTCGGACGGGGGCCCAGCTCCTACCCTAAAGGGTATTACAAATTACAGGCAACTACATTGCCGATAAAACTGCAATACCGGCCCTGGCAGGTGTTTTACCAGCTATACCGGTAAAATACCGGCCGGGTGACATCCCTATCTATAAGCTGTGGAGAAGTTGTTACAATTTGTAACATCAGTGTT
This sequence comes from Xenopus borealis, assembly GCA_024363595.1. Lineage (NCBI taxonomy): Eukaryota > Metazoa > Chordata > Amphibia > Anura > Pipidae > Xenopus > Xenopus borealis. The sequence continues at coordinate 100,626,655 of CM044445.1, read as the reverse complement.
TTAGTCCCTCTTTCCCTGCCAGGATTTCAAATAATGCAGAAAGAGAAGAACTGTTAAACAGCTGGATTTCAGCATAGAAGATTTATTCATACATTTTGAAGAAACAGGTGTGTGTGATTGTTATATTAAGAGCTTCTGTGTTATCCAGTTTTGGTTTGGAAGCTGGAGTTCTCCTTTAAATATCCTATATAAGATGCACCAAGCAAATCATATTGTGGCTGCAGCTATTGTTTTTAATGAATTCTTGTTAACAAATGCTAGGGCCTGGGTATATTCAGTCCCAGACTGATAATTTGTGGCTTCTTCCAAATGCCAGAGGGGCTGCTGTAAGAATCCATAGCCTGTCTCTATTATGTGGGACTCTTTGGACCTCTGTGTACTAATTCCAGGGCCTAGTTTGAATTTCATTCCAGACCTGGATACATTGTATTGTATTACAACCAGTGTCATTTCTTAAAATGACACAAGTAACATCCCCCAAATCAGTTGGCTAGTATCATGACCCCGCATGATTTCTACTGATGCCCATTCGGCTGTATGTCCACTTGTTTAAAGGAACAGTTAAACCATATACTTCGCCGTGCACTGGTAAAACTGTGTGTATGCTTCAGAAACACTACTATAGTTTATATAAATAGGACATATGTGTGGGATTATATTGCTGACTGATGTCTGTGTCTCTTACAGAAGTTGCTCTTCTCACAATTAAATGTACAGTTCATTCCAATGCCATTCAGATTATTTATACAATAGATTCTAGTGTGAACAGTGCAGTATCATTTCCCACTCAGATACCAGAATGTGAATAATGGAATTTCTCCCATTAACATTTGCAACAATACTTTATCATTTTGGACGTGACAAAGCACAAAAGACACAAAGGCGGTTCCAAAAATAATTGTTTAATTGGCACAGTCTCTAATCGTGAAGTAATGGGAAAACCATTAGTGCTTCAGGCTTGTTAGTAGATATTGTAGGCCCACCCTTGTGTGTGTCTGTATATAGCTACATAGTAAGTCATGGGGAAAAAAGACCATCAAGTTCAACCTTTTATGTCTATATATTAACTTCCTAACTGCTAGTTGAGGAGGAAGGCAAAAACCCATCTGAAGCCTCTCCAATTTGCCTCGGAGGGTTAAAATCCTTCCTGACTCCAAAATGGCAATTTGACCAGTCCCTGGATCAACTTGTACTATGAACTATCTCCCATAACCCTGTATTTCTGCCTTTTCTAAATAGCCATCCTCTCCTTAAAGGACAAGGAAAGTTAAACTAAAGTAGTAGGCTGGAAATGTTGTAGATTAGGTTCTGTGCTTCTGTACCAGCCCAAGGCAACCACAACCCTTTAGCAGTAAAGAGCTGTGTCTCCAAAGATGCCCCAGTAGCTCCCAATATTATTTTCTGCTGATTCACCGCACGTGCTCTGTGCAGATGACAGTTACTGAACTTAGGGAACGACTCAAAATATACAGTACACATAGAATATAAATGTATAATATAAGGCTGATTCATTAATATGGATAATTACTACACGGTGCAACTAAAAGCATGAAGTGGATGTCTTTATAGAACACATTAATTCAGTGGACAGTAACATTAAGTTCACAAGGGAAGATGTCCATGGGAGCAAACTTGCCACTTTGGACTGTTTGAAATGCATCCAAGAGGGGAGTAACTTGAAAATGGAGGTGTACAGGAAACCCACTCACACGGATCAATATATGTTGTTAGATTCCCACCATCTGCTGGAACAGTGGAGTAGGAGGACAAGGAGCATAAACATCTCAGAGGAGTTTTGAAAGTGTGTGGCTACCCAGACTGATCCTTTGTCAAAACATCAGCAACCAAGCCCAACAGGAACACCAATAGAAATTACCACCCGGAGACACATAGTAGGCGAAACATAGTCATCCTATATGTAGCTGCAGTGTCTGAGAAACTCAGGAGGATTATCAACAAACACAAAGTCCCTGTGTTTTTCAAACAAAGTGACATGCTGAGACAAAAACAAGTACACCCAAAGGATCCAACTCCTAAAGAAAAACAAAGCAATTTGGTATATGCAGCCAAGTGTAGCGAGGAGTGCACTGATCTATACATAAAACAACTGCTCACCAAGTGAATAGATCAGCAGAGGAGGTCGAACTCTACAGGGCAAGACTCTGGTGACTTTCTACACCTAAAAGACAAGGGACACTCCTTTGAAAATAGCAATATCCAAATCTTAGATAAAGAATACCGCTGTTATTAAAGAGGCAGTTCATGTCAAGTTGGAGAAACCATCCATGAAAAGAGGTGGGGGCCTGTCTGCTACATAAAATGCTGTTCTAAAATCTGTACCCAGGCGGTTTCAGGACACTAAACACATCCATTCACACAACTCTTACAAGTAACACCTGTTTCTAGGAATTGCATGATACATTGGTAATCATGGTCCATTGGTAACTACACAGAATCAACACTTCTGAATTTCTCACCTCTCTGAAGAGTTGCAATGTGCCATTTTGATTGGATTGTTGGAAGAGTCTATATGCAGAGAACTCCCCAGTTGAACTGAAGAAGATGCTCAGATGAGCAGTGAAACATCTTCATTAAAATTTCTCAGCAAGTCCAGTTGTTTTTTGAATTACTTATATTAGATACTAACATCAGAATTTAATAATCAACCCTGTAGCATCATCTTATATTACAGGCCAACCTCATTTTGTGCTTGATAATTTGTGACGACCCCTAAGCTTAGCTTCTCAACAGCTGCTCAGAGCCCACTGAGCATGTGAGTGTTGCAGACACTTTCCAAGATGGTGACCCCCCCTGAGATAAGTTTGAAGTCCTGGATCATTGCTGCTATTGAGAAGCAGAACCTTTAGGCTGGTGCAAAACGTTTAGAATATAAAACATGGCATTTTTAGCCCTATTCATTTTTACTGTGTAGTTCTCCTTTAAAGCTATCTAATGTATCCAGCAATAGCTATATAGATATCTACATAGAACAGTCCGGCAAAACACAGGCAGAAAACCCGATGGGCCCATGAAACTGTGGGCCCTCCACTCTAACCTAGTTAGCAGCTGCAAGGAGGAAGTTTGACTTGTGTGGTGGAGTGGTGTTGGTTTTGTTATTCAGAGGAGCTTGCAACTGCGGTGGGAATTTTGTTTATTGATAAAATTCTCGTTACATAACCCACTACTTTAAAACAATATACAGACTTCTTTACAAAAACTGAATGCATTAAATATACAAACCAAACGGTTAATATGCAAATTATTTCTCCCCAGAAGTTTCCCTTACAGCCGTATCATTAACTGAAAGCTCCTTCCCCTCTCCCAAGGACTCCATATATTACATTGAACTATATTTATTGCCCCTTTAGGTTTCTTTGGATTTTGGGGCCTTTGAGGATTTAACAAAATATTCATCCAATCCTTCCCCAAATCTCTCTACCTGAATTCCCTTTACTCCTTGAGAATCTCCTTTCTCCTCCAGAAACACCAGCCCTTCTCCCTCTGAAACTCATTGCTCTTCCAATTCAGGGGCCCTTCCTTTCCTTTTCTTCACCTGATCCTTCCCAACATGCTGCACTTGCAGAAAAACTCTTTCCCTTGCTGTTCCTCCCGGTGCAAGAAGAGGACAGTTCTGTGTTGCAAGAAGAGGACAGTTCTGTGGTGCAAGAAGAGGACAGTTCTGTGGTGCAAGAAGAGGACAGTTCTGTGGTGCAAGAAGAGGACAGTTCTGTGGTGCAAGAAGAGGACAGTTCTGTGGTGCAAGAAGAGGACAGTTCTGTGGTGCAAGAAGAGGACAGTTCTGTGGTGCAAGAAGAGGACAGTTCTGTGGTGCAAGAAGAGGACAGTTCTGTGGTGCAAGAAGAGGACAGTTCTGTGGTGCAAGAAGAGGACAGTTCTGTGGAGCAAGAAGAGGACAGTTCTGTGGAGCAAGAAGAGGACAGTTCTGTGGAGCAAGAAGAGGACAGTTCTGTGGAGCAAGAAGAGGACAGTTCTGTGGAGCAAGAAGAGGATTGTTGTTTTGTGGTGCAAGAAGAGGATTGATCTGTGGTGGTCTCTACGAAGAGCCGGGGCAGTTTTCTGATAACAGGAGAACCGACCTGGGGTATCAGGTTAGTGAATACAAAAAGTCAGTGGCCCAACAGCCCTTTGGAAGAAGTGAATATCTATGATATTTTCCCTGTTTTGGCCCTGGGCCACTGAAAAACCTCATATGAGACTAGGCAAGTGCTTTGCCATGAAACTTGAGTGTGTGATAAACTCTCTCCCTCCACTAGCCTTGTGCACAGTCACTACTAAATGTATTTACTGTAAAAGAAGACTCCTGTTTCTAAACGAGTTCTCCAGCTTAAAGGCAAATTTCTATTTCTTTGCACAGTTTTTTCTTGTGCTACAGAATAATGGAAGAGCTTGGATCAGTGTGACCTTTCTAGCTGGCAGGGTACAGGCACAGCGAAATGCCCTGTCTTTGGGTGGATTATTAGGCAGCCCGTGCTTTGGCTGGCAGCCCAGAAAAAGCTTTTGTAATGAAAACATGATCTGCTGTGCTGAGCAGCCAGCACAGAGACCCTGCTCCAGCTCTTCTCTGGATCCAGCCCAGCCAACATGCACAGAACTGTGAGTGCTCCCTTTGTGCCGTTCCTTTTAAGCTGTTGTGTTTGAAGCCAAGAAGCCAGCTCATTGATTGTGTCTTAATGTCAGATGAGTCTCTATGGTGTGCTTTGTTGCACAGTGTTTCAGCCAGTGTGGCCAGTCCTGTAACTAGATTATTTGGAACATTTAGAATGTAGGGGTTTGTGTCGCAGCTGTTGGAAATGGGGAGCACGAGTCCTGAGAGTAAGTACGTTTCAGCTCTGCAGCATGCCCTGAATGCAGCGCCATGCTTGTTACTCTTGCGTCACTGTTTAAAGAGAGATTTTTAATCTGTGCCTACAAACCTCTCGTGAGGATACTGTGCTTTCTGTTCTGTGCTGTTTCTTTTTTCCATACCAGGATGGTGGCCTCCAACAACACAGCGATGGTTAAGGGAGCAGGGTGATATAATGAAGAAGACCTACACTCTCCTTTGTTTCTAATTCATCTTCCTCAATTAAATGCCCGTTATTTTTACTGAGAGAAATTCCTTGTCCCTGGTCTGACTGAAGCCTTTTTGTTGCAGACTAATCTCGGCTAGTGTACCTGCTTGCTTCCCAGAATGGCAAATATTAGTACAGGTATGGGATCCGTTATCTGGAAACCTGTTATCCAGAAAGTTCCGAATTACAGAAAGGGCGTCTCCCATAGGTTCCATTATAATCAAAGTAATCCAATTATATCCAAGTTATAATAAAACCGTACCATGTACTTGAGCCAAACGAAGATATAATTGATAATTTTTGGAAGCAAATCCAGCCTATTGGCTTTACTAAGCGTTTGCATGATTTTATAGTAGACTTAAGCTATGAAGGTCCATATTACGGAAAGATATGTTATACTTTCATGTTTACGTATTCCTTATCGTTTTGCAGGAAACCCAAAATTTTTTGTTAACCAGTTTTCCCTTTTATTGTATATTTCAGATATGCTGCTTCTTAATATTATTCACGGTTACATTTTTACTTGTATACATGTATATAAATGACAGTAATTCCAGAAATTGATCTAAGTTCTTTTCTAGCAAAACAAAGTGAGTTTTATATATTTTGCACAGCTGTGCGCAGTTGGATAGAAAGTGCGATCTAGTTTTTCAAGCTGGTAATTAGACATTTCCAACAACGTGACTCCTTGGGAAGGATAATGCAGAGCTGCTCGGAACTACGTCAGCAAGCTCATATTTATAGAACTGGCTTGTAAGGAATAACTGCCTGTTAAAGGGCCAGCAACACCAAAATATAACAGATTCATATACACTGAAATATACTGTTACACTGTGGGCTTTCTTCAAAAGCTCCAAAAATAAGTTGCAGATCTTCAGGGAAAGCCCATTAAAACCAGCATTGGGCAAGATCTAAGCGTTCAGGGGCCTTAAGTTTGGCCTCTGACTTCTTATATGTTTACATGTTATATTTCAAGCTGGTGAGCACAAATCGGCTCATTTATAAACATTGGCCAAATTTGCAGCAGGACAGTATCCCATGACAACCACAGGTGTCCGCTTCCATTCTACTTTCAGCTGGCTTTTAAAAAGATAATCACTGGTTGATACGGATTACTGACCAATTTCAGACTTGCCCAGTGTTTATAAATGAGCCCACAGTCATTTAAAGGAGAACTAAACCCTAACAAAGAAGTAGTGTTCAGTACCATCAACCATAGCTCTTTAGCAGATCTGTTCCGAAGAGTATCCCAGTAGCTCCCCATCTTCTTTTCTGCTGATTCACTGCAGATGCTCTGGGCTACTTTTACATACATGAGCTTACACTCACGATATACTGTATGCTTAGACTATAAATGTAGCAATAAAAGGCGGATTAGTAATTCATTTAGATTTGCTTTACATGGAATCTCCAAACCCTGTACAATATGCTTCAGGGCTTAAAGGAGACATATTGTGTAAAAAATAAGAATGTACCAGTGAATTATACTCATTTAAATATAGAAGAATTGTGCTTAAAAAGTAGTGTTTTTTTTATTGAATATTTCTGCAAAAACACTAATAATCCCTCCCTTCTCTTCCACTTCCTGCTCCCTGAATTTCCAGACTGTGCAGGGGAGCCGGCGGCTCTCCGCTCACTGCACTGTAGGACAGGCACCAATCAGCAGCTAGCAGGACCTGATAGGGAACTGTGCCTGTGTGACAGCAGGGCTGTAATTGGCTGTCCCCCTCCTACTGTGCTTTCGACAGGGACTGTTAGTACACACCCACCCCTCATTTAAAACACAGACAGGGACATCTATAGGGAGCTCTAATAAAGGAGCTATTTTTAAAGATAATATAAATTTTTAGCACCATGTAAAAGCAACACCATATATTACTTATCATTGCCTACACAATTACTTTTTTTTTTCTTCTTCCATTTATCCCATATGTCCCCTTTAAATTAATTATTCAGGGTAAAAAGAAAAACTGGGTAAATAGATTGTATGTGCAAAATAAACAAAATGTTTCTAATATAGTTAGCCAAAAACATAATGTATAAAGGCTGGAGTGACTGGGTGTGTAACATAACAGAACACTACTTCCTGCTTTGCAGCTCTCTTGGTTTCCACTGATTGGTTACCAGGCAGTAACCAATCAGTGACCTGAGGGGGGCCGCATGGGTCATAACTCCTGCTTTTGAAGGAGCCCAATGATCTGATCAGAATGATGTGGATACCCACTCACGGGCTGATAAACTGCCGACTCAGTCTGTCAGCAGCTTTTATTGGCCACCTTAAGAGAGCTGAAAACGTAGTAGTGTTCTGTTCTGTTAGACATTCAGTCACTCCAGCCTTCATACATTCCATTTTTAGTTAACTGTGTTAGAAGCATTTTTTATTTTGCACATATCTATTTTCCCAGTTTTTATTTGAGCATCTTACTATCTGCTTCTATGACAGATGGACATCATTTTCTGCTTAATAATTTGCCACAGTCCCTAATCTTAGATTCTCAACAGCATAGACCACACTGAGCATGTGCAGTGTCGCTGACAATATTAACAAAATCCAAAATGGTGAAGAAATGCCCCCCGCCAGCGCAGGCAAGCTAGCACTGGGAGGAATGCTCCCGGTGCGAGCTGATGACCGTAGACGCGCATGCGCGTTTGTACGTGTGTGACGTCACGCATATTAAGAAAAGTGGTCACTGTTGGGGCCACTTTTCTTAATGCGTGTGACGGCAAACGCTCCCCCAACCGGAATGCAGGCTCTATCTGCACGCACCTTTAGTTGGGGGTAACTTTAAGCAATAGGTGCCCTTTAATAACTTTTCCCTGTCATTTGGGTGGTGCCTAGGGTTGCCACCTTTTGCAAAAAAAGGTAGCGGGGGGCGGGGTCAAAAAGGGGCGGAGAGTGACGTGAAAATGGGCGGGCCGTGACATCACAGGGGCGGAGCCAGAGCTTGCGATCGGCTGAAGACGGCGAGACAGGTAAGTTTTAATTGAAATTAGGGCAGGGCAAGGGCCTTTTTTAATGTGTATTACAAATTTGTAATACCGGCCCCGGCCTTGGCTGGTGTTTTACCGGCTAGGTCGGTAAAATACCGGCTGGGTGGCAACCCTAGTGGTGCCTTCCTTTACACAAATCCTTCATCCTACAAAATGCTCTATTTATAAAACATTATAAATATCTCCTAAATTTACATTTTTTTTAAAATTCTAGATTGAATCCTGAATCTTTCGCAATGGATGATGAATGCCAGAAGGTAACTTGCATCTTTTGCCCACTGTTATTATTGAATCTCATAAGCCCATAGTTGTGTTTTCACTGAAAATACATAAACACTACCAAGCACTATCACATTTTATGTGTGTGTGTTGTTGTTGGGAACACAATATGAATTTCATTTGTTGGAGGAACTTACTAAGAAAACACCTCATAACTGTCATAAAATAGAAACGTGATGTAATGCAAAGAGTATTGCAAGGTAGTTTACTATTGCACTAACATTGTGTAATGTTGACAGTGCAATGCTGTTGGTCTTCACGTTGCCTTACAAAGCTCTTTGTTCAGCAGCTCTGTACTGTGGAATTTCATAAGCTATCTGGTTGCTAAGGTCCAGTGTATCCTAGCAAACCAAGCAAGTATGAATGAGAGACTGAAATGTGAATAGCAAAGTAAAAATAGCAATAACATTGTAAGATCACACAACAATAGTCTTTTGGCTTTTGTGGTCATTGGCCAAACATGGAACAGCTTCCATTTCCTTGTTTGCCCTGTTCTGTTCAGGAAAAATTAAAAGAATAGGTAACTATTAATGGTTAGCACACATAATCATGCAATTTCCATTATATTTGCGACACCCTATAAATCTCACCCGTACCCGCCTATTTCCATGCCGGCTTCAACCATTTCCCCACCCACCACACCCATTTCCCTGCCTAGTGATGTCATCGGCCCTCCTCATGACATCATCGTCCACTCCCGAATGCTGGTTTTAGTCAAGTTAAAAGGAATGTGACAATCCTAATGCAGCCCCTTTAAAGGATAAGTAAGCTTTTTATTTTGATATTCCTTACAAATGACTAAAAAGAGTGCCCAGAATAAGGTACTTTTCTCCCTGCATTCTGCCTCAATAGATTCTGTATCACAACAGCTCAACTGCAGCTCTCAGCTCCTTTCTTTGTCTAGAGTCAAGTGTTGCCCCTTCTGAGCTTTCCTACTTTATTTGGTTGGATACCTGGAAGAGGTATTTAATGAGCATGCTCACTGCCTCTGTTCCAGTGGAAATATATCAGGCAGTAGAATAATCCCTCGAAACCATTGGAAGCCTTTTATGGCAGCTAGACAGAGCCCTGAGAATTTTGGGCTGTCCGAATAAGACGCAAGATAGGAATGCATTTGAATAGACTATGATTGTGTACAGAGACAAGGCTGTAATTCTGGAATTTGTGGCATGCTGCAATAGGCATATCCTAATACTTTTTTGTCATTGTTATCTCTTCTTCCCGTATAATTCCTTTCAGTCTGAATGTCACACGTAACCATTACAGCATAGGTCAGTTTTTCACTTGCGGTGTTATTATTGGCTCATGACTCTGTGAGGTTCTCACTGCTTAAGAATCTCCCATGCCATCCACATTCTTTGGAGTATATCATATTTCTGTTTTAACCAGGAGGCTGCACCTGATGGGGAAGTTAAAAAGAAACAACAGAAGGATGCTGAGCTTGATAAAAAGATCGAAGCATTAAGAAAAAAGAATGAGGTCCTTATACGACGGTATCAAGTAGGCATCAGAGGAATGTGTAATTCATGCTAGAATAATAACCACCCTTTAGTTAATATTTAATAGTCCTAGGAATATTATCAACATAAATGTATTTGTGCTTATCACCTATTATACTGTTGCGTAAAATAGTATCATTCATACAGAAAAGTGTTATTTTCTTCATCAATGCCCACTCTTGTTTTATGGCCAAGAACACGTATTTTGTATCCGCATTCTGCCATCTCGTTTATTTCTTCAGCAAACGTATGTAACAATATGGCCTAACTGATCAACAATTTAAAATACAGTTTGTCTAAATAGTGAAATATTGTTTTTGGCTTGGGGGTCAGTTGGCCAGAAATATAGTTGCAGTTCTCCAATCTTAAGGCTTTCATACATGGGCCAATAGAATCTGCTCACTTGGGAGGTAAAGTAAAAACTGGCTAAATAGGCTGTGAAAATTAAATGTTTTCAATCTAGTTGGGCAAAAATGTAATGTATAAAGGCTGGAGTGACTAAGTCTAACATAACAGAACACTACGTCTTGCTTTTCAGCTCTCTTGGTTTACACTGCCTGGTTACCAGGCAGTAACCAATCAATGACTTGAGGGAGGGCCACATGGGTCATAACTGTTGCTTTTGAATCTGAGCTGCATTCTGAGGATCAATTGCAAACTCACTGAACACTGTCCATGTGGCCCCCCCTTCAAGTCGCTGACTAACTCAGAGTTAGAAGTTCTGTTCTGTTATGTTACACATCCAGTCACTCCAGCCTTTATACATTACATTTTTGGCTAACTAACTATATTAGAAACATTTTTTTATTTTGCGCAGACTATTTACACAGTTTTTATTTTTACCCTGAACTGTTCCTTTAAAGACCTCAAAACAGCCTGGTAGACCAATATCTGGATAAAAAATATCTGGACAATATCTGGTCCCTCCACCAGTCATTGGCTGGTGGAGGGACCAAATGATCTGATCCTTACAATTTGCCCCTGCATGTTGGTTGCTGAATCACATAAAGATCCACTGGTTTTGTGACTTCTCCAAACAAGATTTATGTTAAAATAACCTTATCCCTCTTCAGGTGGCAGTTCAAAATGTCCACACAAGCACACGTACTATAAAGTAAACCCATGTTTCCATTCAAAAATATTACTTGTCATATTACACATTGTTTTAGAAAACATTAAAAGCTGTTTATTATATATATTGACCGTTATTTTACTGAGCAACTGATGTGATTTGAAGGCCACGCAGAGCAGCTTAATATGGGGTTTTGGAACAGTTTCTTTTTTCTTAATTTTTATTGACACTGTCCTTAAAAATGAGTTCGACTTCTGGCACAGTCGGATCATCTGTGCTGAACTGAGGGCCACATCTGCCTTAAAAAAAAAATTAAAAAAGCTTCGAGAAAATATTGCTTTAAAGTAGAAGGAAAGTCGAGACTTATTTGGGGGTGCAAAATGTTAGGCATCCCCAAGTGATTGTAATGACTTACCTGAAACCCCAGGCCAGTGCTCCTATCTGCAGAAAACTGCACCGGCCCGGGGTTTTACCATTGAGCACCACGGAGCGATAGACTTCCGTCGTCTTCTATCCTCGCATTTCGCAGGGAAATCGCATGCACAGTAGAACAAAAAAGCCAACTTTTAAGTTCAGCTTTTCGTTCTAATGCGCAGCCGCGTGAAGACAGCGGAAGAAGGATGTCCATCACTCCTTGGTATTCACTGGTAAACCCCCAGGCCGGTGCAGTTTTCTGCTGTGGGAGCACTGGCCTGGGGTTTCAGGTAAATCATTACAATCACTTGGAGATGCCTAATATTTGGCACCCCCAAGTAAATCTTCTTTAAAAAACATGTTCTTGTGGTCAACTGTTGCCCCAACCTGTGAGGGCCACGTGACTCAAAAGTCCTTAAAACCTGCTACTAAACACAGCCTGAACTCGACCACGAGAGACTGTAACCATTCTTCTTTTCTATTTTGGGAGACGTCTGACTCCGCACAATAAAAAGTGCATGTCTTTGTGTCTGTGTTTGCTTTCACTATATAAGAACCATTGGATATTGTCAGCAGTCTTGTCCGGTCCTTTCCACTGACTCAATATGGGTAGCATGGAGATTGGGAGCAATCAAAAAAACATCTGCAAGACAATGTATTAGTTCCCCTTTGCTTCCATTTCATGAAACTTTATTTTTATAGGAAATTGAAGAGGATCGAAAGAATGCAGAAAAAATTGGCATGGCAGTCACCCCACGGAAACCTAAACCAGATAGCCTGACCATTACAATTTCCAAAACACCTAATGTAAGTGATTGAATCTGCAAGTGATAGAGTCAGATTTCACTTAAAGAACAAATATGTTTTAGTGTTTGTTTTAAATCAAATTTCAGTAAAACTATAGCAGTATGAAGGATTGTGTATTAAAGGCTCACTATGCCTTCATATTTTTCTGTAGCGAATGGAAGTAGCAAGAACTGAGTTCACAGTAAATTTACATTCAATTTGCTTTATTGAAGGTATTATTGGCACTTCTAGCCTTAACTATGTGGCCATCGTCACACTGGGAGGCTAGTCAGAAGTCTTTTGTGCCCATAGTGTTTTTCAAAAAGCCAGTAAATTGTTTGGCAGCATTGGGGGATTGATCAGCTGCCGTAGATTTATAGCAATAACCACACCTTGGTTTCTCTGCTTGTAATGGCTACTGTAAAAATGTACCTGCACTCCAACTCCAAATGTCCTCTGTCTGGGTGCTGGGTCAAGGTAATAATATAATACAGAAAGATCCGCACTCCAAATTCTGTGTTCCAAAAGGATTTATTTATTCACTGTTGCATCCAACGTTTCGACCCCCATTGGGGCCTTTATCAAGGATATATATATATATATATATATATATAATTAAAATGGTTGGTCAGTCAATATAAAAGATGTTCTAAAAGATGCTGCAGCTTCTAAGACCTTTCTATATAAATATTTTTAAATTGTTCGTAATTGCTATAGAATGCTATATTTGCCTGTTCCTTGCTATTTTCTACATTGCTTTTTCTGACAATTGAAACAAGGAAGCCAGCTGTGTGTTGGCAAAACTCCAGCCTTCTAAGCGGATATATTATCATGGTTTGTTAAATATCTGCTTGAAAGTGTGGACAGTTCTTTTGGGCACCTGAGTTCTGGTTCTGCCCACTGTTCAGCCCTACATTCACCCACATTTACGTAAGCTGTATTGGGCAGCTTCTCTGTTAACATTGGTTAGTAGTGATGTATGGGTGTTAGGAACACCCGTGCTTACCTGTCGGCAGATCTACGTCGCATCCAAGATGGCGGCGCCCAGGGGAGACCACGTGGACGTCGGACGCCAGCGCGAAGCTTCGCACAGCATGATTACGCCAGCATATTTTCGAGGGCGTCAAAACGTGCAGCACGCAAATCGGCGCACAATTCATGACATCATTTTGGCACGCATTTATGCCTATTTAAGGATGCTGGGAAATCCTATCAGTGCCCGATTATAGGTTCTACTACTTGTGTTCTTGGGTGCTTTTTGTGATTGAACTCTTGCTGATCGACCTTTTGCCTGAAACTTGACCTTGAAACCTTGCCGCCTGAACTGACCCTTGCCTGGATTTGACGACTCTTTTGCCTAAACCCTCTCTGTACCGTGAACTGTGCTTTTACTCGCTTCCTCCTTGGTCCACACTCCAAACTGCGCCTTCGGGCCCTGACAATGGGCCGGCCGGATACCCATGGTCCTGCAGGTTTACCCCAGGTAGGTTGGGTTGACCTGCACATCACTATTGCTTAGCATTGCTGCTTCACAGCACTGGGGTCCTGGGTTTGGGCCTGACCAGGGGCACTATATTCATTGTGTGTGTGTGTGGATTTCCTTTGGACACTTTTTCTTCCACACTCCAAAAAACTTATTGTCGGCTCCTAAATAAACTCCATATCTCACACTATAGTAATATTTTGTGTGCCCGATACATGATATTTGCAGGATCTGTTGGGACAGTGTAGGTGATGTATGGTGCTTTGTAAACAAATAAATACTAATTTATACCATAAATCTCTTAAAATAAAGCCTTGAAGCCAATGTCTTCTTTTGCAGTTACAGAGAAAACATAGTTAGGTCCATAAATATTTGGACAGATACAACTTTTTTCTAATGTTGGTTGGTTCTCTACATTACCACAATGAATTTTAAATGAAACAGCTCAGATGGAGTTGAACTGCAGACTTTCAGCTTTAATTCAGAGGGTTGAACAAAAAGATTACATAAAAATTTGCAGAACTAAAGCTTTTTTTTAAAACACAATCACTTCATTTCAAGTAATTGGACAAATTTCATGGGCAGGTATGGGCAAGTCCTTCGTTATGTCATTATCAATGAAACCGATAAAAGCCCTGGAGTTGATTTGAGGGGGGGGGTGCTTGTATGTGGAATATTTTGACAACAGACAACACTCATGGAGCTCTCCATGCTGGTGAAACAAGCCTTAAGCTGCAAAATCAGAAAAAACCCATCCGAGGAATTGCTACGGTATTAGGATTGGCAAAATCTACAGTTTGGTACATCCTGACAAAGAAAGCACTGGTGAACTCAGCAACGCAAAAAGACCTGGACGTCCACGGAAGTCCACAGTGGTGAATGATCACAGAATCATTTCCACGGTGAAACAGCCAACAAGTGAACAACACTCTCCAGGTGGTAGGCATATCAATATCCAAGTCTACCGGAAGAGAAGACTGCAAGGTGCAAACCACTCATAAGCCTCAAGAATAGAAATACTTGATTGGACTTTGCTAAAAAAAAAATCTAAAAAAGCCAGTACAATTCTGCAAAAACATTTTTTGGACAGATGAAACCAAGATCAACCTCTACCAGAATGATGGCACGAAAAAAGTATGGAGAAGGCGTGGAGCAGCTCATGATCCAAAGCATACCACATCATGTGTAAAACATTTGGGAGGCAGTGTGATGGCTTGGGCGTGAATGGCTGCCAGTGGCACTGGGACACTAGTGTTTATCCATGATTTTACACAGGACAGAAGCAGACAAATTAATTCTGAGGTGTTCAGAGACATACTGTCAGCTCAAATCTAGCTAAATCCAGTTACAGATGGACAATGACCCCAAAACATACAGCCAAAGCAACCCAGGAGTTTATTAAAGAAAAGAAGCGGAATATAAGTCAGTCACCTGATCTGAACCCAATTGAGCATGCATTTCACTTGTTGAAGTCTAAACTTTGGACAGAAAGGCCTACAAACAAACAGCAACTGAAAGCAGCTACAGTAAAGACCTGGCAGAGCATTAACAAACAGGAAACCTAACTGGTGAAGTCCATGAGTTCAAGACTTCATGCTGTCATTGCCATTTAAGGGTTTTCAACCAAGTTTATTAGAAATGAACATTTTATTTTCAGTTTTTTAATTTGTCCAATTACTTTTGAGCCCCAGAAATGAAGTGATTGTGTTAACAAAAAAGTCTTTCGTTCCTCACATTTTTATGCAATATTTTTGTTCAACCCGCTGAATTAAAGGTGAAGGTCTGCAGTTCAACTGCATCTGAATTATTTTACTTAAAATTCATTGTGGTAATATACAGAACCAAAATTTGAAAAAAGTTGTCTCTGTCCAAAAAGTTATGGACCTAACTGTGTATGTTCAAAGAACATTGTGTATATATATGTGAAAGTAATGCAGTGACAGGGCATTGGCTTGCATTTTAGCAAAGCTTTTTAAATCCTGAGATACCAAAGTGTTATGCCTGAGCACCTTCCCCAGATAACCATGCAGCTCTATACTTGGCTTCAGCCTGAAGCTTGAATGTCAGATCAGCAGCAAAGCTCAGTTACAGATAGACCAGGTGGCAAATGAATTTTGAGAAGTATCTTTTTATTATTGATTGACATAACATTGAGAAATAAGGTGATTGCCCCTGGTGAACATTGCATCTATTAATACCAGTGCTGTCTTCTCATAAGAGGTTTATGGATTATTGCACGTGCAGGATTGAGGCGATCGTGATCAAAACCCTCCTAAATTGTGCCACGGCCATGCATGCAGTTCTTTGGCTTTCATTTGATTGCACAGTTATTATTAATACGGGTATAGGCTCTGTTATCCAGAATTCTCCTGGACCTGGGGTTTTCTGGGATCTATATCCAGAATGCTTGGGTCTTTCCCTAATTTGGGTTTCCATACCTTAAGTCTGTTAAAAATCATTGAAACATTAAATAAACCCAATTAGATGGTTTTGCCTCCAATAAGGATAATTATACTGTATATTAGTTGGGATCAAGTACAAGGTACAAAAAAAATGTAAAAATGTTGCTTTTGAACTCCATGATGATCAGTTATTGTAATTTGATATAAAAATATATGCTACAGTTTGTTGGATATAATCATAATGGCAGGCTTCTGTTCACATTTAATAGTGATTCGCTGAAAGCCCTACATAGTAATGCAAAATCCTCTTTACCATCACTGCATATCCATTTTTTTAGTGTCCAACAGACAAGCTTTGGTGGAATGTATTTTGTATACAGGTATACCATGTTAAAGGACATGTCAACCCAGAAAATGACTATTTGCCTAATAAAAGAAAACTAAATTATAAGCAACTTTCCAAAATGAATGTATTAAAAATTGTTGGAGCTTTTAAAGTTATTTCTAAATGTATATTATCTCCCCCAAATATAGGACTTAAATCTCCCAGTCTCGATGCCGTATCTTGGTATTACATAGATTTACACTTAGTGGTGAAATAAAAAGCAATTTTTATTTAGGTTGACATCCAACCCCAAAAATTAAAATAAACTCAAACAAAATTAAATCAAAATGTTAAAAGCATAGGCGGCACCGCATGATTTAAGGGGATCCCCTTAGACTAAATACATAGCCACCCTACCGATTATGGTAAAATCGGAGGTAAGGCAAATGTCACCAGGAAAATTGAACACAAGCAAGTAAAAGCTGTAATTAGCAATATCACAAGACACTTGGTTCCTGTTGTGTGTTCCTCGATATTTGAACCTTGAATGGACCCCAAAATTCTAAGGTGAAAGTTCAATCCTGGATGATGGAAAAAATTGGCAATTGAGTCAAAGGACCATATAATTGGTTACTGGAGAAGTGAATAGTGCTGAAAAATATTCCAAAAAACTTGAAATGATATGTCCACAAATCATTGAAGGTTATGGTATGATATAACTCGCATTCATCGCTGTAATAATGATCACCCCTTAAGATTGTTGGCTGAGTATAAAGTTGAAATCACCGACTGGCGTTAAGAGGAAATAGAATGTTGTCTGCTCGCTGGTGTGTCCCAATGTTAGAGATTACATATTTGTAAATGTAATTGCTATTGAAAGCAGCATTTTCATAATTCCTGGTTGTTACATTTTAAACGATGTTGCAAAAGCCAGTCTCCTCCAGCAAGACAGGTCTGTTAATCGGTTGGCTTATGTTACATTGTTTCAAAAGCCAGAGCCACCAGTACAGGGAATAGAAAGGGACAAACACTGCTTTCAATAGCAATACATCTACAAATAACTTAAAAACCACAAAAAATGTGTAATGAATGTATATTGCAAAGTTAGCTTAGAATCATATTTTCTTTTATTAAGCAAACAATTATTTTTGGGGTTGACATGTCCTTTAAGCAGAATTAACAGTGAACGAGTCGATACAGCAGCACTCGGTGTTGACTGCTGGGCATTTTCTCCAGAAGACTATTTTCAGCTATGCCAAAAAACCATTGCTGTACTCTTCCATTGTATGCAAAGCAACTGCCTGAAAATGCAGCGTGGGACTTCACCCGCCGCTTACCAGGCTGTGTTGTACCTTTTGGTTTTATGCATGTTAACGGACTTTACTTGACCAGAGGTTATTTTAGAGTTTAAAAGGGATGTGCAGGTATATCCAAAAACATAATTTTGCCTAATGAAACGAGACATCTTTCCAATATTCATTTTATTAATTTTTTTTTAATGGTTTAAAAAGTGTTAATATAACTGCCTTTCAAAGTGGTAAACTATTTAACTATGTCGCACACAGGCAGAGCAGGGCGCTTCCAGGCAGAGCAGGGCGTGCACACACAGGCAGAGCAGGACTGCCTTTGAAAGTGGTGAACTATGTAACTATGTTGCACACAGGCAGCGTATGCAGGGCACAGGCAGAGCAGGTCGCGCCCCCCCCCCAGGCAGAGCAGGGAGCATAGGGAAGGCAAAATAGAGGAGGAGACAGAGAAACCCATCAGGACCACTCTAAGATGTACTACATACAGTGACACAGTGCTGGTGGCTCATTAGCATTTTGTATAAAGCATGAACAGGTGAACTATGTGGGCAGTTTTAGTCTGGGTGGTAAGAAAGTCCACCGGCACACAGAACTGTAGAAAGCAAGGAATGCCTTGCACATTTAATGCAGTATAGCAGTGCAACGTTTCGGGGTGATCCCCTTTATCAAGCATACAGAATCAAAGTGCTGAAAAACATATAAAGGCAATACAAGAGCGTGATTGGATAATGCGAATGTGTTGCAATTAAAGTCCAATAAATTCTAGTCCAATGAAAGTGTTGCTCCTTAATTCAGTGCTGTGACAGAAAATTCAATTACCTAAAATTGAAGAGAAATGTGTACAAAACCATCCAATATCAAAAAGATAAAACCATATTAAAATTATTGATACAAAAATATTGAAAGGGTTAAAAACACTATACCCAGGTAAACCCGACAGTTTTAGTCTGGATCTGAGGTGTGAACAGTACAGGGTTTTGAGAATTTAAGCAATGCAGTGATACCATTTAAAGCTTACATATGGTAAGCAAGGAAGGAGGCCACATGCATGATTTCGCCATTGTCTTTCTCTCTTTTTAGGAGAAAAGAATTGTAAGTGAAAGCTACGTTGGCCTCAGTGACAGCGAGGAGGAAGATGAGCAAAGTTTTACCTTCCGCATGGGAAAAAAGGTTGAGCTGGAAGTTACCATGGACAACAATGCTAAGGTTGGGAATACTCTATTGTGTAGTTATGATTATATATGGCTACTTATCTTCGTTTCATCAGATGAAGGTTGTTATAGTGATCTAAGGTGGCAATGGACAGCAGAGCAGATTGTTACCACCATATTGCAGGAGAAGTTTTATTTTATAGGTGCTTAAAGGAAAACTAAAGCATAACTAAAGAAGTGGGGAACAGATGTTGTACATTATGTTTTGTGCTTCTATACAAGCCCAAGTCAACCACAGCCCTTTAGCAGTAAAGATCTGTGTCTCCAAAGATGCTCCAGTAGCTCCCCATCTTCTTTTCTGCTGATTCACTGTACATGCTCTGTTCTGATGTCACTGAGCTTAGGGACCTACTCACAATATACTGAACATATAGAGTATAGGGCTTCCTAGCAAATAGTTCATTTCACTGGTACATGGAAGCTCAGAAACCAACACAATTAGCATCACAATTTAAAATCAGCCCTGTAGCATTAGCTCATATGACCTGCAATCCTCCTTTTTTGCTTGATAATTTGAGACAACCCCTAAGCTTAGCTCTTAAACAGCTGCTCAGAGCCCATAAAATATAGCATTTCTAGCCGTATTAATATTTTAGGGTTTAGTTCTTCTTTAATTGTATTTGGTTCCACTAGTTCTCACATTCTAATTCAGTAAGCTACAGTAAGTGCCAGAATTGAAATGGCCAGAGACATCTCAGGTAAGTTCAGCCTTGCATGCAGAGATGCAGCTGTGCACAATTGCCTTCATTTGAAGGCCATAGAGAAAAACAAGTTATGGGGTTGAAAGAGGTTTTCCAGGAACACATGAACAGCAGAAGCACATGAAGTCCTAGCTGTCCGAAGTGCTTTGGAGTTAATGGTGGGAAATGAGAGCATGCTGGATATGGTGTATGATAGAAAACAGGTTACTGTAAAATCCATGCACAACGTAACTTGTCATGACAGGAGAAAGACAAACCTGACGAGTTGTAGGCATGTAGTATGTCTACAAACTGGTAGGTTTAACCTTTTATGTTGGCCTCTGTACAGGGAAAGCGAGTAGTCTCAAAGAAAACTGGCCAAGATGGTGCGCATGCCAAAATGGAACCCTCTGGTTTAACTAGTGACAGACAGATGGATAATTTATTCTCCTTTGGCAGAGGGCGTCGTATGCAGATTGCCATTACAATGGAGAAAGTAAGTGTTTCTGGTACAAATACTTTGCTAAGTACTGGTTTAGGTGCTTCTATTGTTTTTAACTTTTCTTGTTTAAAGTTGAGCACATCTGTTTTTTTTCCCATATAAACATTTTGGTAAGTCATGCTTTCTGGCACCAGTTTGTAAAGAAGTATGGTAGCCCAAAGTTAATGAACCGGAAACATTAAAATAAAAAAGAAGCCCTATAATTACTGGGGGATTACAAAGTGCTAATGTATCCCCTAGGGAATCTAGATGCTTACCTCCTGCCCTGGGCTGGCACCCTTCTTCTTCATAAAACATACCAGTCCTGGGTACTTTACACTCGGCACTCCAGTGCACCGCCATCTTTTATGGAGTGCCCTGTTCTTCCATTTGTGGATTCTAGAAGGGAGCCTACACAGTAAAGAAATCAAAGTACTGTGCGTTTACTCACCAGGGTGACCAGTGCATAATAAGGAGTAAAAAAAAAGATGATGGGGTGGTGTTCAGCAAAATGACCCTTGGCCAGTACATTTTTTTGAAGAGGCGCTCCGACCCAGGTTTGGAGGTGAACTCCTACAATCCCTCGGATTTATGTATTCCTTGTCCTTCTGTTTTGTTTATGTACAAATGTATTTTTCCGAAGCACAACTCCTGTTTGTTTTTTTTTTCTTTGTGTTCACTCAGCTGTAATGTTTATTGATAATGGGGATCCAAATCCAAATGGAAAAGTATGTAAATCGCTCTTGCATGCCCTCTGTAGTTTAAGGACTATGCAGTAAGTCATTGATGTATTAAAGAAATTCTTTTGGCCATGAAACTCTCTTTTAGTATCTTACGGATGCCCTAAAATTAAATTTTTGTCACTCTGCCTGATCTAAGGACAGAAACTTGCACTTACAAGAATGACCTGAAGATGGTGGCAAATCCTTTAGATTTGGTATTTATTACACACAGTAGACATTATACTACAATATAGCCCAAGGTTTATATCCATTGTGCACTTTTGTAGCTACAAGGTGGCTGCAAATTTAAGTTCTCTCAAATTGCACTTTTATTAAAATTGTCCCTTTTACTGCCCAGCATCTTATTCACAAACCCAGAGTATGGATATTATTTTGATCTTCTTTTCTGGTATAACAGCCTCTACTCTTCTGGGAAGGCTTTCTGCTAGATGCTGTAACATTATTGGAGAGATTTGCATCCATTCAACCATAAAAGCACTGATGTTGGTATCTGCTCCAATTAATTCCACAGGTTTTCAGTTGGGTTGAGGTCTCTTTGTAGTCCAGTTTTTCTGCTTCCATCTCCGCAATCCGATTATAAGTTATCCTCTTTTGATACATCCTTAGTTGTTTGCTCCAACTGCAGATACTATACCTGACTGGTTAATATGTAATTAAAGACACAAAGATTTATTTCCAGTTTGGCTACAAAAGACAATACATAGATTTGACCAAACTGGCCTTTAAAGGAGAATTCAACCCTAAAGTTAAAAAAAAAACCTACCCTCTACATAGAATCCCATCCTCCCCCAGCCTAAGTCTTACCCACCGGTGCAGATTCAGGCATCGAGTTCATGGGTGCTATCTTCAGCAGCTTTGGTAATCTCCGGGAATGAGACCGTCACTTTGGAAACTTTCACGAGTTGTGGCGCATGCGCAGTTGGAAAATGGCGCCAACTGTGCATGCGCCGCCATTCACTTCCCAAAGAT
>CM044445.1:100570870-100583505 GCA_024363595.1 Xenopus borealis | reverse complement strand
TAGAAGATTGAAGAGAATCATCCAAAGAAAATTGGATACTGTTTGGGTTTTTTTTTTTTTGGCTTTCATTATGGGCTTGATGAGAACTGTACATGTTTTTTGCACTATTTACATTTTGCTGTTTGGTTTTCACCTCTTCCTTATCAAAGGAATAGCATGTTACTATGTTTTGCAGATTCTTTAATGAAACATATTTTCCTAATAGGACACAAGTAAGAAAACATCTATGCGCTCATATACATGTTTGGATCTGTTGTGTTACACACATCTGCTGTTATTTGGGTGCTTTACCCTTCCTAGCTGCAATTTTGTAGCTAGACAAAATACTGTACTCCATAGATGCCCTGTATAGTCTAAAACTATAACCGGTCATAGCGGCTACCAACTTATTGAATTATTCTGTGAATTCTATTACATACACTAATAAAATAATTTTGGAGGTGGATTAACATATCAGAATTACATTATGCACTGAAGAAATGCCAATTTTAATTTGGTTACAAAATACTTTGGAAACTCCACCCCTGAGGTTTAATTTACAGTATACTGTAAAACCTTGCATCATTTTACTGGACATATTCGATTTTGGCCACACCACTTGGTACAGTCAGAATTTAATCAACCAAAATACTAGTGTTATATAAAGGAATTTTCAAAATTTTTCTGTACATGGTAAAAATGCCTGAATTTAATTGAGTTTAATTGCTCTTAAATGTAAAAAAAAACAAAATTTTTTTGTTTCTGCCTTATTAGGAATTAAGAATGTGCCATTAAGCTAAACACGTTTCTCTTGTGGTTGCACCTTTCCTGCATTAAACCTTTGAACTGATTACTCTGCAGACTGTCCTGAGGCTGTAATATGAATTTGCTGGTTGTTTTCCTTTTTTTTTTGCAGAAAGTCATAGTACCAAGAGTGTTCTAAAAACCAATACAATCTAAAATGCCGTGAAGCCAGGTCCAGCTAGAAGGGTCACTTAGGGTGAGATGAGCAATTATTGACTGTTCTAGGTTGGAGCAGAACTAGGGATTGTCAGAGAGGCATTTGCCTATTGAGTAATATTGTTCCAGTGGCAGTGACATAGGTAGCAGGGGCGGATGGGGTGGGTAGAGGGAGTACTCGCCAATGTAGTATTGCCTTTGGCATAATACTTATTGACCCAGCTCTGGGTTTAGGTATTCTTGTAAAGATGGCTGATTCAGCCATGTTACAGATGCAGCAGCCATATGAAAGGTAATATCCATGCCTCTAACTTTCAAAGTAGAATCATGCCTTTCTGTGTTTGATGTGATTCTGTGTTTGTGTAATTGTGCTGTTGTAGCGAATTACCTTTCTTGGTTGAGTGCTGAGTCTTATGTCACCAGCAAGAGGTTAGCCAAAGGTTTCTTTATGACTCCAAAAAGGTATGAATCTTTACAGGGACAATTTATTGTTCTTTTCTGGAGACCCCTGAAACACAAGTGCATTACATTAACATAATTTTTAGTATAATCTTTGCTGGGGCTATAGTATCTCCATAGGTCTCATCTGCATTTTACTTTACTCTCGTGTTGGTACCATAGGTGGCTGCTCAAAAGTAAATGGGGACGTCTTTATGCATGAGACAGGATCAATCAGACATAAGCTGTGGCATGTACAGTACTTTATTCATCCCAATTGACTTTTCCACATTTTATAGTGTTATAGTTGAGTATGGTGCTGGTAGTATCATGCCATTGGGATGACTATGCCTCTTGTGGAAATAGAACGCAAAGTAGGTGGTGAGGAATACAGATTCATTTACTGTTGGTCTTATTTTTAAAAAAGTTCATCTTTCAGTAGGACATAACAAATTCATTGGACAAGCTCCTCTCCAGGAGAGCTCCTTCTCTATCTGATGAGAGTGATTCCCCACCCAGACTTGCTTCACCGCCTTTACTGGAATCTGGTGACGATTTTGACTGCTCTGAGGGCAAGCTCTCCTCAGAATCAGACCAATAAGGGGAGGAGTCACCCCAACACTCTAAAGAATCTGTGGATACCCAAACCACCTCTGTACTAGAAACCCTTTATCTCCAAGAACCGGAAGTCTCATCCGACTCTTTTAAGAGTCATGGCAAGACATTGCCAGTATTCCCTTCTCACTTACAGCTTGACCAGATCATCCAACAAGATTCAGATTCCAGAAGCTCTACCCTTTTCCTAAAGAGCTTACAGAAAAATGGTCACTTCCACCATCAGTGGACACACTAGTATCCAGGTTTTCCAGAAATACGGCTCTCCCTGTTTCTGACGTTTCCTCCTTCAGGGACTCAATGGACAAAAATTTAGTGCCTTCTACGCTCCGCATTCTCGGCATCTGGCACCTCACTGCGTCCCATGGTTTAGCAGGTCTATGCAGTCCTGGTCAGATTGCTTTCAGCCGCCATTGCTTCCAGGGCACCCTGCCACAAATTCTCTCAATGGACGTCCCAGATTAAGGCCGGCAGATGTCTCTGGATGAAATTGGGGTCGGCAGAGCTTTCTTCCAAAAAATCTTTGACCTCCATCCCTTTTAAGGGTAAACTGCTCTTTGGAACCGATCTGGATTAGTTTATCAGCCAAGCAATAGGGGGCAAGAGTACCTTGCTAAAATTAAACAAGTATGGTATAGACTGGGGTATTCTAAGGTGAACCAATGCCTTAAAATAGTTGTACCATTCTGATTTTTGTTTTCTTTAGTCATGCCACTAGATGGCAGACATTGAATAGAATCTTTATTCAGTGGGGTATATGACCATCCAATTGCTTATGGTTACATGACTTCATTGTGTTTTATGTAGCCACAGTGTGTACTTGAGAGCCACTCAGTCATGTTGCAAACACTACTCAGTAACTTCACCGGATTTAACCTGCTTTAAATTAACAGAATTTTTGTACAGGGAAAAGTAATCATTTGTGATGATTCATTAATGTTTATAGCGCCCATCTGACTTCAAAATGATGAAACTCTGCTGATATTAAATATATAACATTTAATAGCGCTTACCTAAATGTGACTCTATTTTTCACCATTAATCAATGTGAGAAGCAAATATAATCGTGTCCCAGTAGCAAATTCATGGCTTTCTGGTATTTTATCTGCTGAATTAAAGCAGGTCAGTTTCTAGCTCACATTATGTCATTTCTCTGGGGGATAAAAGGGCATATTTCTGTGACCTTGTGCTGTGGTTCTGGCAGGGCGATGAGTCCCTTGATGCACTGAAGGAGACAGCAGCAAGCTTTTGTGTCTCAAGGAAAATGACGTCTTTGCTAGGAGCAGCAACGAGAGTGGCCTTTGTTACATATATATGTTCCTTACTAAGTCATTCCAACTCTTGTGACGTGATTGAAGGCTGCAAGCTTAGCCTCGGATGCTGCTCACCACTGTGAAATTCTTCCAACGAGTTGACGCAAGCAATCAGAATAAGCGGAAAATCACTGGCTAAAAGGTTGAGATTAGTGGGTTCCTGCAGAAAAGCATAGTTTGGGAAATGAGAAGTGTAGGCGTCTGTGCAGCTCTTTCTTAGAAAAGAGAATAGCTTTCTCAAATAATTCCCCCCACATTCCTTTTCTTTTCCACACTTATTCACATGCTCCTGTGTCCCAAAATAGATTTAAGTGGTGTGCTTTTTTAACCCGGCTTTTTTTCAGCGAGGCACTGGAAGCTCCCCCCCATGTCATTCATATACATTATTGTGGATGAAGGAGCTGCAATTTAATATTTTTAAAGAACATTAACCTTGTTAACTAAAATCATGCTGCACAAATCTGGTTTGGAGTGTGTATAATAGGCAGTGCATTTATTTCTGATGTGAGCAGTAATAGTAGTGGCCCTAATTCAGCTTGCCTACAAACATGTGACTTTTCTTCTCTTGATAATACAGAGTTCTAGGCACCGTATTCACCCTTGTGATGGGAAGTGTATACTGTACATTCAAAGATGTGTAATAGCAGCTTCATATACTAATGGAGGGATTTTGGTAAGCTGAATTCCTCCTAAGTCCCTTGTGTGATCACGCTGCACTCAAATGCAGCTAAAAACTAATACTGCAAGCAGCTGGGTTGTTTTTTCTTTTTTAATTTGAAAGATATACTGTACATTTTTTGAGGCACCACTCTGCACTAGTCGTGCAGAGTGGGAAAAAAACCCTATTTGCCTACAGCAAACTATCAGAAGGTACAGTGTTGGACTGGAACACCAGGGGCCCACCCAAAAACCTTAGACCAGGGGCCACTCTCAGTACTAATATTCTTCATCTCCTCAATCAACCTCTATTCTCCTAGTTTGTATGCTTTACATACTATAATCAATTATTCCATCTATTTAGCCTCTTTGTTCTCATAGAAATAGGGAATGGCCATGAAATAGGCCAAAAGTTTAGCAGCATGAGGGTCCACTGACACCTTGGCCCACCGGGAGTTTTGCTGGTATTCTGGTGGGCCAGTCCGACATTGAGAAGGTATCCCTATTTAAATGCAGATATTTTATTTGTTTTCTATGGGTTACTGCACATTGACATATTTTGTGCCTTCTACTATAATTACAAGTATAAAGAGTACCCAGAGAGCACATCACACTTTATGGTTTCACCGTGTATTTTATTTTAGAAATGTCTAGCACTACATGTTTTGGACCAATAGCCTTCTTCAGGATGCAACTGATGTGCCATGCTCTCCAGCCACTCTTCTTTATACTTGGAATGATGGCAACACACGGGAGTTGCAGCCTGTTGGGAAGCACCCTATACCACATCAATGTACTAGGACACTTTTTGCATTTGATTTCAAATATAATTCCCTTATGACGCTGAACTCTAGACTCAGTGGCAGTGATCCAAGGCAAACCTTTATAGGTTAGGAGGCTCAGGGTAGGTGTGTATTGATTTAGTCACCATTCTTATAATTAGTAGCTGTTGTGATACAAAATATGGACAAAAAGTGGAGCAGGAGTTACATATCACTATGATACGTCTTATTTGTACATTTTCCCTACAGTGGATGATAATTGCTTAGAAGGGCAATTATGTCATCAGGAATTCAGTTCGGTAGGATTTACATTCGGCTGAAGTCTTGTGCCAGGCCTACCAAATCCTTAAAATTATGTGACTTTTCTTGCTCCCCCCCCCGCCTGATTTGCATATGTAAATTAGAGTTCCGATTGGTATTTGGCTGAATCTTTCATGAAGCATTTGTGGGTTTAGCTGAATCCAAAATATGATATTTGGTGCATTTGTATATGGTATGTTATATTTTCCATTATAATAAAAGTCAGGAGACTGTGTGTTGTCAGGCTAGCAGGCTGCCCTTAAATACCTATCCCTTGCACCTTCTTTGGAGGCAGTTTGGGATGAAAACAAGCCACAGATTTATTAGCCAATATTTTATAAACATGGATAAATATATACCCCCCATGTGGAATTTGTTTTGGTGTTAATTTCCTCTAGGCCATTGGCCATGCTTCACCTCTCCTGAGCTAGCCATACATAGGCTGATTAAAGCTCAAACGGCTAAATAGAGTTGGCAGCTTATTGGCCCATGCATGTTATCTGCTGATCGGCCTGTCCAGCTGATTAGTCAGTCGAGCAAGAGTCTCATTGAAATGGTGATCTGCTCCTCTCCTGATAAGAGGGAGGCCAAATTGAAAGAAGATTTCAGTTTAAATGATCTGCTTGGAGCAAAAATAGTACTTAAAGGTGATGGGAATATACAGTGTCATACAGAGGATCCTTGGGCTGACCAGAGAACATGACATTTAGAGGGCTATTTATCATGCTGTGTAAAACATCACTGGTGATATTGGCCATAACAACCAGTCAGCAATTGGAAATCAACAGTAACCTACAAGTTAGAAAACAGAAGCAGAACTATGGTTGTTATTAGGGATGCACCGAATCCACTATTTTGGATTCGACTGAACCCCCAAATCCTTCGAGAAAGATTCAGCCGAATACAGAACCAAATCTGAATCCTAATTTGCATACATTTTTAACTTGTAAGAGGAGCCCTGGTACCAATGCTTTTAAAAAAAAAAAAAAAACTTTTATGGGAGGGCCATGTCGCCAATGTTTTTTTAACATATAAGGGAGCCCTGACCATCAATATGTGTGGTAGGGTTACTTTTTTAGCACTGATGTCTGTGTGGTCTTTTAACTTTGATGTGGAGTAGGCGGGATCAGGGGTGGGGCTTGGGTGCTAGGGCGGGGGGGCCTTAAAATGTTGTTGTACTGGGCCCCATGATTTCTAGTAGTAGCCCTGAGCAGCACAGAGCATGTGAATCAGTGAATCAGCAGAAAAGAAGATGGGGAGCTACTGGGGCATCTACTGGGGAGACACAGATCTTTACTGCTAAAGGGCTGGGGTTGCCTTGGGCTGGTACACAAGCACAAAACATAATGTACAACATTTCTACCTACTTCATTTTATTTTTCTTGTCCTTTAAAGCTTTAGTATCTTGAAAATAAGCTTTGGTTATAAGTATTAACCGCTGGAGGGGGGTGTTAAGCCCCAATGCTGCATCCCCACTGGGCCCAGACCCCCCCCCCAGTCTGACACTGGGCTGATGGGAATTCTCTTTGACCTTCTGTGAGAACCTCTGGTACTCTTGTATTCTGGGTCAATCCTGTGTGCAGACTGAAGGTATGACAAAAAGAATGTTGTGGTAATTTTGGATCTATCCATTATCCCACCAGTCTCCTACTGAAATTAGCTTTTATAAAATCAACTCTTATTAATGTGCATGGATTTAATACACTAACCTCTAAATGATGACATGAATATTTCATTTTTGCCCTTTGCGTATGCAACTGATCATTGTCATACAAGCATCGTGGCTTTGAATGACTCCATCATGATTGCCTCATAGTAACACAATATGTCACCTGCAAATAAATTCAGGTTTATAAAGCTGACTGCGAATTTTACTTTCTTAGTGTATTTTAGTGCATTAGATGTGAACCTATTGGCCTTAAAATAACTTTTTTTTTCCGATGCTTACACATCTGATTGATTTACTGAATGATGCTGATTGCTTTTTACTGTGATGGGGATTTGGCGTATGGCTGTTGCCATGGTAACCATTTGCTGCCTCACCTCAGCATCATTACATTGCCCTTTTAAGAGCCCTCCTCCCCCTCGCCTGCTTGTCTCTTGTGTATCTTGCTGAAGGAATCGGCTCAATTGGTTCCCGAGTGAAGGAAGCCTTTCGCTGAAGATGAGGATGGATGATTTTCTTTCCAAAAGCACATGTAGGCATCTATGCGACCGGAGCACAAAGATGCTGCCAGCTGAGACTGTCTAATTCAAGAAGACACAAGCAGTGATTGTATATATATATATATATATATATATATATATATATATGGGTTGCCCATTGTTTTCATCCAATAACATCCATTGATAGCAGCAGCAAAAAGAGCAGCTACGTCCCATCAAGAACCTGAGATGAGATTAGCATGAATTTCCCTTGGCTATTTCCCTGGCGTCTGCTTTGAAATTGGTTCTGATTGATTGCAATCCTTCAACGTTGTGGAGGCCAGAGCTAAAATCAGAAGCAACATGAAGGACAAAGACTTCATCGGCAATATGGAGAGGGGAAGGCCAGCTACTTATACAGGGGACAAAAAGGCAAAAATGACAGCCAAAACCAACCAGAAATGGGTGAGACTGGCCACTGTTTTTGCTTATGTGCTGTCAGTATCTTTGGCGGCTATAGTACTGGCCATTTATTACAGCCTGATATGGGAACCAGTACGATCCAGTGGAGATGTGGGCAATGGCATCCCAGACCAGGAGGTATCAACTTTTTCCAGCAATTGCACAACTGTTGTATTTGATGAAACGCCTGCCATCCATTCAAGTGGGGGTTCGGTGAGAGGTTCATCAAGGGGAGATGATATCATTGCCAGTGATGTGCGGGCAGAACACTTAGAACCCTTTGGGACTACAGCACCAGCATTAAAGCACAGACTTGTCACAAAGCACAGACTGCTTGATGAAGGCACTTCTTTTTCATCTCCGCATGCACCTTTGGATATAAATAGCCATTTTATTGGCATTGACGATGTTGCAACTCAGCCATCCCCCAGTCTCCGCACTAATATAGCAATGGAGGCCCTAAACCCAGATGCAATACATGGTACAGGGAGCAGCACCGTGTCTGCAGAGACCTTGCCTCACACACATTCCACCCCTGCAAGAGCTGACACATCAGAAATGCCTACAGATCCTTTTATTGAACTCAAGGAAGACCCAGCAGGGTACACATCAGGGCAAGACATCACAGAAGCAGTGCATTACGCCGTATCTCCTACATATCTGAACAAGGAGTCAAGTGGAAGCGGAGGTCTGGACTCATTAACGCATCAGATCAGTGAAGCTGAAAAAAGCCATAGCCCCCAAGGCTCTTCAGATATTACATCGACATATTCAGGACACACGACTGCAGCCGCAAGCTTATAAGAGTCACCAATAAGGGCTCTTCAGGGAACGTACAGTGCAAAAGCCTTTTCTTGCTTAAGCAATGAAAAATATAGACCAGTGACGTTTCTTATGTTATTTAGAAAACAAATTCCACATCCTCCGTTTTCTGCCAAAATGTTGATCCAAATAGTATAGACCAAATCCGTATTATTTTTTGTTAAAGTGTTTTGTCTTTTTTTGAATAATAATGCAATGTTCTAACAGAATCTCCCACAGCGAGGGCTCTTGTCTTTATACAAATTCATTTATTTTTCTCAGCCCTCAGCAGGTTTGATTCGGACTAAATGGAAATTGTGGCTTCTAGATTCTAATTAGAGGGGAGTAAATCAAGGGGGGGCTTGGGTAGGCCCTAAAAAGTAGGAATGCATGTAAAATCTCTCTCTATATATATCTGTGTTGTTTTGTATCACTGTGAGATCAGGGTACAATCTACACACCAAAAATATTAATGAAAAGGGCTATTGTTATGAATACCATGCCTGAGGTTTCAGCCTCGTTAGCAATTAAATTGTTTTTACTTCCTGTAACCATTATTGCTTGTATCATTTTTGTATCATCATCGTGTTTTGATTTTTTCATTTCCTGCTGATTTTTTTTTGCTTATTTTTACCAGTGTAATTGTGGAATGACATTGTTGAACCTAAAATTCAAATGCAATAAATACAGTTACGGCTAACCAGGGATGAAGCAAGAGGACCCGGCTGAATTTGAAAAGAAAAGTTCAAACGTTACAATGGGGTTTCATTGTGTTTGTTCTGTGTAAATATTTTTTAGATAGAGATATAGAATTTCGTCCAATAAAATTCTCAACATAGCATTTCTTTTTAATGCATGCATGTCCCGTTTTGGAGGCTGCCTATGAGTCTGCTGTGACTGAGAGCATCTTGCTATTAGCAGAGCCTTAACCCTGTAAGAGCTGAATGCCAGCAGTTTTCCTCCACCATTCAGGATAATGGAACTTGCAGGGTTAAGGTATTTGTTCTGCTGAAGGCAGAGGCGCTCGCATGCAGCCTGTCTGGCTCTATAACTGTTTCAATGCCTCCTTGCACATACACAGGGATGTGGGTCTCACAGTGGGCAGGCCGCCTCTATATTTAAAATCCTTATCATGGAGGCACCCACATGTAATAAACTACATACCTCTCAACTGTTTCGCTGGACAGTCCCAATTTTGACCGCTCAACCCGCAGTCCCAGATTGTTACTGAAATGTCCTGACTTTCTCTTTGATCTCCTGCACTGAACAGCCAGAAAAAGACACAAAGTTTCTAAAACTTAATTAAATAAGATTTTTTTTTTTTTCGACAGAGAGCCCAGAATACTATTCTACAACTAATTTAAGATAAGCAGGTCTCTTGGGGAAACCGTGGGCAATTCACCTTCATTAACAAAACTGTAATAACATTAAAAACTTACCTTGAAACCCCCAGAAATGTGTTCAACCTTTCCATAGCCTGCCAAATTGTGTAAAAGGGATATGTTTTTTAGGGGATGTGGCCAAAACATACACTTCAAAAATCTGGAGGTACTATATGCTGAGCTGAGCAAATCTGGAGGTACTATATGGTTTTCTGTGCAAATCTGGAGGTACTATATGTTGAGCAAATGTGTATACAGGGTTCCAGACAAATGAAATACCAGCCAATACACCCATCTTAGAGTTAAACCATTTGCAAAAGCTGAGGATATAATCCTTATAAGTACCAATAAGGTGTGACAAGATTTTTAAGTAAAGTTCCACTAATGTGGTAGTCAGATTGAGCAAGTAGGACATTGAGAAAAAGCCTGGTGGGCCCCGTGACCTGCACAAACACAGACCTGTTCCCCCCAGCGGAGAACTACGGGCTGCAGTGCTCCCACGCAAGGAGGAAGAATAAGGTATGTGGTGTGTAAAGGGGGTGACGTTTAGAGGAGGTGAAGCTCACAACTGCGGTGGGGGGCCCGAGGCAGACACCCAAATCTAACACTGTGTATACCCCCAATTCAATGTGGAGTGGATGCCAATAGACACCATTATAATTACAAATGCTGCATTTCTTATAATAATGATTAATGATATGAAAACTAGAATAAAAACCCTATGTATATAACATAACTATTTCAATCTGCATTTGCAGTATGACTGAGGCTTGTTTGTGATGCTTGTGAACATCTTACTGACTGATTGCAATGGTCCCATGGCCTGAGTCCCCAGTCACTTACCTAGATTTCATTTTACTTAATGAAAATGAAGTGCTAATTAATTGCTGCATGTGGGAACAAGAACTGCACACAGACCTACCGATCCCCTGTGTCTCATCAAGGCCATCAGCTACCCACAGGGACATGGTTACGCCTGTGTCATTTTAAGCACTTTCCTGTATTTAAAACTCATGCCCAGCTCTTAAAGGGATCATATCGACTTCATTTGATCAGGGTGCAGAGCAGGTTGAAATGTGAATTTTTTTCATGTCACGAAGAATTACATTTGAGCTTCAAGTCGGCACGTTGCCTGATAACTAGCTATGGGATTGCTTAGAGAAAAATAATAGAATCCTTTCCTCCCAGGATGGCTCATTAAGAGGAACTCCTCCTCCTCACCTGCGGCAGCTTGATTTAAAGCAACACTAATCCTAAAATTGAAATTGTTATTCTATTAATCAGCTGCTAGTAATATTCACCGATAAGTGTCATGTTTTTTAAGGACTTATCAGATCAATATATATATATACAGCTGAGAGAAGGCATTACTCATGGAAGAGGCTGTTTTCCAAGGTATATGACTCTTCTTGTAAGTAATGACTAAGCCAAAAGTGACAGATATATGTAAAGCAGGGGTGATCCTGGCCATTTTTCCGCCTGAGGCGGCCTTCCTTTTGCCTCCCATCACGCCTCCCCACGGCACTCATCTTTTCAGTGCTGGAGGGGGTCCGGGGCAATAATTGCGCTCTCTGCTTCAGAAGAGTCAAATTTCTGAGTTCAAAAACAGAAATTCGGCTCTTAGTTACCAGGAGCGACAACCAGGGGGCGCTGCCACCTGAGGCGAATGTCTCAACTCACCTCATTGGTGAGAACCCTGTGTAAAGGCTTGTTGGACAAGGTCGCTAAACTAGTTGATGTTTGCCAGATAAGGTCACCTAAGTGCTGGGCAATAATGGGCTGATCTGATCATTTCACAATCATTAGGAATGCACCGAATCCAGGATTCAGCCTTTTTCAGCAGGATTCTTGTGCATTTCCGAACTGAATACGAATCCTAATTTGCATATGTCAAAAAACAAGGAAGGAAAAAATATTTTTTCCCCACCTTTTCCTTTCCCACCCCTAACTTGCATATGCAAATTAGCATTTGGTTCAGTATTCAGGGACACGGCTGAATCCCAAAAAGTGGATTTGGTGCATCCCTAAAAATCATTGAATCCAATAAACTATAGAAAACTGTTGGGTAAACTTGGGTAAAAAGCCAATTCAGTCAGCCTAAAGTGGTTGCTCACTTTTTGGTGATATTTTGAGAAAATTTGCAGTTGGTTTTAATGTTTTCTTATTTACGGTTTTTGAGCGATTTTCCTTTTTGTTCAGCAGTTCTCCAATTTTCAATATCAACAGTCTGGTTCCTAGAATTCAAATAACCCTAGAAACCGTGCATTGATTTGAATAAGAGATTGGAATATGAATAGGAGACGGACTGACTAGAGAGATGAGTAATAAAACATTGCAATAACAAATATGTAGCCCTTCAGGGCATTTGTTTTTTAAATGGGGTCAGTGACGCCCACGTGAGAAGAAAAAGGCAAATGATAAAACTGCAAAAACGAAGACCAATTAAAATGTTGCTTAGAACTGGCCAGACTGGGTAATGATCCTTGCCAATAAAAGTAGATGTTTATGTGTATGTCCAACTTGGGTAGGTAAGTACTGCCATATTAATTGGGCTTTCTCAATCACTTTCTGACCTATTATGAGTTACTGTATGGGAAATTAAATTCCAAGGCAGCAACACAAAAATAATCTTGCTTTGCACACACACTCAGGGCCGCCATCAGGGGGCACAGCAGGTACCGGCCGTCTTGGAAACCTGAAGGGGGTCCGGGGGTTCTACACTTCATGGATTGCCGGGCCCATCTTAAGTCGCAGATAGTGATGGGTGAATTTATTCGCCAGGGGCGTATTCACTCGATTCG
>CM044445.1:100537255-100558779 GCA_024363595.1 Xenopus borealis | reverse complement strand
CCCCCCCCCGTTATGTGAGGGACCAAGGGCAGTTGTCTCTACATGTACCCACCTAAAGAAAGCTTTGATTGGCACAGATGCTGGAAGTTGTAGTTTCACAACAGTTGGAGTGGTTTGGAGCAGGCATTTCTGGGCTACACAATTTCATAGTGCACTTTTTGTACAATACATATTAGATATAAGATCCCTGTTTTGTGAAATTGATGTTCTCTGCTTGATAAATAATTACCAGATTATCCATATATTGTAATGTGTCTTTTCAACATGTAAAGATGATTTGGCTGTGCAAAATCCAGACCAAACTGAGCTAGCAGAACAAATCATCCTGGAAAATAAAATAGACAGTAATAGAGGAGGTGAGGTGTTATCATTTTGAAGCTGTTAATCTGCGTGGATGATTGTAAAGTTACAGACTGGTGAATATGGTGATTGACATTCCTCCCTCAGTTTGCTGTTTAATAAACACAATTTTCCATCCTATTAAAGCAAAGTAAGCCAGCTTGAACAACAGAAATAATGCAAAATCCAGATATTACTATTGTCAACTGCTCACTCTGTCCCAAACTTGGCTGTTGCTGAACCTCCATTTCTCCATTATAATTCCTCTGAAATGCAGAGATGTTAGTGTGCTGTCCATGTTCCATGCATATAAGGATATAATGGTTGACTTAGATGAAATTGTCCTGCAGTTTTGGCTATCTCTTACGGTCATCCATTCTGCTCTTCTCCAGACGGAAGGACTTGCTCCCTGCTATATTTTCACTTTCATCGTCATTTCCAGGTTCCTTGTTCTTGGCTGGCTTATGTGGGATGAAGGCTTCAGTTGTCCCTGTGTACTGCTCCCTGGCCTGCAGACCTTGATGCCCGAACTTGCCCTCTTCTCTTGCGTTTCTAATAATGGGATGTGGCTCCTCAGCTTTAGAGCCATCCCTGGTCTCTGGAGACCTCTTTGCACGACTAAGTGCCTTCATGGAGCTGGTGGTTTCGCCACCATCTACAGAGGAAGAATGGTCGGGCAGCTGAGATGTGGTCTCATTTTGTGGCAAGACGGTTACTTCTTGACTAAGGTTAGCACTGCTGCTATTGCTACGACTTGATGTCACAGGCATCCATATTAAGCTGTAGTAGATGGCCAAGATTATGGCTGCCATCGAAACAGAAAGAACGTACGCAAAGACTGTCGCCAGTCGTACCCATTTTTGGTTGGTTTTGGCTGCCATCCTTGCCTTCTTGTCTCCGGTGTAAGTGGCAGGTTTCCCTCTCTCTGTATTGGGCATGAAGTCTTTGTCCTTCATTGCGCCCCTGGCTTTACCTCTGTGCTCCACTGCTGCGTCTGTTTTGAACCAACTCTGCGACTTGGACTGGACAATGGGACGGCGATGATAGTCAGCAGCCTGGCCTCTTGGTGGTCTCACTGCTCATTGCCTCGTCTCTCCTCAGCTTAATCATTTCCCTCAGACACACTGCATTGCATCACCATTGAGCCACACTCATCCTCACTTTCCACCATCAGCCTCAGCTCCTGTTTAATCCTGGAATGATTCCTGCTAATTCTCCATGCCTTCTCGTGCTTCAGCAAATGAACTTAGTACGATTAGCACCGGATTAGTACAGGCCCATATCCTCCTCTCTGTCAGACAGAGCTGCTTCCTTCAGTGATGAGCTCCGTACACAGCTCCCAAGACATAAACCCACATTACAGAGGGAGGGGAAAGAAACAGACGAGGGCTCTTAAAAGGGAAATGCACATCCAGTCAGTGCTGCTGCTGGGCTGGGAGGTTGAAGACTGTTGTTATGGCAATGCTGACAACTTGCCAGGCCTTGGGAGGTGGGGCTAATTTAGCATCAAAACAGAAGGTTTCCTGAAGCAGCTGCGCCACTTAGCAGGGAGAAACGCGTTATCTCTTTTGCCAAAGTATCAATTAGTTACATGTCATATCCCCTTCTCCTTTTAGCAGGGAGCTTTTTACACTCTTGTATTGGCCAATATTAAATCTTATCTATATTTTTAAATATAGTGACACAAGTCATGACAGGGCAGCCATCAGGGGCACAGGGGGTACTCCTGTACTGGGCTCCGGGCCTCAAGGGGGGTACTGACTGTGCGGCGCTTTTTGAAAGAGCCGGGTCCCCCTTGACAGCGCTAAAGTCGTGCTGCCTCTTCCAAGTCCTGAACCTCCAAGGAGCTGAAAAGCCTCCAATGTATTATTTTACTACTCTCCAGGCCTCTTCCATCAATGTTTTTTCTTAAATATTCTCAGGTGCCACAGTTTTTTTAAACTTATAATGAGGCCCTGACCATCAATTGCATTTTACAACTTGTGGGTGGGGTTACTGTTATTAATGCTGATGTCTGTGTGATCTTTTAAAGGGCATCTATCGCTTAAAAAAGTTACCCCCAACCAAAGGTGCAGGCTGCTATAGCCTGCATTCCGGTTGGGGGTACCAGTACTTTTAAAAAAAAGCCCCCCGCCAGCGCAGGCAAACTCGCACTGGGAGGGAGCTCCTGGTGTGAGCCGCCATGACAGTGGACGCGCATTATGAAAAGCAGCCCCACATAGTGACCACTTTTCACTATGCGCATGCGCGTGATGTCACACACACACATAAATGCGCGTCCACTGTCATGGCTCCCTCCCATTGCGAGTTTGCCTGCGCTGGTGGGGGGCATTTTTTTTTTTTTAAAGTACTGGTACCCCCAACCGGAATGCGGGCTCTATCAGCCCGCACCTTTGGTTGAGGGTAAATTTTTAGAGATAGGTGCCCTTTAAAAGACCACACAGACATCAGCGTTAATAACAATAACCCCCCCACACACGTTATAAAATGCAATTGATGGTCAGGGCCTCATTATAAGTTTAAAAAAACTGTGGCGCCAGAGCCCCCCATAAACTATTTTTATTTTTTTATTTGTGCCCAGTGATTTCTAATGACGGCCCTGCTAGTACTAGTGAGTCCAGGGGGAAGGACAGGAGGTATCCAAAGGTATATTTATTAAGCAACACAAGATGTTGTTTGTGTTGCTGGATGCACTTAACTATTTGGAACAGCTAAGATGTCATTAAGTGCTAATAGTGCTAATGCCGCATGAGGCACAGGATGGATATGAATGTGGCCCAGCATGAAACACTCCCAATGAAAATAGTATAATAATAAATCTATTATTTACTGTAATATCAAGGTGTCCCATATTCCAGTGCATAGCTGGTTATCTAACTGGTATTGCAGTTATTTTATGTGTATTTCCTTTACTTTTACAAATCAAACATGTTTGTGTATCTCATGTGTGGCCCCAGACAATTTTTCTTTTTCCAATGTGGCCCAGGAAGCTAAAAGTTTGGACACCCCTGCCTTAGCTGTTAGACTCTTTCTCCTCTACTTGTCTGTTCCTTTAGCTATCAGCTTCTGTCATTTTTCTTTTGACCTGTAGAGGGCAGCCTTGCCTGGCTGAATAAATCTTTGTACACTTCATGGTTTCATCCTTCCAGAAAGCTTGGGACCTGGGATTTTCCAGATAAGGAATCTTTTTCTAATACGCTAAGTCTGCTAAAAATGGTTTCAGTGTCAAATAAGCCCAGTAGGAGTTGCCGCCAATATTAATTAATGCAGCTTAGTTACAACCACATACACAGTACTGTTTTATTATTACAGAGAACAGGGAAATTAGATTTCTTTGCTTAATACGGACTCTATGGGAGATGACCCTCCCTTAATTTAAAGCTTTATGGATAATGGGTTTCCAGATAAGGGATCCCAAATGTGTATCTGTCATTGGCTTTTTTTAAATATAATACATTTTAATATAGTTAAATATAAAGGTGCAGTATCTTTTTTTTGGTTTTGTTGTTGGTCGGTTGTTTACTAACACTGGATACATTTGCACCTAAGCAGTAACCCATAATTACCAATAAGTGACTAGCTTTGCAGAGATGTAAACCTCAATTTCCAGGAACACTAAACCCTCCTAAAAGTCCTAGCACCAAGGGTCTTACTATATCAAAAATAGTGTATTTTTACATAGTATCTACAAGCAACAATGGGGACTGAAATATGGGTTGTACATATAATATACTTTTTTTTTTAATATAGTAAGACTCTTGGTGCTTGGTGCAGCCTTGGGTACCCACAGAATACCTGCAAAATGGGTGGGGGTTTAGGGCAAAAAAAAAAAAGTTCCTAATTCCCTGCTTGTGGGGGCAGTCTATGGATAACCTACGGACTTGCGTTCCCCACCTTCCCCTGCAGTTGTGGTTTTTTTTCCTATTTCTGTGATGATATAATTCATTCTTATAGGTGGAGAAACAGACATATTTAACAGACATTATTTAATGTTTTAGCAGACTTAAGGTATAAAGTTCAAAATTACAGAAACACCCCTTATCTGGAAAACTCCAGGTCTTGAACATTCAGGATAACAGAATGGATGACCCCAGTATCGCCCACCTCAATGTGGATATATCACAGAGAGATCCTCTCGTTTGGTGGCATTTCCAAATGAGCGGATCTCTACGTCTATGGCCACCTTTACTCTCATGGTTGTGCAATCCACATAGCATGGATATATATATGTGTGTGTGTGTATATATCCATTCCAAAAGGATCAGCGCTCACAGGGCTTAAAAATGTAAAGTAAGTTTATTTGTAGAACAGCATAGGACTAACGTATCGGCTCCATCAGAAGCCTTTCTCAAAGTGCCAATACTGACCCTTACACAAAGGCATTCGTACCTGCGTCCCAACCTGCGTACGGTGCTTACACGCATTTGGTGGGTACAACCTCATTCAAAAGAATTGCGTGCATCTAGGCCTGCGCTCCCCTGCGGCTGAACGCAGAAAAACGGAAGCAGGACAGCGCATGTACAAACGCCCATGTGTAAGGTCCCTTATTCAGATCATGTCTTATATAAATATTAATTGGCGGGGAAACCACAGCTGTAACACTTAATCAGCGTCATTAACATACACCAAGAGAATTATATTATGCACCATCCTACTGTATATTGAAATCTCTTTGCTATATCTAAAAAAAAGCAACTAATGCTGTGAATGTTTAACAGAAGCAAGGATTAAAATCAAACCACTTACTACGGAACTTTATAACCATCCATTTTTAGAATGGATGGAAATATGTTTCGTGTATCTCTTAGCTATAATTAGGGAATTTTTTGGAAACGATATGTAACTGATATAATCAGTTAATGTCTCAATATCTGCAACTCACTGGTGTAACTGGTGTAGTAACCAGCCCACACCCACTTCCCACAGTTTGCTGAGCACTTTTAGAACTGGAAGATTACTAATAATTGAACTCATGCACAAACAGGGCCAGATTTACACAGTGGGCTCCCCAGGGCCTGCTGCCATTCATCACCCCTATACCCTCCCTTTCATTCATGGACATGCACACATTTTCATCATCAGGGGGGGAGCACTGGGGATTGG
This sequence comes from Xenopus borealis, assembly GCA_024363595.1. Classification (NCBI taxonomy): domain Eukaryota; kingdom Metazoa; phylum Chordata; class Amphibia; order Anura; family Pipidae; genus Xenopus; species Xenopus borealis. The sequence goes on along the minus strand of CM044445.1, from coordinate 100,553,337 downwards.
TGTATAGGAAATTTAAAAAGTATTGTATCTCATGAGCAGCCCCTGAGCTTCCAAACCAATGTGGATGTGGTTAGGCATCACGCCATCCCTAAAATCCTGCCACCCTAAGCCCGGGCCTTGGTAGTCTTTCCACAAATGTGGGCCTGTATACAACTGCAATATGTTTGGCTCAAAAGTGCATGCTATTTGCCATATTGCCAATTGCTTTTATCCCTTAATTTAAAGCAGGCCCGGATTTGTGGCAAGGCCACATAGGCCCAGGCAGAGGGTGGCAAATTGGTAGGGGCGACATCCCACCCACCCACCCATTGCACTTGCTCTCACTAGAGCGGTGCGGGTGGCGGGCATTAGGACCGCGAGGCCCGGTGCTAGGACCACACAGCCTAAGGAGCCCACCACACAGCCTAAGGACGCCCACCCTTATTGCAAGTGCTTGAACAATAGCATAGTTTGTAACACATTGACAGTATACAAATAAATGCTCAAATTAGTGTCTACAGCCAGTAAATCACATGCTGTATCAGTTATTCTTAATGTGGCTATACATTGGTCAACCTGACCAATATCTGCTGAAAATTGGCCATTGAACGGGTCTGAGAATCCTTTCAGGCAGGGTTGCTCTGGCCACATACATGTGCGGCGGCACAGAGCGGCTGGTTAAAAGGGGTGGCAAAAAGCCGTCTCTTGTAACTTTAAGAGCCAAATTTCCAGGATTTAACCCGTAAATTCTGCTCCGCTAGTGCAGAGAGTGCAATTGCGCTCAATGCACTAGGGATACCACCTCCTTTTGACCCGCTCCAACGCTAATTTTTAAGCGTAGAGCGGGAAGGGTGGGGGGGCGGCATCGGGGCTGCTGCCTCAGGTGGCGGCAGCCCCAGAAACAGCCCTGCTTTCAGGTCAAGGACCATATCGGCTTAATTATTTATTTTGTATAGGGCTAAAAAATTGGATCAATTGGATATTGCCATATCTGAGATACATTTTGTTGGTGACCTCCCCAAACTAGTCAGTCTTTCAGTTTATGGCCACCTTTAGTCGATTTCTGCTTGCAATTGTGTCACTTCTAGTGCAGTGTAAATAACAGCATATGAGCATGCCATTCAATAGTTGTCAGTTGCTTGAGTAGGCACAACATAGGGGTATCCTAAAAGTAATTCCTCCTCAGGGCAAGCTTTAATACCAGAGCCCCTTGCATACGTTTGTCATTTGCTTTGCACCTTTCATACTATTGTGCATTGTTTATCAAATCCAGCATTGGTGCCCAGTGTATGTATGGGTGCAAGTACATTTGTGAATAGTGGTGAAGTATGCAAAAATGGCCACTGATTTTGTAATTGACTTTGCAATAGAAAACAATGCCTTATGCTTCTATTCTGGCTGCTTCTTTGCTTGTTCCCTTCCTAAGCCACTGAGTTTTATTAGGTTCTTATAAATTTATATTCAAGCATTAAGCCTGACAAGTTCATGAGCCAGCTACATTTTATAGGCAATCACACAAAAATTCAAGACGGCAAAATCAATGTAGAACATAGAAATGGATAGGAGTAGCATACCATATAAAGATAAGTGACCTGTTATCCACAATGCTCAGGAACAGGGATTTTCCAAAGAAGACTTATACCTTAAGTCAGGAGCGCCCATACTTGACTAATGTGAGGTCTACTTTTAGTGATGTTGTCCCATTATGATTTATGTCCATAATATCACTGTTAGCATTCTGTTTCATGGAAAATAATACTTAAATATTATACTGATTTATAATAGAATTGGAATGAAAAGAATATAACAGAAGGGTGATTTATTCAAGCTGTTTGTTGACAGTGTCTTGAGATCTACTGATCACCAGCTAATGGTCTACTGGTAGATCCCGATCGATCTTTTGGGCAACCTTCCCTTAAATCTAATAAGAAATAATTTAAACGTTAAGTAAACCCGCAATGATTGCTTTGCCTCCAAGAACAATGAATAATACATTTGTTTGGATCAAGTACAAGGTACTGTACCTTTATTATATTGATAAAGGAAATCATAATCTATGGGAGATTGCCTTCCTGTAATTCTGAGCTTTCTGGATAACTGAATTCCAGATAACAGATCCCATACCTGTATTGTCGAAACCAAAAGTAGGATACTCAATCATGGGAACGCATGGATGTGCCGGATTTTTCACAGGCAAATTAATTCACTAGCAATGAAAGGTGGAAATTTGCCACGAATTTGCGCCTGGCGAATTTATTTGCCCATTACTAATCATCACTAAATAGAACTAGTAACAATGCATCCCCAACACAACCCCCCAAAAAGGTGGGGATTTTATCATGGGAAAATGGCCTACTCTTTATTATGTATTGTCCTTCTGCCAAAGACCACAACTTTTGGAGAGCCACATCCATCCTAAATGCCACTAGTTGGAGTGTCGTAGTTCACCGGAATAGCTGTGGTTGGCAGATAACTAATGGGCTTGTTACTGCTGTAGCTGTGTCCGAGTAGTTATATTTTCCTATATTCTTACTGGCCATACCTGCAGTAATCAGGCTATAAAGGGTGAAGTATCTAGGTTAACACTGATAGGACTGATAGACCTATTCTCCTCATATTTATAATGTAACCCCCTAATTGTAATTCTGTTTTGTGCATTCAGTTTGCTGGGGTGAAACTTGCTAACAGTCCCTTAGTGCAGAAATGGGGGTTCTGCTCCGATTCGGTTGCTGTTGCTGTTGTTGAGATGTGTTCCTGATTGATAAGGTGGCTGCCACTTTGATGGTGGCTGCCTTCACCACATAACACAATGGAATGGGAGAAAATGTTGCATTTATAGACACCATCTGCAGTGACAAAAGGGGAAGAACTTTGCAAGAGGAAACTTTGCATCTTTCTGTCTTAATATAAGAGGAACTTCAAGGCAAGAGAATCTGACCTTCCTCATTATCAAAACATAACTCCCCTTAACCCTTTGTAAACAGTCTGTTATTCCATAATGACTAAAACCATTCTTTGTCTACTATGGTACATATTGGCCCATCACTTGTATAAAAGCACAGGTATATGGAGGATAATGAGCCTAGGGGTAATCTCATGTTAGTGACTGTAAAGTGCCCAAATAAGTGTAAGTAGGGGGTTGAGGGAAAGTCAGGCTGACAATTCTAGGGACGTGCAGGATAGCAATTGTAGCTGAATGCAAGTGTGGAAAAGTAGTTATGCCCTGCAGTTTACCGCTCTCTTATCTTTTGAGCACATCGCTGTCCATAGCAATCAGTAGAACAGTCTCTGGGGTAAATTTATCAAAGAGTGAAGTTCCGCCACTAGAGTGAAATTCCACAGCTCTCAATTCATTTCTATGGGATTTTGACTGGCGTCTTTATCAATGGGTGAAGTGAAGTTTCACCCTTTGATAAATATGCCTTAAAAAATCCCATAGAAATGAATAAAGAGCTGTGGAATTTCTCTCTAGAGGCGGAACTTCACTCTAAACTTCACTCTTTGATAAATAAACCCCTCTGTGGGGGAAATTCACTAAATCGCGAAGTGACTAACACTGGCGTAAATTCGCCAGCGTTAGTGCAAATCATAACTTCGAAAATTTACTAAGTCCATCACTGGTGTAAATTCACCAGCAATGTAGATAGTCCAGCGCAACTTCGCACCCTAACGCTGGCGAAGTTGCACTCTGGTGAATAGGGCGAAAATTCACAAATTCACTGTTAGTCATTTTTCTAACGTTCACTTCCCCAGGTTAGAGCAGGCGAAGTGCAATAGAGTAGATAGGAGACTTTCTAAAAAAAAAGTCCCAAAATAGTTTAAATTTTTTCTGTCCCAAAAAAACACTGGCGTTTTTACCTTAGCGTAGGATGATAGAAAAAAAAAAAAAGGAACGAAAATATTTTTTGGGTACCCTGCTCCCCCTTTAATTTCCTAACATAGGGCAGATATACTGAATAGGGGCACATGTGTAGGGCAATAAAACAACTAGATGAGGCTTTATTAGGGTTCCCTGGGCTTGTGTAGTGTAATGTTTGAACTGTAACATATACTCTATTCAAACTTCAAAGCTCCCGTCGTATGCAAATTAGCCTTCGCTAGCGCAACTGCACTTTACCTGGCGAATTTTTGCTAGAGCAATTTTGCTACCGTGCGCTTAGATGAACGCAACTTCGCTTTTTAGTGAATTAGACGAGTGCTTGCGAAAATTCGCCAAGCGATGTCTGGCGAATGCTGTGCTACCGGAGCTAGCGTTGCTTCACTACTTAGTGAATTTCCCCCTGTGTGTGAGCCCCATACATGCATAATTATATCTCAGTCTTACTGAAAACCTTTAAAAGAGAATTAGCAGATCCAAGCATTGAAGACCTGTGCTTCTGTAGCTGCCCCCGGAAACTCCCCAACACATGATCTAGGCTGCTGTCAGTTACCTGAGCCTAGGGACTCGCTCTCTAAATACTCATAAATATAATTTAAAAAATCCCAATACAAGTCTAATTAGTAATTAATCCAGATTCAGATTACATCCAATTACAACAGCTCAGAAGCTTCTATAATAGATTTTTTTTAATTGTTTTTATTTGTTTTGTAAATAACAAATAGAATTTACCGCATCTTTACCGCACATGTGAAAACTGATATATATTGCTCAAGAATCATTCGTATGTCAAGGATAATGGAAAGTTCAGTTTACATGGCAGGCTTACTGGAGAGGAGGGAAAAAAACAAGAAAAGGGAGAAAAAAAACCCCCAAAACTAATGTGAACAATACAATAACAAACTGTAGCCATGGGAATATATCTGTTAAGCATTAGTGATGGGTGAATTTACCCAGTTTTGCTTCGCCGAAAAATTCGCTAATTGGCGGAAAAATTCGCGAAACGTGTCACGTCTCGTCAAAAACGACGCGCGACTCGTTTTTTCCACTAATTTTCGCTGGCAGAATTCGCCCCTGGCGAATAAATTCGCCCATTATTATTAAGCATCAGTTACACATATTGATAAACCTTTGTGGATCAAAGTCTAGAAATTGTCAAGCATGGGCATTACATTACTCCAGGGTTAGTCAGCTATCAAATTTATAAATGGTTAGCGTTCTTAAACATTTATTCACACCAACCACTCTCCCAAGGAATAAAGCTTTAGATGGGGATTTCTTAAGTATTAGACCTATACAGCTTGTGATCATTGCGTAAATCCTAGACTAAAATCTAGCAGGTTTGGAGCAATGCCACCATATATTTATGAAAGAACTCGTCTGTCCATGTCAAGGGAGTAGATGGATGCCGTTTTGTTAGGCTCTCAGGCCTAGCAAGAATACTAGGGGGGAACATTCACCCATATCATGGAACATAACAAGTCAGGTATTTTCCTCTAGAAATGTATATGTAGATATTGCTTCCACTGTCTAACAAAATGCAATTCTTTCAGGGGTATTTGTTGGACTTATATAGGAGATATAGCTCCTTTGTATGCGAGGGAGTGTGAACATACTCATTTAAAGAGCGTGAGTGAGGGAAGGTCCTGCTGTTTCTTCCATGTTATTGGTAAGAAATATTGGTGTATATGGTCATATTGAAAGATTTCAGCACTGGGCAAATGATACCACTCAGTTAAAGTTTGGTTATGGATAAACACATTATTCTGAGTTAACCAGTATAAAGTACATGGGGCTGAATTGCTAAAACTCAACTTTAATGAAACAAAGTCAACCAAACTACCTTCCACAAACTAATTTATGAATAATTTTTCTTTAGAAAATAAGAGCAACAAAATCAAAATCAATTTGTATCACATGTTTGGTGTCCTGAGAACTCAATTTTATAGTATTTTCACTGCAAGAATTCTACTTTTTTTGATTATCAGGAAACCGCAACGTTTCAGGAGGGGGGCGCCCCTGGAGGAACAAAAATGTCATCTGTTTGGATATGCATAATAGTATCAGGGGTGAGGCTATCAGGTTGGAGCATGGCATGTTGTGCATTGATGAGGAGCTCTCGCTGGTGGCCATCTTGGGCATCATGGTCTGTAGTGGTGATAAGAGAGTAAATAACTTAGGAGCTGCTTCCTTTTTAGATCACCTGCTTCTAGGCATTACCCTGTTGAAGTGTATTGTGGATCCACAGATCAACTTGCCAAGCTATCCAAATCTAGCCAAATTGGAATCCCTGGGTATGGAACAGAAGAGAAGCATGTCTGCTCAATTCTAATGCCCTTGAAGCTTACAGGGCCAGATTTACATAGCGGGTGCCCCATGCCCACTGCCATTCATCTCCCCCCTGTTCATTGCCCTTTATTCACAAATTTTCATCTTCAAGACCAGAGAAATGGGGATTGGTGCATTGGAAATGTGAAAAATTATTGTATCTCCTGCATATCCCCAGTGTTTCTGGTCCAATGTGGGTGTGGCTGGGCAGCATGCCGCCCTCTAAAATCCTGCCACCCTAGGCCCAGGCCTATGTGGTCTTTCCACAAATCCGGGCCTGGAAGCTTAGCTCCTCTACAACTGTAAATACTGAGCATGTGCAGTGCCACTGACATCAGGAAGTCTTGGTTCTCGCACACCCTATCTTATAGGCTAATCAAAGAAGCCTGGTGCTCAGTGGTGGAGGTCCGGCCACCTCACAATCTGATCAACAACAAGAAGAATCCAATGGTACACAGAGGTTATTCAACACTTTAAGGGGCAGATTTACAAAATTCATGTGAATAATTCGAAGTTCGATAGAATTTAATATAAATTTGAATCTTTGAATATGCAAATTAGGCAAATTCGACCATCGGATAGTCGAATTAGAATAATTCGAATATTTGAATAAAATTTTATTTGAATATTCGACTATTCGATGGTCGAATAACTTCCCCTTTAAATTTTTATTCAACCACCTACTTTGCCAGAACCAAGCTGCCGAATTGGGAGTCATTAGTTTTGATCGAATAAAAAATTTGATTGAGTGAATTTTTTTTGTTCAATCGATCGAATTGCGGTAAAATCCTTCGAATTCGATGGTCGAATTCAAAGGATTTTACTTCCCTTTTATTCATATGGTCATATGGTCAAATTTTTTATTTTTTTTAATTCGAAATTCGACCAATGATAAATCTGCCCCTAAGTGTTTATTGCATACTACAGAGCAACCTTTCTGCTGGTACAGTATATTCTGTGCATGAAATAGAGCATTCTAGCCATATTCATTGTTATTCTTTAGATCTCCTTAAATATAGGTCTGTAATTCCGACAAGGTGTGCAGGAAGCCTGGGAGTACCACAGGCAGTAATATATAAACCACTATGACAAGGCACTAAGTTTGCCCAGGAGCAGTAACTCATAGTAACCAATCAGAAGCTAGAATTTAGCAGTCACCTGTTTAAAAGCAAAGATCCTATTGGTTGCTATGGGTTACTGCTCCTGGGAAAACTTAGTGCCTTTTATTGCATATGGGGGCTAGAAGTGTCCATCCTCCAGAGGAAAGGGGGCACAGAAAAGCTTCCCAAGAATCATACAAATCTGATATGCTACACAGAAGGCAAAAGAGAAAAACAGAAACCCCAGACTCAGAATTACTGCTGAAAGAGGAACCCAGAGTTACACAAACACCAGACATGCAATTAGCCAGGAAATTAATCCACACAGTTTGCAATGAAGGAAGTGAGCCCCAATCTTAGCTTTACATGTCCAAAATACCATGGAAATTGTACTTCCCATGAAAGAAAAAGGGCTCATCCACTTTCTTTTTCTACAAATACTTAATTAAATACTTCTGGTAAAAAGAAACTTAAAAAGAAGAGTTGGGGTGTTAAACACTGTGCGCAGAACATGGAAAACTTTACAAATAACATGATTCATATGCATATATATGGCACTAGCTATTCCCCATTGCTGAAACCTTGGGGCTGAAAGGGAACGTCATCTGGATATGGGAAAGAAGAAATAAAAAAAAAAAACAAATTAAAATGGAATCCTGTATGTCTTTATTCCCTAATATACAATTTAATATTATAAAACCTAGATTCAATTGATTACCACTGCTCTCTATAATTAATCAATACTCAGTAAAGTGTCAGTGCTTGCCTATATTAAATCCATCAATAACTTAGATAAACATTTTTATATTGTGATCAATATGATGTGATCAAAATTAAAATTGATTGATGATCTAATTAATCTCTTAATTAATGATACTTCACCATACAAAAACACCCAATATGATTATTGGGTATTTTAAATATTTTCTTGGAGTATTTAAAATGTATCAAACTTAATTAACAGGGTAGCAATTTATACTTTGTATCAACTGAACCAAACAATAACCATCTCATTCACATAGCATTGCAAACAAGGTTAGAATTTAGAGAAAGGATAGTGGTGGAGTCATCCCATTTGCTGCTATCTGAGATTTGGCTATCTAGGCCCTGGGATTGCCACAAGCAAAGAAGTAGGGGACTGTAGTCTCACCAATTACCTTCCCTAACTTGAAGTTAAGCTTCCTTAAAAAAAAAACCAAATCCCCTATGTCTTGAGAAACAGAAGAAGAATAAAATAATTTTTATTTAGGCAAATGAAATCATTGAAAATAGAGTAAAGGATCTGATTAATTCTGATTAAGAAGAAGAACAGTTAAAATCTCTTCACACCATACAGATGATGTAGGTCTGTGTACACCCTTGGGCATAATTTAATATGCATTTCATTCTTAAAGGATTTTCAGAATTTTTTTATGAACGTCAGACATTGCTAAAACCTGTTTCCTCTGAGAAACAAAACATTTGTGGCAAAATTAACAAAAAATATCATTTATATTTTCCTACTACAATAAAATATTTTCCTATCTGAAAAAAGTAATGGAGCATTGTGGTGGGATTTCAGTTTCTTTGATCTCAACAGATTCTATTTCTTCAAGAAGTGGTGCAGCCTCTTAAGTGGGATCCAGGTCTGTTTCAACATTTTTGCCCCTGGTGAGTAGTGTGACATTTCTCTGCTTCTTGGGCAATGGCTCAGATGGACACCAGTACGGTAAATAATACCTCCAGGAAGTGAATAATCAAGCCTAAGTTTAGTGTTGACATTTTCAGTCTCTATTGCTCATAATGAAGACAGCCATTCAGAACCCGAAACATTTGATGTTAGCATTTATTTGCTGATGCACTATATTGACTAAATGCACTGGAGACCAGGGACATCAGGGTGTCCCAATGGCAACAAATGACAATCCTTTCTATTGGAAGCTTTATTGAAAATAAATGTTGTATAAAATGCTCAATACACCATTATAAATGACCAGATGAAGGCATATGGGTGTATAAAAGCCTGGGGTTAGTGGTGGGTTTTTTGGCAGTCGCATGGTTCAGTCCTAGGGCCTCAATTCCCATACGCTTCTAGTTATGCCACTCTCTGTCACATGAGAAGGCTACATAACCAAGCTAAATACAAGATTACACCACAATGCATATGGATACAGGGGGAGGATATTGTGAATGTACTGAAAACATTTGGGGAAAACTGTTGCAGAGGACAATTTGAGCTTGTAAATGCTTCCACAAGATGCTAAAGTTATCACTATCCAAGACATGAGTGATCCAGGTCATTTAGTAGAGGCAGAGCCATACAATGCACCAAATGAAGGGAATACAAACAAAATAAGACATGCCAAGTTTGTTTATTCACATTTATTCCAAAGAATGCAAAAGTATAATTTATATATATATATATACTGTATATATATATATATATATATATATATATATATATATATATATATATATATATACTGTGTACTATCCTCTATTTAAAGGAGAAGGAAAGGCATGTTATACTAGTGAGTGCCAAAGGTTAGGCACCCCCAAGTGATTTACTTACCTGCCACCTTGAGCCAGGGCTCCTATCAGCAGAAAACTGCACCGGCCCGGGGTTATTCCACCAAGCACCACAAATCTTTCATCTTCCAGCTTTTTCTTTCCTCTGTGCATGTGCAGTAGAGCAAAAGGCCGAACGTCAAAGAATAAGATGGCTATTTAATTCTACTGTTCATGTGCCTGCTCCGGGAAATTGGAAGAAACAAGAAGCAGGAAGATGATTGACCCTTGGTGCTTGCTGGAAGAATCCCGGGCTGGTGCATTCGGTGCCAGTTAAGTAAATATAATCACTTGTCTTAACTTTTGGCACCCCAAGTAAAATTGCCTTTCCTTCTCCTTTAATACCTTAATTCTGTTAATTGTAAAAAAAAAAAAAAAAATAAGAGAGAAAGGAGTGGGGCTGGGACCTCACAACTACTTGTTCCACCACTGCTTCAGAGGACAGTGGTTGGTCGAAACTGGGTGGCTTTTGTGGAAATTGTGAATTGGCTCAATGGTTTGGTGACTGTGTACCCACGTACTATATACACACCACATACACCTGTCATATTGTTATGAATAGCCAGGGCTGAGACATTCTTCTGGGACAATGGTAGCAAACGTATCTCACTTTGCACATTGTGGGCCCTCTAGCCTTACCCTATTCCAGATTTTTAAAAAAGCCTGTACTGCTTTGTGTTGATCAATGACTGCTCATCACTATTATGGAACTTGCCATTAGCAGGTAATGGTTCACAGACCCTGGTGCCTCACAGATTCAGACATGTCTCCTTTTCTGTGTTTCCAATAAATAAGTTGAACTGCAGCTTACCGATAAGCTTTCTGTGGTAGTCCTGCTGAGTATCCTGTGTTGATACCCTCGTGAGTAATTCAGAAGAATAATGATTGCAGTACAAATCCACGGCAGTAGTCTTAGGACTGCTAAAATCCTTTAATGGGGAGTGAGTATCCAAAATCACACTACATGTTTCGGGCAGGACTACCACAGAAAGCTTATCGGTGAGCTGCAGTTCAACTCATTATTCTTCCTTTTCTGTATTTCCCAACAAAGTCTTTTTATTTTCTTAAAATATATTGTCAGGGCTGGCAAGATAACTAAATGGAGTTCCCGGAAGACAGAGTTAAAGTGAAAAAGAAAAAGGGAAGTCCCTGTTGTGGTTTACAGACTGTATTGTTACCACGTTGTCTATTGCCCTCATCCAGCTTGCAGTCGTGACATGCTGAGTCTCCTAAGAGGTGGAATATTATCTTCCCCAGCCTGCTCATTTACATTGCAGATCCATGGCTCCTAGATCATTTGCTTACGGTGCCTGAGGCATGAATAAAAGACTGGGGTTTGCATGATGTGACGACCCAGAATATATAGGCTGAGCTTTGGTACACTCCATATCAGTGCAGGATGTCTATGCTAACTCCCATTCTTCCTCCCGTGGAGGTCAAACCCTACTTGTCCAAAGGAGAACGTTTCATCAAATGGGATGATGTAAGTATTTCTATCTCCTGAAATGTTTTGTGTCTGTGTGAGATATTACTTGAGGTAAACTAAGCTGAAATAGTCTGCTTCGTAATATAGAAGCCATTGTCATGTCCTCATGTGAGCAGATTCTTTTTCTGTCTTGTTGTCTCATTATGGATATATATATATATATACATATATATATTAACAGATAAACTAGACATTCACTGTGCAAAGTTCTTCATAAACTCTTTATTTAGCCATAATTTCCTCGGTCTATATTATCTAAATTGGAACAAGATGTTCCTCACTCTGTTCTTCTGAGTCATTTGTATCCTATTGCTCATACTGCTACTGAGTATGACATTTCTGCAGACACAATCACCAATAACAATAAGATGTGCTTGTCTTAGATTTTCATAGATAATTGGAAGACAATTATCTTCTGCTTCCGGACCTAAGGGGCCCTACAGGCTAAAAATTAAATCTTTTAGAATGGAATATAAAAATCTGTCAACTGGACAATGCACATTTCTGAGATCAGGGGTTGGGAGATATGAGTGGATAAAAGGGATGAAAAGAAAATAATTGTCTACAATTGGGGAACTAGGTGTTTGGGAAAAATTTGGACTGGGCCTTGGCAGGACCCGCAGGCCTATAACTGTGCCAATGCTTGTGTGTGCTATTAGCATATTAAAAAACCTAGATTTCAGTTTTTATATGAAGCTGTTTTTCCTTGACCGTTGTCCCACTCCCATAGTACAGGTATGGGATCCGTTATCTGAAAATGTGTTATCCAGAAAGCTAACACTTATAGGAAGGCCATCTCTCAAAGGGGTAGATTCATCAAAGAGTGAAGTTCCGCCACTAGAGGGAAATTCCGCAGCTCTCAATTCATTTCTATGGGATTTTGCAAGGCATATTCATCAATGGGGGAAGTGAAAGTTCACCATTTGATGACTATGCCTTTAAAAATCCCAAATAAATGAATGGAGAGTGGCGGAATTTCACTCTTAACTTCACTCTTTGATGAATCTACCCCCTAGACTCCATTTTATCCAAATAATGAAAATTTTTAAAAATGATTACCTTTTGCTCTGTAGTAATAATAAAACAGTAGCTTGTACTTGATCCAGACTAAGATATAATTAATTCTTATTGAAAAAAAAAAACAGACTATTGGGTTTATTTAATGTTTAAATATTTTTAGTAGACTTAAGGTATGGAGATATGAATTTCAGAAAGATCTGTTACCCCAGGTCCTGAGCATTCTGAATAACAGGTCTCATGCCTGTATTGGAATTTTTGTGCTGTTGGCTATATATGTACTTTCTGACCATTGGCATGTGAATGAAGCATGTGATTTATAGCCTACTGGTTTTCTGCAGGTCACCTAATAAATAAGCCTTGGAGTGCAAGGTGAGCAAAATGGGTCTGTTGATTTGATTTTGAAGATTTGTGAGTTTTTTTCCCAGCAACAAATGAGTATTTTTCTTCAGAGCCCCAACAAATTATTCAATCCTTTTGGTTATGTGTCAAATTCATAGCAAGAACGCCCCTAATCCATCATTTTTGGATTTGAGCACATAAATATTTTGACGTCTGGAGCTTTAAATTCACGTGACTTTTTGAAGGATTCAGATTTGGTCTACTTTTTTTGTTCACAAGACATACTGTTGGTCATCTTGAAACAAAACATTTTTGTTGTTCTCTGTTTTCTGGAAATACCCCTGTGCAAAGTCGTGGCAAGAGGAGAGCCGTAGTAGTAATTTTATAATTTAAAAACATCAGGGCAAATTTTTACGTGAATATTAATACATCATATACATGATTCAATTGCATTACAAGGTAGGCAATCTATTTGTTGAAAGCTCTGAAATATGGAAATATAATTTCCAATAGTCCTGTTTAATCTGAAAAATATTAAAACCTGACTTTCTTAAAAGGGTCACTTATTAAGTTAACTCTCAGTTGGCCTTCATTTTTCCTTTTTTTGTAGTTTTTGAATTATTTGCCTTGTCTTCTTCTTCTTCTGACTCATTTCAGATTTTAAATGGGAGTCACTGACCCCGTCTAAAAAAACAAAGGCTTTGTAAAGCTATAAATGTATTGTTATTACTACATTTTATTGCTCATCTTTCGATCCAGGCTCTCATCCATATTCTACTCTAGTCTCTTATTCAAATCAATGCATGGTTGGCTAGGGTTATTTGTACTGTAGCAACCAGAGCACTGGCACGAAACTCGAAAGCTGCTGAATAAAAAGTTAAATAACTAAAAAACCACAAACTATAAAAAATTAAAACGATTTGCAAATTGGCTCAGGATATCACTCTCTACATGATACTATAAGTTAATTTAAAGATGAACAACCCATTTAACTGTAATAATAAAGTAGTACCTTGTACTTGATGGTAATTAAGATGCCTAAAAGTATGTCATAGCAAAGCAAACCTACTAGGTTATTTAATATCTTTTCATTTTGGTCTGCAGACCCCAAATTGTTTGGGCCTATTGGACACTGATTTGCGGTTTCTGGCAAATTGTCTGGGTTTATCCAGGTGCATTGGACACACAGCCCCAGTTTTTTGAAAACCAAATGTTATAGTTTCCACTTCCAGATATACAGTAGTCTAAAGCTTCAAATATCCCAGAAACCAGTGGCGGAACTACCTGGGGAGCAGGTCGTGCGATTGGGCCAGGGACTGCACCCCCTCAGGGCCCCCAGGCAGTTTGCGCGCCACTGATTCTGAGCCAAATATCGTGTACAGAGGGGGGTGCATGTCCTGCAACAGGGCCTGTGCCCTTCTAGTTATGTTTCTGCCAAAAAAACACTAAAAACAGAAAATGTATGAAAAAGTTAGCAGTGGGGGACGTGGCCAAGTGTGCAAGCATGACGGATGTGCCTTAGAGAAGCTCCGTGACCGTGCTCAACAAACCCTGATATTTAGGGTTGCCACCTTTCCCTGTGGCTCAAGCCGGACAGGGGGGTGGTCCCATGACGTCACGGGGCGGTCCCGTGACGTCAGTGGGCGGTCCCGTGACATCACGGGGCGGAGCTATGACGTCGCGATCGCCGATTGCCCGATCGCGGCGTCAATCAAGCTGATCCCGCCCGGTTTTCCTTATATGGAAAACCGGGCAGGAAGCATTGAACCGGGCAGCCCTTCAAAATACCGGGCTGTCCGGTTCAAAACCGGACAGGTGGCAACCCTACTGATATTACCCTGCAAACCAGGCAACGTGACAAGCGACCCGACCTGCACTGTATCCCCACACGGTCATGTACCATCACAGCCGGTAAGATGGGGAAAAACCGCGCCCTAGGCACCAAACATGGAGCTGCACTATGACGCCACTACCACGCTACCACATGGAGAGAGTGCAACACACAGCATTCAGTCCCAAGGGGATCAGATAAGGGGAGTGGAACGCAAATCCACAAAAAGACTACCAAAATACACACAAGGGGTCTCCATATGGCTTACCTATGCCATCACCAGACAGCAATCCAGAAACGATAATGCAGCAACAACCACCCCAGCCCACCATGGCAGAGCTCATGTCACAGATCAGCAACAACCATGCCATCACTATAGGCAAAATAGACAAAATCAGACTTTGCTTTGCTTAAGCATGACGTCCAGAAAATAAGGGACCGCACCACAGAAGCAGAAAGACGACTCAGCACCGTAGAGGATACGGTAGCACCTATACCGAACAATATTTCTGAAATGTCCCATAAAATCCAAGCCCTAGAGGCCAAGGCAGATGATATGCAAAACAGATTGCGTAGGAACAACGTGGGGCTAGTGGGCCCCACTGTGGCATAATTCAAATATCCCACATCTGCAGAATGTCCCTGACCCCCACAGCCAGATACAATATAAAGTACATCAAAGATGTATGCGAGGGTAATTCAATTATTGACTTCCAGACTCTTAAGATGAAATTTCAGCTACCTAACTACAGTATATGCTGTTCAGATGTTTTCAATTGCGTTTTTAAAGTGTCAGGTCATGTATTAGATATAACGCCCAGATGCATCGAAGGCTCAGTACACAACCCACTACTCACTAAACCCCTTTCAAAATTCTATGCTGATTTAAACCATCTCTCCTCTGGACCACACACCTTTAAGTAAATGGTCCCAGGATATTCCAACCATCACGGCAGATGACTGGGCTGATATATTAGAGTCGCAATTTGAGTATTTAGTGGGGGCCAGGGACAAACTGCTTCAGTTCAAATTCCTACAGCGAACCTTACTCACCCCTCATCGCTTACATAGAATCTCAGACCAACATTTAGATGAATGTCCAAGATGCCATCTATCCCCAGCTGACTATATGCATATGATATGGTCCTGCTTGGTTCTAAGAAATTTCTGGGTATCAGTTTCTGACTATATTACAAATGTATTAGAGATCAATATACAATGCTACTAAACCAAGTTTCTAATGTGACTCATACCAGAGCAGCCAAAACGATACTCACCATCCTACTGATGGCAGCTAAGAAATGTATTGATATGCAATGGAAAGCGAGCAATCCCCCCCTCACTACAAATATGGAAAAACCTGATTAATCAGACAATCCCATTATATAAACTTATATATGTGAGGAGGGGCTGCCCGGATAAATACAATAAAGTGTGGGACCCTTGGCTGAATGCACAATTGTTGCATCTAATATACCAAATAGATGCACTACCTACAGAATAAGCCCAAGGATTTATAATATGTCTATATTTGCTACAACAGCTACAGAACGACCACTAGTCGGTAGTACCCCC
>CM044445.1:100495317-100535471 GCA_024363595.1 Xenopus borealis | reverse complement strand
TGATATTTTTGCATTCTGAAGCAATTTGTTTATGGAGTTAGACTTATGTTTTTATTCAGAAGATACTTTTTATATCTCCTGTGCCACTGACCCAGGATAACACTACAAACACCATGGAACAAAGAGCTTACAGTTTCTTTTCAGCTTCTGCCTAATGAATACTGACATTTAATAGTGCAGTGGGGTTGGATAGGCCACACACTCAGAAAGGGAGAGGAATCCATAGAAAGAAGAGCCCTAGTATGGAATCGACAGGGATCAAGAAGAACTGAATGGCCTCGAAAAACATGGAGAAGATCAGTGGAAGAAGAAATTATAAAGATGGAAAAATCATGTAAGGAGATCAAAAGAATAGCAACAAATAGATCTGAATGGAGAGTCTTCACGGATGCCCTATACTGCACAGGGAGTGGAAGGAACAGATGATGATGATGTGCAATGTATTCAGTGGTTGTTTGGACTGCTATTCAGATCCAAAAGTCTTTGAGTTTGGAGCCATAACCTCCCTCCACCCTACACATGCAAACACATCAGAATTGTCCCTATATATCATATTACAGAATTTGTACAACGGGGCAAGTTATGAAATGCCATTGTGGCCCTTTCGATATCAAAGATAGTAAGATAAGATTGTGTCAGGGTATAGAGCAGGGGTGTCCAACCTTTTGGCTTCCCTGGGCCACGTTGGAAAAAGAAAAATTGTCTAGGGCCACACATGAGACACACAAACAATTTTGATTTGTAATGAAAATGCACAGAAAAGAACTACAATACCAGATGGAGCTATACACTGGCAAATGGGACACCTGGATTTTGATATTTCCTCGGGAGCCAAGCATTTCAAGCTGGACCGCATTCATATCCATCCTGGGCCGCATGCTGCCCTTAGGCCACAGGTTGGACGCCCCTGGTGTGGGGCATAAAAGGGGTCATTTACTTACACCCCTGCAGGAGGGGCACATATTTGCACTTTGGACCCTGCCGTGCAGTTGGTAAATGAGTTGTGACTCAGGAACAGTTGGAGGACTGCCATTTAAACCACATATAATGGAGCCCCACAACATGACACAACCGGGTAGCGCAACTTCGCTACCGTTCGCTGCCCTGAGCGCAACTTTCCTTTTTGTGAAATTGCATAGGGGTAGCGAAAATTCACCTGGTGAAATGCGGCAAAGCTGTCGCTAGCCCATTTTTCACGCTTTAGTGAAATTGCCCCACTGTGAGGTTCATGCAATATAAAAACATAGAATATGCAGAGATTCCCCAATATCCCCTAAGCCATTACTCAGAACCCATGTGGCTTAATCAATATAAAAAAGAGAAATGATACAAAATTTGAATCCCCACCCATGTTTCCAACACTGATGTGGCTTTAAGAGAAAGAAGACTGTGTTACACGTTTTTCTATAACTTCATGTAATACAATGTGAAATACACTTAGCTCTATTCCTTACACTTTAACACCTAATTAACCTTCCACTTTCTTCTGGTACATTCCATCCTCATCTAAATCAGTGCTAATTTCCCCAACCCTCATATTCAATTGTTTATTTGATCCCCAGCTCTACAACCAGCTTCCATTTAGTTTCTCTCAAAGTCCAGCACCTCAACCACAACTTCATACATATAATCTGGGTTTCACCTCAAACTCTTAAACTACCCATGCAAAGTAATCAATTACCTTCTCTTCGCCCAATATAAATCTCAATATTCCATACTCACCCTTTTCAATCACTCTGTGGCCTCTGACACAGAATATCAACCACTGTCCTTCATGGTCTCAATCTTATCTTTCTGATTTCAAGTTGCCTTCTTCAGTTCCATCACTCTCTTACTTCTTCTCTTTAAAAGCTTTCCTCAATGATCCTCTCTTCTTCTCATGCTACACCCTATCTCTAGGAAAAGTGATTTGGTTACTTGGATTCTAGTATGATCTCAAGGTTTATTACCAGTAATCACAGTCTGCAAATTCTCATTCAAATTGATATATGCATCCACTTCACTAAATGTGAGTCTGGAGCTCCTATTAATACAACCCAGTAAAGTCACCCTTGAACCTCCAGGTTCATGGTGATAGTAGCTCCCTAGAGGCACAGCCACACACCATTCAAGAGAAGAGGCATGATGGACTCATTGGTGCAATACCCTCATTAATTGAGTCAATTTTAGAGCACCTATGTTTCAAATCTCTGGCCCCAGCAGTGGGGCTTCTCCATATTATTTTATCAAGTGGTCAGTCATAGCTGTTAACCTGGTTCCCTAATAATAGTTGCTCACAAACTATCACTCCATTAACCACCATTGCTGGACAATCTGTGATCTGTGAGACTGTGCCATAGAGCTTATAAGTATATAGAGCTTATAAGCCATGCTATGGCAAAGGTAACACAATCATGACCAACGAAATGTAGAAAGCACCTTCGGTTTATAAACGGCCCCAAATAACTTCTACTCATATAAATAATGCTCAATTTAAAATGTCATTGATGTCATCCAGTACCCCATATTCATTTTATTTACGGAATAGTGTAGAAAAGTCAACACCGATCAATCCCTGGAGGAGTTGCCCAAATGGTGTCAAATATAAGGAATGCTTTAAATGATTGCTAGTAGGGAAGACAAGTCAACATGTGGGCCCTGCTCTCACAACAAGGGGATAATGTATGAGTGCAGTATGTATAAAGTGTGTGTTTAGCATGTTTTGTCATCTCTGTCTTTTATTTGGTATGCAAATCAATGCAAAATCCCTGTCAAATGGCCTTCTGACTGTAAAGGATCACCACTTATAAAGTTTTGAAAATCTGCAGGTGTATTCAAATACAGTGCGGCATGGTTGTGTCAATTAATTACATTTTCTTGGCTTTCCATCCATTTTCTCTGACTAGTTCTACATTCTGCCCGGAGTCCAACCAGTGAGCTGGTGTTTCCATGCTGTCTGCTTTACCTCTGTTCCATGTAAGGTCCTGGTTCACTCCTATTGCTTTCCTTGTAATTGTAAGTAGGCATGGCTTATTTCACTTGTTGCTAATATGGCTACAGGTGATCTGTGTAAGCCATTCGTATGACTATAAAACCCCCTACTCTGCACTGACTCATTGCCCAATGTCTATTTCCTGATTGCCCAAGTCTAATTCCTGATCCCTGGGTGAGATACATGTGTGAATATATTTTCTTTGACAATTGCCTGTTTCTGACCTCTGATTGTTCACTGCCTATACCAGCCTTTGCCTGCCCATTCTTTTTGGATCCTGTCTCTGTACTACATTTCTGTTTGGTTTCAGGTTCACATCAGAGCTGTATTTTATAGTGTTGTATCTCCCTCACATCCCTTGGTCGGTAGGATTTCCCACCTCTCCCAGAGCACACCTTTATTTGGATAGGGAACAACTCCAACCTCCAATCACCTTTACTCCCTATATAAGCAAAAGAACCACTTACCAAGGCTATTACTGGCCATACATTTATCAGATAGGTTTCATATAATTATTAGTGCATATATGGCAGCCTGCCAGTCCATGTACTGTGGCTATCTGAAAGTTTGGAGGGATAGCTAGGTTTGAATTTGCTGATGCATAATGTCAGCCAGTACATGGTACATTGGCAGATAAGGAAGTGAAGCAACAGCTCCAGTTCTGATCCATTGAGCTGTGTTTGCATACATTTACACTAGGACCTTACCCTTCCGGTTGAGATACCAGAGATGTCAAAGCATAAATGCAGATTTCTTATTTTTGACTTCCCTTTCCGACTCTGTTAATGTGGGGTCTGATTAGGGTCTCCGCCCAACTACATGAACCAACCCTTGCTCTCTATCCTGAGACTACTCCAGTCTCTTTTAATGGGATGCTCTCTAATTTATACTGACACAGAAGTACAGAAAATAACCCTTACATCAAAGAGTGTTTTGAGCTCTCCCATTCATTTACAAATGTGCATTTTACATATGTAAAATATTATGCATCTGTGGAAACTCAAGCAACTGTTTCGCTGTTCCACTTAATTATGTCAATAGCATTATCCATATTGTTGTGCTATTATCTCCCTGTTCCTAAGTGCTTCCGCTTGGCTACACTCAAGTTGCTACTAGTTACCATTAGCACAGGAGGGTTTAACACTAGCTTTGATTGTTTACAAGCATAGTATAGCGAGAATGTTTGTATATTAATTCTTTGGACAAGTGGCCACTGAATGTTAAAACCCTACAGCGATTCAACAAACTTCCAGTATGATTCAGATCTTTGCACCATGAGACATTTTCTAAGTGGTTTTCATTTTTATTTGTGTTGATTTTGCTTTATTTTAGCCTAAAGTGTAAAATACTATCTGGTCATCATAAGCACTGTCCCAGCAGCCAAAAACACTGAGTAAAGCTGAGGCTAGATCTTTATCGCTATTCATTTTTGTGTCGCTTATCTCTCTGTTCAGACCTATTTTCTAGTTGTCCTACAATTCTTGGTAAACCCACTTCCTGGTTGCCAGTTCAGTTGTCATTTAGACCCTAAACCTATTTAAACTTGCCATTTGGTGGGGTACGTCTCTTTAGGCTTTTCTACTTGTGTTAGTGCATATTTAAGGCAATACTGGGAATGTTTGTGCTTTGGTACTTGGTGAAGTACCTGTTTAGTGTGTTTTGGGAATGAGCTATACAAGGCAAAATGTGTCTCTGTGCATAAACCCACATAGATAATCCGATCTTGATTTTAGTTATTAAATGTTGTAGCAAACCTGTGGTGAGGTTTTGGGGGAAAGATATGTTGAGGTTTAGGTCTTGCAGTTTTGTTCTGCACTCAGTGATATGAAATGTTGGTGGATTGAAAATGTTTGTTAAAAAATAATTGTCTCTGGCAAATGTTTTCACTTGGGTATTAAAGTACTTTTCAGAGCCTTATTTTCTCATCAGTAGACTGTATAACTTAATACATTATGGCAAACCAGCTTCATAAGTGAAATCTGTGAGAAAATGCCTGAAAGCAGAGCTGTGCCAAAATGCAACCCACCCTAACTGCATATGGTGCTTTCTTCTTGGATTATGATTATAGCAAATACACAAACACGCTAAAAAGTTTTCCTATATATATGCAGTTTAAATTTATCAAGCAAGAAGAGTCACAAGGTTTTCAGAGGCAGGCTGGATTCAATCCTACTACAGGGAGTAACAACAGAGGCAGCAACAAGCGGCCAATTGGATCAGTAAAAAGGGGGCTCATGACTTAATCAGTGTTCTGTTTCATTAACCATGCAAAAAACCATCAACCACAATAAGACCCATAACACATTTAGCTTAGGTCTCTGTTACTAAAAAAACTCCACTTCACGTGTTTATATGCCCCCACTGTGAAAAATAAGAATATTAGAAGTCACCAAAGAGTTCCGTAATGTTTATATTGTTATATTTTAGAGAGGGGGCTGCAGATAATGGGGTGAAAATAGTAGGGTGCAGGCCCTGTAACTGTGCAGGGGCCCAGCAGACGGTTGTATGTTGTTAGCTACAGAATTAACAACTCACTGGAGAAAACGAGACGGCTATATGTATGGCACTGGTCTGATTTTTATTGAGTCTTTAGATAGTACAGGTATAGGGTCTGTTACTTAGAATGCTTGGGACTTGGTTTTTTTTTGGATGTGTGGATGTGGTTCACCATTACTTAAGTCTTCTAAGAATCATTAAAACATGAAATAAAATGTAATAGGATCGTTTTGCCACCAATATGGATTTATGTAGCTTAGTTACCATTAATTACAAGGCACTGTTTTATTATTATTATTATTATTATTATTACTATTTTTATTATTATTACAGCTATAAAGTAAATCTCTTAAAAGGTGTATAATCTTTTGCTTAATGGATTCTATGGGAGATGGTCTTCCTGTAATTTAGAGCTTCCTGGATGTGCGAATCCCATACCTGTGTAATATCCCTATTCCTTATTTCTTGTTTATAGCATGTAAGAGGCACTTATTCATTTATTTCAATTCTTCTTCAGGAAACTTCAGTTGCATCTCCTGTTATACTACGTGTCGATCCGAAGGGCTACTACTTGTACTGGACTTTCCAAAGCAAGGTAAGGCACTTCTTTTTCTTTTTGCTGTTTTATCAGCAGCCTTGCCATATCTGTGCATATATCTGTTTGAATGGTGATCAAACTCATTTGACCAAAATACGTCTGAAAGGCAAAACAACATTTTTGGGTGCATAAAAATATCTGGCGAATGTGGTCAAAACGTAAGTTAAGATGGTGCCCCATGATAACATATGAAATAATGCCCTCCTTTTAAATTATATTCAATGTAATCTACCAGTATTTGAATTAGGAGAATGTGAATCACAGAATAACTCCTTAGCCATTGGAATGTACAACAAATAAAAATATCTCAACACAAGTAATGGAAATGCCTTCTAATAAGGAACATATTTCCCATGACTTAGCCTGTTGCAGAGTCTGTTCTAGGTCTCTACTACAGCAGTTTAATGGGTATTTATAAAACCAATATTTGGTATTTAAGAGATTTTAGATTAAGCCTAGCCAGTGCTTTAAGGGGCAGAAGCATTTTAATTTCAACCCCACTGGATTTTACACTTGTCACTGTCTCTCTCCCAGTTCCTGCAGGAACACTGGGAAACAGACAATAACAAGCAATGTGATCTAGTAATGCTGCACTATAAAGCTACACTCTGGCAAATGACTTACTGGTTTTGATTAGATCTATCACCTTTTTTGGTTTGTGCGCCACTGGATGGGTATCATAGTCCTCTGGGCTTGACCCCAGGCCAAGACTTACACCCTGGGAGAAGCTTTGGTAGAGCCCAAGGTAGTCTAGACTCCCCCTAGCTGCAAGGCGAAGGGGTGTCCAAATGACCCCCTCAGGTGGGGCGGAGATGGTGGGGCTCACCCTAGCTTTGGCGAAGGTGGACCTACAACGGGTTTCTGAATAACAGATCCCAAACCTGTACTAGAAGCAAGGAATAAATGCCAAAATAAACACAGCAGGGGATTATCGCCCCCTTGCAGCTGCTGGACATTTGCTTCCTGTATGTCTGCCAGAGAAGGGACAATACCACCCTTGAAATGGACCCAACCATACCTGGACTGGCAATCTGCGAGTTCTGGTAAATGCCAGAGGGGCTGCTATAATGTGCCACAGAAATTCAGTATTTCGTTGGCTGGTGGGGGCTGTTTGGGCTAAATGGGCCACTGTTTACCTGAAATGCCAGGGCCTATTTTGACACTCAGCACAATTCTTGCTCTACTGCCTGTATAAGTTTTACTCTTTAATTTTTTACAATATTTACCATAACAGTCCAATGTATGCAATGATGGCACCCTACCTTCTAGTTTGTAAATTACCAATTTTAAGTTTCAGAAGTCTGGATAAGTCTGGCACATCATTGCTCATAAAAGGGCTACATATATTTGAAAACATTGCTGCCATTCATCCATAGTCCCAAGAATATACAGTATAGGACAGCAAATAAGTGTTCAAACTAAAATCTCAACCTAACAGGCCTTCAAGCTTAGGCCTCCATAGCCTCTACTTTGGGCCACCCAAGGGGGACCAGCCCCATAGTTTGGGAACCAGTGGTCTAGATGATCAAGTCCATCTTACATGTTTGAACACTTAGATATGTGTAATATTCTAAAATATGGTACACGTGTTACATGGGAGATTATTAGTGTTACCTGTATCTGGTTGGATGTATATTTTATTGTATCTGGTTGGGGCATAATATACTAAATTCATCACAGAAAACACATTTTAACCTTTCCAATAGTCATTTGTGCTAAAAGCCTGCCGTACCTTATTCAGTGAGTCATTTTAATTGTACTTGCTTTAGTGGAGTAACAGCATTCAACCAAATTCTGTTCTCTGCTGTTAACCACAGAGCTTGCATCATTATTTCCTTCCTTGCCTTTGTCTCTCTCCCCCTGGCCAATTTCCAGGCCCAGTGTATGGTACCATACTTCTACAGTAATCATTCTGGATAAGAAATTGCTATTTACACTTCTTCTTTTGAGACTTGCTGAACAGCAATTTTAGCACAAAGTTCTTAGCGAGTTAAGCCAGCGCAGCCCTGTAGATAAGGAACAGTTATTTACCCATTCTGTTTCTATTTACTTCTCATCATTGAAAATGAAAGTCTGGAAAATAGTAACATTCCTCATCTGTACGTATAAGCCCTTAAAGGAAAACTATACCCACAAAATGAATACTTCAGCAACAGGTAGTTTATATCAAATTAAGTGGTATATTAAAGAATCTTACCAAACTGGTATATATATTTAAGTAAATATTGCCCTTTTACATCTGTTGCCTTGAACCACCATTTGGTGATGGTCTGTCTGCTGCCTCAGAGATCACCTGACCAGAAATATTTCAACTCTAACTGTAACAGGAAGAAGTGTGGAAGCAAAAGACAGAACTCTGTCTGTTAATTGGCTCATGTGACCTAACGTTATAGTTTGTTTGGTATGTTTGTGTGCACCGTTGAATCCTACGATCCCAGGAGGCTGTCCTTATTTTTTAAAATGGCTTTTTTCTATTTCGGATGAGCCAATGGCACATGCTACTAAAAAAGTATATTATTATAAAAATGTCTTATTTACATGAAGCAGGGTTGTTTAATGCAATATCTTTTTATAGAGACCTACATTGTCTGGGGGGGGGGGCATAGTTTTCCTTTAATATGAAATGTGTTTTTATCATTTTGAAGTACTTCCTGGAAACAAGATGGGCTTATTCCACGTTTAAGTGGACTCCACCCAAAAATAGTTTATTTGTTTTTTTTTGAATAATGAAAGAGTGTTAAATGAAAGAGTGTAAAATGATTAGTTTGCAATTTTTAATTGCTTATCTTTTTACTTATCTTTTTTTTTGGCGTGAGGGGGTGATGTTGGGGTAGGGTTAAGACGTCACACAACCACGGTCAGGGGGATTTCTTGTCTGATTTTGCACCGCAGAAATCCCAAACAGGATGTTATAAACTGGGCTGCCCACTGAAAAACTGTCCAGTTCACAACTGACTAATGCCTACTAAACCAATGCTACAAACTATTCTCCTTGCTAATGTCTGTTCCATAAATATGGAGTCTCGAAGATTTGTAATTTTGTCTTAGTATGTACTTGTATATATTTGTGATGACAGTATAGCCAAATCTGAATGTGAACCCGAACCCACAGGGATTATAATCACCAGAGCCAGGCCAAGTAGTATATTACTATCCTATTGCAAAGAGTCTACTACTGTACCCAGCACCCTGCCAACCTAATCCCCTGCAAATCCCCCAGTGCCTCTGCTATCTCTACAACCCCCCCATACCCCAACTTTCACATACTGCTCCTGGCTGCTATATTAGCTACCCAACTGCCCCCTTCTTGACTGTCTCTCACTGGTCTTTTTTCTTCATCCTCATGCCATCTGCACCCCTTCTAGTACACCCAAGGCACATGTTTACCCTTAATTCCAGCCCTGAATAACTAAAACTGGACCCAGGCTAATGCTCCTCTTTACTGAATATTGCACCTTCCTGGTACTCTGGGTAGGTGCATTTTTCAGCAAAGAGGAGCACTGTCTGATCTGGTCAATGATAATCTAAAATGCTGGAAACGTACCGACCTTCTCAACAATTGGGCATCATGGTTTGACAGTCCTTTAAATGTGCACAAGCTACAAATATGGAAAATCCCAACAACATTTGCATGAGGCACTTGTGCTCTAGGAAACTTTCATTATTTTATGTTTGTCAGTATGGTGTTTTCTAAGAATGGGTTTCCAGCATTTACATATTAAGTACAGAAGTACACAGATGTAACAACAATTAGATAAAGAAAGGTTTTCACATAGAAACATTAACTGTTTTCATTAAAAAAAAATCAGAATGGTGGTGTATGGATGGAATTTAGGTGCTTCAAACACCAACATCTATATGTGGTAATATGCCGCCATGATGGTTTGAAGGTGTAACAGGCCTTCTTAACCCATCAGCTATAATACAGCATATTTATCAGGCAAGTGAATTTAGAGGGCAGGGATATGATTTTCTAGTAATTTTATTCATCAATTAGCACAAGATGGTGCCTTTTTAATAAAATACTGTGGTGTTTATACAAATGGCCTGCGGGTGTCACTGTGCACAGGACTTGTACTGTGCATACACAGGACTTTCTGTACAGCTTGAAAGTGAAACTAAGAAGTTACTGTTGTTGTGTAAGGCCTATATGAGCCTGTTGATAAAGCACTGTTATACTCGCCTCATCCTCGGCTACCAAACATAACACATACATTAATAACAGCTAGCACCACCAGCTGGCAGGATGTTCCTAGACCAGGGGTGCCCAAAAGGTAGATTGGGATCTCCCAGTAGACCTTTATCTGGTGATCAGTAGATCTCAAGACACTGTCAACAAAAAGCTTGTCTAAATCACCCTCCTGTTTCATTCTTTTCATTCAGATATCTATTACCTTAAGTTAGCATAAGAAATTGTTGTTTGTTAAATATAGCAATATACATATTCTCATAAATCAATATTTAAGTAATATTTTCCATGGAACAGAATGCTAACAATGCTTTTACGGATGTAGATCATAATAGGACAGCCTCACTAAAAGTAGGCCTCACATTAGTAAAACCTTGTCCAATAGATGGTTCATGTGTAGCCACAAATAGGATGGCATGCTGCAGTCCTTGATGTAATTGTCCAAAGTTGTGAATTGCCGCACCTCCTTGCCCCTCCCATGATCCCTGCTTGGTAGTGCAGATCCCTCTAGACGGTCTGCTCTCGTCAGTCACATGTAATTGTATGTAGGAAAAGAGTCACACAAAACAAATATTGTTGCAGGTGGGGAGCTTGCCCCTTTTCTTTATTGCCACCTCATGTGCATCAATGTTTTTGGGGGGTTTTCACCCTCCCTTTTGGGGGGGGTTTTCACGCTCCCTTCATCAGGATAACAAGCAAAACGTTGATGCACATGAGGTGGCAATAAAGAATAGGGGCAAGCTCCCCAAATTCGACAATATTGCTGTTGTTCCTACATACAATTACTTGATGTAATTCTTCCACCAGGTGGCACAGATCCAGCAGGGCTAATGGTCCAAGAAAAGTCCACAGGCATCAATGGGAGGAACGTTGGTCTCTGGGCCTCCCTTCCATAAAATAATATAGTTGTTTTGCTTAGGGTGGATTAAAGTTCCTATGAAGGCAGGGATACCCAACCTTTTTAACTCGTGAGCCACATTCAAATGTAAAAAGGGTTGGGGAGCAACACAAGCATTAAAATGTCTCTTGGGGTGCTAATAAGGTGCTGTCATTCGGTAGCCCCTATGTGGACTAGCAGCCTACAGGAGGCTCTGCTTGGCACTATACTTAGTTTTTATGCAATTAAAACTTACTTCCAAACCTGAAATTCAAAAATAAGCACCTGCTTTGAGGACACCGAGAGCAACATCCAAGTGGTTGGAGAGCAACATGTTGCTCATGAGCTACTGGTTGGGGATCACTGCTATAAAGGCTTAGACCCATGGTGCCTGGTGGTTCTTCTATTGGCTTCCAAAAACTACCCAGTCACTCACACCCTTGGAATATACTACCTTATCTTTTGACTTCCCTCCCCTTCCCTCAGAAATAGGGTATTATTTAATCTCTTTGTTCTAATCCCTATTATGGGCTCTATGGGAGAAGCCACAAACAGACAGGTTATGACAGGAATTTCACATTAGAGAATAAGGCTGAAAGGTGTTAAATTCAGCAGACCAAATGGCACCAGAGCATCTAAGGCCTAACAAGATTACTACCCAGATCACAGTATAATTTAACCCTTTATATTCTGTAACACATGAAACTGAATCACTTACATGAAAAAAAAGTTATACTGAGAATACAATATACTAGAAATAGCAAATAAGGCACTCTTCTCTGTTAGAGTGAACTTTCTACGGTGAACAAGAAAACCTGACCTCTGGGACCCATGTTACAACTATGATAAGTAAAACCTGGTCTTACATAGGGGCCCACTGTGCCATAACCACTGGTGGTTCCCAGTTACCCAGGCAGGTCATAGTCTGGTGCAAGGAACCCTCTCTCCAAATGGCCCTTCTCCAAGGTTTTGGTAGGGAGTTTTCCACACAGGTGTCAACACCATAGTATAGAGAAACTTAAATGTTTACTGTAATTAATCATTTGAAATGTAATATATAATTATACTGATGTACTGTGGATTAGTGGTGAAAGATTGATTGTAATATAATCAAGCAGAAATTTTCTGTGTGCTTTGCAATTCATTGCTTTCACTGGTTCCATAACTCCTGTGCCTGATCTTGCTGCGGAGTGGGAACACTTTCAGACTTTGCAGCGAAAAAAGTTCAAGGGATATCTTTTCATTCTAAAATAACATATATGTGTTTTTTTTATCTTATAGGAAATGGAATTTCTGGAACTTACGAGCATCAGAGACACCAGATTTGGGAAATATGCCAAAGCTCCAAAGGTAAATGCTGAAAATCCAGCTGGGATGACTGAAATGCAAGGATAATATTAGGTGTTGTTCAGTTTCGTGCAAGTTGTAGTATCTGTTTACAGTCA
Source organism: Xenopus borealis (assembly GCA_024363595.1). NCBI lineage: Eukaryota > Metazoa > Chordata > Amphibia > Anura > Pipidae > Xenopus > Xenopus borealis. The sequence continues at coordinate 100,522,895 of CM044445.1, read as the reverse complement.
GGGGCACAAGTGCTTACAGTTCTGCTTCTTATAGCCCATACACACTGTGATCTGTTCCTTGCATCAGACTCCAGAGCACCCAACATCCCCTGGTGCCACAGGGCTCCAGAGCACCCAGCTTCCCCTGGTGTGAGGGGTGCTCCAGCGATGAGACAAGTTGAGGACCTCGCTTCAGGTGTCATTGCCACGCAGGATATCAGGGGCAGCAAAAAAAAATGATAATGTGCTCTCTGTTCTAGTGGTGTGCCCCACCCTTGCCCAATTCTCCCGCTTAAACGCAGAGTGGGCGTGGGGCGGGATTTCATGGCTTTGGCCACGGCTGAAACAACCCTGTTTGGAGTTGATAAACTGTATATCACAAATGGCACACAAGGCAGTCCACATCCCATCAAAATGTTACCCCTCTTGTATGCAGAGGCACAACGTAAGTGTATAAGATGCATGTGGTACAAGAAAACAAGCCCTATTTTCTGTTTCTTGTCCATTCAGTTCTCAGTTAAAGGAGAAGGAAGGTTAAGCACCCTCAGTGATTGTGTTTGCCTGATACCCTGCCATGGTACTCCTGTTAGCAGAAAACTGCCCTGGCCTGGGGTTCTTCTCAGTGAGCACCATGAAGAGATTCTCTTCTTCTTCTGCTTCTTCTTTCTTCATTCCCCTGGCAGTTTTCTGCTAAAAGGAGCACCAATTGATTGCTTTGTTGTAGGCCAAGATTTGGATAGAACAGATGAGGAAATTTATTTTTAAGTGCCAAGTGCTGCAAAAATTGTTGTGAATGTTGTATGTTCCTGGCTCCCTTGTGATCTATACCCCTACTTGTTTACTGGGAACAGAGAGAGTTAATTGTATCATGAAAATAAAGAGAATCATATTGACCAACAGTGATGTAACTAGATGTTCCAGGCCCAACAACAGATTAATACAGTACATACAGTATCCAGAGGTTGCCCTGTTTTACCAATAAATGTTGAAATTGCTCATTGGTTGGGTATCTTGGGGCCCTCTCCTTGCCCCCCCTGCAAGTTCAACCTTTGAGCTTTTTTAACCTGCCTAACTGTTAGTTGATCCAGAGGAAGGCAAAAAAAACAACCCATCTGAAACCTCCAATTTGCCTCAGAGGGGGAAAAAAATCCTTCCTGACTCCAAAACGGCAATCGGACTAGTCCCTGGATCAACTTGTACTATGAGCTATCTTCCATAACCCTGTATTCCCTCACTTGCTAAAAAGCCATCCAACCCCTTTTTAAAGCTATCTAATGTATCAGCCTGTACAAATGATTCAGGGAGAGAATTTATGTAGGGATTGTGTACTTTCTACCTCACCCCCATTGACTTCAAGTACATCTGACTCTCACCTTGATGCTTGCACTTTTATTATTATTTGCATAGTAGGGAATGAATCCAGTTCAGATTTACATGGGGGAGGCAAATCAGCTGCTCTCTGTTGTTACAGTGTCTCGGGTGAAAAGGTTTGTGGTTACTCCTGAATGCTGAGGTTCCATATTTACATGAGCTCCAGATTGGCTCTTCTCCTGGTTTGTTTGCCACATAAACAAATGCACTAATCTGTTGAATGCTTGTTTGCATATAAATCTCCAGGGATACACCGATTCACTTGCTGAGGATTCAGTACCTGACGTACAGCTGAAAAAGCAAACATCATATACATGAAAGAGCTAGAGATGTTAGGGCAATGGTGCACATTAATGGGTGTGACTAAATGACCTATCATCTCTCTATATAAACTGAATGACATGTGTCAAGGGACTGATGCTCACGAACATCGACTACCATCTGTGGGGATGAGTTCAACAGACCTAAACCATGCCAAATACATGCACCCACAACACAAGGGAGTGTAAGGACTCCTCCTCTGTGTAAAACAAGCACTGGGGACTTTCTTTTTTTTTTAGGATGTTGACAGGTGATTGCTTTCCTCTACTTAGTAGAAAAGTGCCTGTCATCTGCAGTACTTGCCCTTTATATCATATACCTGAGTGTTTCCCTTTACTCAGCTTTTATCTTTATGAAAGCAGCCTATGTATTCACACGCATGCAAAGCATGATATATATTTCCAACCCCAAGGTTAACTAGAACCAGTGGTTATGAATATATATTTTAAGAGTCCATTACCATATAATCCCCAGCAACATTATACACCCTATGTGCTGGAACTGACAACAAATATCTCACACTAGTTTCTATCACAACTATTCTATCAGATTAGTGACCCTATACTTACATTATATTCTAAAGTTTCTTTTGTGTGCCCCCAGTTGCCAACATACCTATCATAATCATAAGGGATTGGGTATATAGCAAGCAACTCTAATATTACTAACTGAAGTTGGTCAGAAATCCCTGGTTCCTCCCATATGCCAGTACTGACATGAGAACTAACAAATGCAGGCATTGGCTTAGCTCTGGCTGGCTGTTATGGACAGCTCATTTACATTTCTAAAGTGAGTGGTTCGTTTACAATTAAAGTAAACCTAATTTGCATTTTTAGGTGAGCACCCCATTTACATTTTAAAGCAAGCAGCCCACAGATTGCCAGTCCGGGCCTGCTTCCATATAAGATTACAGACCATAGGAGTGCAGAATCAATTGCTTTTCCTAGTATTTACAACAGTAGGTTTTGGACAGTTTCAGTTCAGGACCCCCTTTGTGGTGAAACTGTTAGTTGGACCCCCTTAGTCTATTCCTAGGTCACAGAAATAAAATTACATCCTACAGTATTTGCCATCTTAATTCTCCTGCTTGCTTTCCCAGAATATATTGGACAGAATTGTTCCATTGCCATTGGGCCAAATGTGGTATTTCTGTGGCTCCTGCCATGGCCATGGGTTGATTTATCTCCTCATTTGCAATTTCCCTAAATGGGGAAAGGTGGGCAGCTGTAATCTAGTACTGCAAATCTGTGATCAGCCTAGATCTCATCCCTAGCTGACCTTCAGGATGGGCATCCAGAACAGCAAATAAACATTCATCCCAAATCTTACCTTAATCAGCCTACAGGTAGGACCACCCCCCATCCATACGTTTTAGCCCCTTAATGGGGCGCATATGTTTTACATTAAAGACAGCAACTAAGCAGAATGTCATCTGTCCGATTTGTCATTATATCTACTCAATCAGGGCTGTCCTATTATAATATCTGCCTACAAACCCCTCTCTGATGATTCTGGGAACTGTAGTTCATCCAAATGCCTTGTTTCCCTGCTTCTATACAAAACAATGAACTAGTTAGACTGTAGGTGGAACAGATGGCCAGGACATAGATGCAGGCTTGTAGGTCATACCCAAGGGAAATTCGTTCATGTGTTGGAAAAGAAAACAATGCAATAAGGGCCAAACCCCAGGGGAAAGTACTAATCAGAGAGCAAGAGAGAGAAAGAGGTGTAACCAATGTATCTTTCTGATGAAACAGAGACTCGACTCTTGGGAGACATCTGTATGATAACTCTTTCCATTCAGCCTTCTCACTGTGCCATTTACTGTCTGTGGGTCTGGGAGATATATTGTCAGCCCTAATATCCTGAGTCCATTCATATAGGTTTTCCCATACTGAACAAATCCCAATTATTACAGGTATCCAGAAACCTATATCCAGAAAGCTCTGAATTACAGAAAGGCCATCTCGCAAAAACATAAATTTTTTTTACAAAACATTATTTCCCTTTTCTCTGTAATAATAAAATAGTACCTTATACTTGAGCCTAACTGAGATGTAAAAAAATCCTTATTGGAGGCAAACCCAGCCTATTGGGTTTTATGAAGATCCAAATTAAATTAATCAATTATCTGGAAAACCACAGGTCCAGAGCAGTCTGGAAAACAGATCCCATACCTGTATTTAATAATTGATGCAGGTCTTTATGCAATTATACATACAATGCACTTTTCCATAGGGATAGAACAATGACCAAAGCTTGACCTACTTTATGTATAACATCCCAGTTTCAGTTACAGAGCATCTTTGTCCCTGTCGAAAATCCTCCTTGATGTCACTCAGATAATATGCTATATATTATGTGTATTATGTATATTATATGTCATATGCTATTTGATGCCAATAGGAAGTGTCTGCAGGAAACAATGCAGCCCATAAATGTCCTTTTGTATTTATGTCACTCCACACTTAGGGGCAGATTTACTAAGGGTCGAATTTCGAATGCCAAAAAAAATTCGAAATTCGACCAGGGAATAGTGGGGAATCAAAAAAAAATTTGAATTCGATTTTTTTTTAGCGCAATTCGATCGATTGAATGATTGAATAGGGAAATTCAATCGAATAGGGAAATTCGATCGAATTCGATTCAAAACGAATTTTAGAACAATTTTTAAACGATCGATCGAATTTTTCTAATTCGATCTTAGGGAATGATCCCCATTTCGGTAGGTTTAATCTGGCGAAGTAGGTGATCGAATTTAAATTCAAAGGGGAAGTATTCGACCATCGAATTTTCGAATATTCAAATAAAATTCGAAGGAATTTTCGATGGTCGAATTTGGTCGACTTTGCCTAATTTGCATATTTGAAAATCGAATTAGAATCTTCAGTCGAATATTCGAATCCTACATGTGAATACATGTGAATTTAGTAAATCTGCCCCTTAGTAATTGTCCTGTGTGCCTTCATCAGAATAGTAAAACATCAACCTCTGCTCATGGAATCAATGTTATGTAGGAATTATACTCCCACTCTGCCACCTGCAGGTAGCTTTGGGCATTTGTATACTCGGTAAATCACTTCTAGTTATTTTATTCAAAGCTAATGGGGTTTGTTGTTAATGGGTGTATGCACCATGTTTCTGAAATGAAAATACTTAGGCCCTAATTCATCAAAATGCCTTGGGGTAGGGATACTCGAGTCTTTATCTGTTTAGCTGCCTTGGGGTGTAAAGCTCAGTGGGGGTCATTTATAAACTTTGCGCAGGGCAGATTGGTTCGCAGAGTGAATATATTTGCCCTGCGCCTGGTTATATTTATAAAGGTGAATAAGAGATTTGCGAATTTGTTTTTCACATTGCGAACGATACTAAAATCCATGGCACATCATCATATATAAATTCAATTTCTATAAATAATATGTTTTTTCCTCTTTCCGAGTTCTGGAACAATCTTCAAAGAACTGGCCTGCTGAGTGTAGCAAATAAAATTGTATAGTTCCATCAAGTAGGAAATGCAATGTTGGTTCTCACTGCAGCAAAAGTGTATTCCATAAAATTTGGGGACTGGATAAAAGTTAATTGTGGTTTCTAAAATGATTGGGATCAGGCAGATGACAATGCAGAAATCATATATATATAACTACAGAATTGCAGAGAAGACCCAAATCGCTCATTAAGCCCTGTATCTAAATATGTATTAAATATACATTTAATCTTTGTGTGTATGTTCTTTATTGTGAGCTTGTCTGTAGGACAGAATTGGCCGTTATCAGTGCAGAGCAGGAGTCACTGTAAATCCAGTGTGGTATCAATTTGCCCTATTAATGCGTTGTGTATTTGTGCTAATCCCATCTGCTGAAACATATTCTCATTTCCTGCCTGTTATCTCATTAGGAAATGCAAATACAATTTATCTGCAACTAGAGTATAGGCCATTTACTCTATGTATTTGCTTATAATAAAATAAATATTATAATAGAAGGGACAGCACAGCTGGAATTGTTGATCCAAAAACCAATCAGTGGCCAAGGAACAAAGGCAGGGCATTTGCTATTTGTGGCACAGATATGGTGGTGACTCAGGCCATTACTATACAGATAACCCTATGACCATCTGACATAATTAAATGTTAATAGGTCTGTGCCTGGTCCGTCTGATAGAATTTCTTTTCTTTCTATTTAGAGCCAGAAACTCAGAGAGGTCTTTAACTTGGACTTTCCAGAGAACAACTTCCTTGCTAAAGCCTTGACTATTGTGTCTGGACCTGACATGGTGGACCTGACCTTCCATAATTTTGTGTCCTACAAGGAAAATGTTGGAAAGGTACATACATCTTAATCTCAATGGGATGTGGGTAATGTTGTCTGTTGCTGTGGTACCTTTCTTCCCTATTAATAACATAGGGAGCAAGTATCAGCTTTGGCACCATGGTGGGTAAAATAGCCAGGTGGTCACCCTAGTTGTTGGGTTTAAGTATAACAGTGAACCTGTTGCCTGTGTTTGAGCTTTATTCACAGACCTGTCTTTAGAGGCGTAAAAACTGATTGACTACCTAGGGGTCTGCACATACTGGGGTCTCACAGGGCAACATTTGTAAGTGGGAAGATAATAGGTGTAGTATATAGGTATACAGGTAAGGGACCTATTATTCAGAATATTTGGGACCTGGGGTTTTCTTGATAATGGATATTTCCATAATTTGGAGCTTCATTTTGGATCTTCATAGATTTCCTAGAAATTCAATGGCTAGTTTTTCTTCCAATAATGATTAGTTAAATCTTAGTTGGAATCCAGTACAAAGTACAGTTTTATTATTACAGAGAAAAAGGAAATAGTTTTTTTATAAAGTTTGAATGATTTTGATAAAATGGGAGTCTATAGGAGACAACCTTTCCATAATTTTGAGCTTTTTGGATGACAGATTGCCAGATAACGCATCCAATACCACTACTGTAAAGCTTGATATCAGTATTGTCCAACCTGCAGCCATTAAACTCCCAGCAGTCAACTATCAGCCGAAGAGAGTGCCACCAGATACAACTTGGGGCGATTTAGCAACATGTTGGTCATATTTTCAATGGAGACGCATTTTAGGGAGGTTAGTCGTCTACAGTCACTTTTAAAAAATCGTAGGCGACAAATCTCACTCCCAGTGATGGACCATAGATTTAACATCGTGACCCATGTAAACAATGCAGCCGCTGAGGTTGTTTTACACAGGGGACAGTTTTGAACACAGAATACTTTATGGGATTCAACTGAATCTGATCATTTTTTTATACTTGATTCAGATTTAGACCAGTATTTTGTGACTGGACAAACTGTATCCGACCCTAATGCTGGCCATACACGGGCAGATAAAGCTGCCGATATTGGTTGTTTTGACAAATTTTACAACTTATCTGCCCGTGTATGGGGGCTTCCGACGGGTCTTCCTGACTGATATCTGGACATGATATCGATCGGGAAGGTTGGATTTTCTTCCGACCAACCCATCGGAAATCCATTGCGCTCACCGTAATCTGATCGTTCGGCCATAGTTCAGATTACAACGTTCGGATTACCCCGTTATAGCCCTTCCATATTGGGGAAAAATCTGCTCATTTGGCGATGTCACCAAACGACCGGATCTTTGCATTTATGGCCAGCTGTAATGTAAAGGATTTTTTTTTTATCACTGGACAACTGAATGAATGCTGAAAAATGTTTTAGGTAATGCAAATGTTAGATAATGATTTTGCTCAAAATGTGAATGTGTATGCAAATAAGGATTTGCATGGGTTCAGTATTTGAACAAATCCTTTGTAGAGGATTCATTACCCATCTGAATCTAAGAATTATGGAACAAACCATTCCTCAGACATGGGAATCCATTACAGGGAGATGGTATGTTCCTTGAAGCCTGATTATATCTTTGGGGGGCACTGTTCTGTAACTGTGGCCCTAAAAGCAAATAATATGTGTTATTTTAAAGGAAAAGTAGCAAATGGTTAAATTATCTTCCACTCCAGCTTTACCAACATAATGCAAAACATCTGGGATTGTTTTCCAGAAAGCTCTATAATAATAAAACAGTACCTTGTACTTGATCCAAACTAAGATATAATTAATTCTTATTGGAGGCAAAGCAATACTATTTGGTTTATTTCATGTTTACGTGATTTTCTAGTAGACTTAAATTAGGGGAAAGATCCATTATCGGGAAGACCATTCTGTATAACAGCTCCCATATCCATATGACATTTTAGTTTTTAACATATTTTGTCTTGCAGGCATGGGCCGCGGATATTCTGTCAATTGTCACAAACCCTCTGGTGTCCAATGCATGCCGGTACTCCTTCTATGAGAAGATGTAAGTGTTGTTTAAAGCAGAAACTATACCTAAAGCAATTACAGAGCTGGTATGGGGGCCCATGGGACTTCTGTTTTCTGGCACCAATGTGGTTGGAGAGGCTATTAGTTAAAAATGCAGGGCAATTAATAGTTACTTTTTTCACTGCTTCAATTAATATCTTGGGATCCAGTTTTTTTTATGAATCTCCTTTCTCGTCTTTGTTTGATACAGACACGTGAAGCTGCAGCTGCAACTGAATTCGGAGGGGAAGATTCCTGTGCGCAAGTAAGTTTCAGCATCAAATGTTGCAGGATGTTGAGGGGGGTTATAATTCTGCAATCAGAGCTGAACTCAGTGTCAAAAAACTGATATTGAGGACAAAGCAGCAACAAAGCATAGGTCTATTCTTGACATGTTGAACCCTGGGAAATGTACTTCTGATTTTGTTTGATTTAGAAATGTGAATACTCTGATGCCAGCATCCCTTGAAACCAAGGATCCCCAACCTTTTTTTACCTATGAACCACACTCAAATGTAAAAAAAAATTTGGTATCCCCTATATGGACTGACAGCCTACAGGTGTTTTTGATTGGCAGTACATCTGGTTTTATGCAACCAAAACTTGCCTCTAAGCCTGGGTTTGAAAAATAAGGCTACTGGGAGCAACATCCAATGGGTTGGTGAGCAACATGTTGTTCGAAAGCTACTGGTACAGTATCACTGCTTTAAACCAATAACCCTCAATCAATAACCCGGAACACCCTCCCCACACTCATTTTACTGGAAATGAGATTTGATCACTCATGATCCAAACTCAGCAGAACCTTATAATTGTATTGAGTTTTGAGGGAGTGTATTTCTTAGTATCATTTATGGAGCCCAAGCATGTTCTGTAGCGATGCCCAATAAATATGGACTAATTGCTGCCCAAGATTTGTCAGATGTCTGGTTGGTGATTATAGTGACATTTAGAGGGAAGGGTAAGGTGGCTTGTGGCTGCTATCTAACTAACCAGGTTATTACAAGTATTATCCACTTACAATTGCTGGAAAACAACCACAATGTGCCTTACAGAAATAAGTATGAAACAGAAACCTGTCCTCCTGCCTGGAAATAGGACTACAATGTTAAAAAGGCCAAAAATATGTCAACCCACAGATCATAATGGCCAATAAAAGAAAGATACTACATGCAACTCCCAAATGGCTGAGTTCTAAGGGTCAAATTTTGAAGTGGAAAATACTTTGAACTTCGATCATCGAAATGGGCGTATTCTATCGAACAATTTGAACGATTTTCACCAAAATCCTTTGATTTCTCAGAACACAGAAAAATTTTCAGGATAGGTTCTGTGAGGTCCCCAATAGGCTAAAATTGCAATTTGGCAGCTTTAAGCTGGTGAATAGTTGAAGTCAAAGGATTTCTAAAGGGCCAGTACTTTTGGGCTATTCGATAGTAGCCCAAAATTACTTTAAAATTTGAATTTTAAAAATTATTGTTTTATTCGAATTTTCGCTTTGTCCCTTAGTACTATATCAGCCCCCTAGTCCCGCTATTCCCTCTGACCAAGGCCTGAATAATACATATGTTTATCCTTTGTATTATCACATCCCACCTGCTTGGGACATAATCTCATTAAAAACATTCCTTTATGTTTAATTTTTTGGTCTTGCACAGTTTTTTTCAGATGTTCCCTGCCGACAGAAAGAGAGTGGAACAAGCATTAAACTCTTGCCACCTATCAAAGGGCAAAGTAAGTGACATGGATGCTAGTTCTTGCTTTTGCAGCAATGCAAATAACCCCCAGACATTCCACGAATACTGTTCTAAACTCAACAGACTTTTTCCAAATACAGTGTATTCCCCCCCCCCCCCCCCCCCATGGGCTTAGTAAAGGAAGAGTAGATGAGGTTTAAGACATTTTACACCAGATACACCAAATGAGCTGGCACACCAATAAAATAATACACTGCTGAAATAACTTTCAGAGACAATTCATATTGTTTTGCCTGGAACAGTGTTGGGATTCTGTTTTTGCCAGGGATAGCACAATAGGAAATAGGGTCTGTCTGTGGGTCTGTCTGTCTCTCGCTCCCATTCTGAAATAACACAATCTTGACAACCTTGGACCTATCTGTGAGGAAGACTCACCCTGGTGGTCTAGTGGTGCGGCGGGGACGCCCGCTGCACGCTCCACTTCTTCCTGCTGGCTGCTTCTTAGTGTGTGCGCTGCGCGCTCTTCTGCTATTTAATGGCGCAGTGGCGCTGATGCGTGATGTCAGCACGCAATGGTGCCAAATTTAAAATATTTAAATGGAACTCTGATTATTGCAAATTGCCCATTATAGGTTTGTTCCTGGTGCCTTGTACCTTGTGCTATTAAGCTTCTAGTCTGTCCTGATTCCTGTTTTGACCCTGCCTGGCTTATTGACTACTCTGACCTCTGAAACCTGACCCTTGCCTGAAACCAACTTTGATTCTGCTTGACCCATCTGATTCACTTCCTGGTTGACCCGTGCCTGCATTCCGACTACCTCTTCTGGCTCATCCTATCTGATTGATTACCCGGTTTGATCTTTGCTTGCCTGACGATCCTAGATATCTGCCTGCCTCGACCGAGCCTGTTTGACCACGAATCTGCCTACTGCTGCCTGTACCGTGACCTTCGGCCTTACTGACTCTAACTACAGTCATGCCCCTTTGCTTATCCAGAACCTTTCCCTTGCATCTCTCGTTAATGTCCAGGTGGCATCTGAGTAGCTAAGGGCTCCTCCCGAAGCCAAACGTGGTCACACTACTGGTGAAGCAGGAGCCTAGACCAGGGTGCTTGGTACTGGTTCTGGTGTTGGGTGCCGACCGTGACACTATCTCTCTGCTACCGTTCATCTCTAAACTACTTGAGCGCCTAGTCTACAACCCACTAACCTGCTGGACCCCCTACAATCTGGTTTTAAACCACAACACTCCACTGAAACTGCTCTGACCCGGCAAACTAATGATCTTTTAACAGCTAAAGCCAACAAAAAGTTCTCACTACTAACTGCTTGATCTCTCAGCTGCATTTGACACTGTAGATCACCCTCTCCTCCTCCAGTCCCTCCATTTGCTTGGCCTTTGTGACACAGCCCTGTCCTGGTTCTCTTCTTACCTCACCAATCATTCCTTCAGTGTCTCTTACAACGGAGTAGCATCTTCTCCCCTACCTCTCTCTGTTGGGGTTCCTCAAGGCTCTGTCCTGGTACCCTTATTATTTTCCCTATATACTTCCTCCCTCTGCAAATTAATCAGCTCGATTGGTTTCCACTACCACCTCTATGCTGACGATACTCAGATCTAACTCTCCTCTCGTGATCTCAACCCAGAACTCCTAACTTGTGTCGCCTCCTGCCTGTCCGCTATTTTTACTTGGATGTCCTTAAATTAAACCTCTCCATCGAAATGGTTCTTTTTCCTCCAACTAACACCAGTAACATCCCAGAAGTATCCATCATAGTTAAAAATTCCACCATCACCCCGTCTCCCCAGGCCTTGGGGTTATCCTAGATTCTGCCCTGTCATTCACTCCTCACATCTAGTCACTTGTTAAATCATGTCACTTCCACCTAAGGAACATATCCAAAATACGATCATTTATCACCCAAGATGCTGCCAATTTCACTCTCTTGTCAAATCACATCTAAACTATTCTAACGCTCTTTTAATTGGCCTTCCCTGCCAGAGACTGTCACTTCTCCAATCCATAATGTACACTAGTGATGGGTGAATCTACCCTGTTTCGCCGAAAAATTAGCGAATTTCCAGCTAAATTCGCGAATTGGCGAAAAAATTTGTGAAATGAGTCGCGGCACATTTTTGTCGCACATCGCGTCAACTTCGACGCGTCACGTCGTTTTCGCAACTCGTTTTTTTTTGTGAATTTTCGCTGGCGTTTCGCAAATTTATTCGCCAGCGGCGAATCTCGCCCATCACTAATGAACACTGCTGCTAGGCTTATACACTTCAGCAACCACTCCTTCTCTGCCATGCAATTCTGCCAATCCCTGCACTGGCTTCCACTATCCTTCAGAATCAGAATTAAATTCAAATTAATGACCCATCCAGGCCCTCACTACCTGACCAGCAGGGGTCTCCTGGTGTTTGACTATTCTTGGCCTTGCTCACATTTTGAATTTTCAAAACTTCTGTTGTATAAATCCTTTAACTGGATGGGTTTATATTAATTGCCATTGTTCAGCTTTTTCCATGTCTTCATATAAACTGTACATGTTTGTGTGTATTCAATGCCTCTGTTTTGCTCTCAGAATGACGCAATCAACCCAGAGGATTTTCCTGAATCCGTCTTCAGAACGTTCCTCATGCAACTCTGCCCTCGGCCTGAGATTGATGAGATCTTCACCTCTTAGTGAGTTCATTAACAGAATATACTGACTAACTGCAATACAAAAATTGTAATGAAAACAGTACAAGCTTTTATTTGTAGAATGTCCCTTATGTCCCCCAAGGCATTGAGTTCCCAGGTATTATCTATTTCCCTGCAGCTTAGGTTGGACATAACGGAAAATTTTACAGTAATGACTTACAGGGCCGGATTTACATAGCAGGCCCCCCTAGGCCTCTGTCGTTTGTCGCCCCTGTCCCCTCCCTTTTATTTGCTAAAATTTTCATAACATTTTTCATAATTTTCATCGGTTTCCCTCCCATGTATTTTCCATGCATGGACTGCTGAAATGGAGATAGGCTTTGAGAATCAGATCTCTATGCAGAGAGGAAGAAAGGTGGTGAGCAGTGCAGGAGGGGGGATTAATCTGAATTGGCACACAGGAAATTAAAATTTCTGAACCAATGTGGGTGTGGTTGAGCAGCATGCCACCCCCTAATATCCTGCCACCCTAGGCCCGGGCCTAGGTAGCCTCTCCACAAATCCTGATGACTTAATGCCACCCAGGAAAACATTGGGAAGACCTGAAGGACTAGGTAATTAACATTATCAAAATCAACAGAGGCATCAAGTGGGACAAGGACTGACAAGTCCTTGTCAATAAAGTAACCTGGAGAACATCAATACTAGAGCACTATTTGAGTAAAACTGGCCATCTGGCCATAATGGGATATTACAATAAGTCTTTTTACATCTTGTACAAAATACAATTGTAAGGTTTTTTTTGTTAAATGTAAGCTACTTATAGCGTTCCCTGTGTTTCTACCTGGCACCCAGTCACTCCAAGGCCAAACCCTACATGACCAAGGAACATCTCACCAAATTTATCAACAACAAGCAGAGGGATTCTCGCCTAAATGAGCTGCTTTTCCCTCCTGCAAAGACAGAGAAAGTACAAGGACTTATAGAGAAGTATGAACCCAGCGTGAATAATGTACAGAGAGGTGAGTTTCTATTCCATAGCTGACTTTATTTTTTGTCTAAGGTGAATAAAGTGATGTGACCATGAGCCACTGAATCATTCAAGAAAATGCATGTCATTGTGGCATCAAAGTACATTTTATTCTGCTATAAAAGCATTTAAACCTTAGTGCAGGGGTCCCCAACCTTTTTTGCTCGTGAGCCACATTTAAATTTAAAAAAGAGTTGGAGAGCAACACAAGCATGAAAAAGTCCATGTGGATGTCAAATAAGAGCTCTGATTGACTTTTTGGTAACCCCTATATGGACTGGCAGCCTACAGGAGAGAATGTTTGGCAGGACATCTGTTTTTTATGCAACCAAAACTTGCCTCTAAGCCAGTAATTCAAAAATAAGCACCTGCTTTGAGGCCACTGGGAGCAACAACCAAGGGGTTGGAGAGCAACATGTTCCAAGTTATAGCTCTTTAACTTCCATTACTGGATGGTCAACACTGAAATATGATGGTACTATTGCTATAATACACTGGTATCCCTGCTGTCCTTCACTCTTCCCACCTACAACTGCTGCCCTGTGGATACCAGTGATGTGGGACCCAGGAAGAAGACCCAATGTTTACCCCTCCACAGACAAGCCTGTACATAAGTACAGTATGTTGTTATGCCTGTTGATGCCTAAAGTCATGTGTTGACAATGAGACTTAAATCAGTGTCCAGTTTATTGTAAAGACTATAATTTAAAGTGGACCAGTCACCCAGACACAAAAATCTGTATAATAAAAGTACTTTTCAAATTAAACATGAAATCCAATTTAAAAATTTTTTAAACCATTCATAGCTGTTTTAAGTTAATTTCAAAATCTCAGCTGTCAATCAAATATTGTCTGCCACTCCTCTATACCTTAGGGTCCACCTTAAGGGCAATGACACAATTGCACAATTAAGTAATTAAGTTAAGTAATTAAGTGGTCAGTACAAATTGCCATTACTAATGTCATGGCAATCAGTTGCAACAATCTGTTTTTTTAAAAAACGTGGCAACTAATCGCCCTGGGTGTTATCGCATTCATTTTACAAGCAAAAGGTCTGTATTTTGTTCCCTAAGGAAAAAGTGTGTGCATTTACAGGATTGGGCCATTTATAGAACTTTGAAGGACACCAAGGTGGATGAGAATATGACAATATGAGATAAATATGGAAGTTAAAAAAACAAGATATTGTCATAAGATTTTTTAAGAGAATAGTAAAATAACAAATTGATTGTGTTAGTCAAACATTTGTGATTCTGTTGAGGGTATGGGACTTCCTATTCAATAAGTGAGGAGTTGCATGGATACTCCTTCAGAAACCTCTTCCTAGAATATAAATATAATATATAATAGATGGTAGAGCTGCAGAGGTCACAATCAGAGGGTTTATATGAGGCCTATGTCACTTAGTAAGATTCAGTTTCTCTCCCATGTATTTTCCATGCATGGACTACTGAAATGGAGATAGGCTTTGAGAATCAGATCTCTATGCAGAGAGGAAGAAAGGTGGTGAGCAGTGCAGGAGGGGGGATTAATCTGAACACTCAGGAACTATTCACAAAGAGTAAATGAAGAGGGTAGCAGATGAACTACAGTATATATGACTCTGATGATATGTATATTTTTCTCGCAGGCAATGTTTGCTGTCAAGCTAGTTTTCCTCCAGTTTTTACTTAAAGTATATAGAAAATACTGATTTTGGTTATCTTGCTGAATTTAATGACTGTAGGGTAGCAAGAGACCTGACGCTGAACTGGCATCTCTACTGATTTTGTATGTGATTCTATTTCATGGGGGCAGGGGGAGAAGTTAAGCCCAGCTATACATATATTGCTTTATTTTTTATTAACTTCCAGTGCCATTTGTTAGGCCTCCCAGTAGAGAGCAGTAGAACCATTTCACATAGTCTGCCTCATTGCTGTGAGCTGAACTTTACCAACAGTGCTGAGAAGAAAGCACAACACAACAATAAACCAAATAAGGAGATTTGGGAGATTCCAACTAAGTACAAATGACCCCGGGAGGGTTGATATATAAATGTGTAGGGCTGCTGTCTTTATTTAAGTCTAATTTGTCCTACTAAAACCTGATTTATATCCTAATATAATGTTTAGACTACTGTTATTCAATGTAAAGGTGTTTTTGCAAAGTAAAACATCAAGATAGCCACCCTCTTTTTCATGATAATTACACTGCTTCAACTAAAGATGTTGGGGATAATTTATTAACATAGGTATTAAGTGCAAATGTTCTCTCACTCACACAAACCAAACCAAGCCAGGTGATTTGTATTATTGGGCAAAACATGAGGCAGGAGACAAGATTAAAGTGCTCACTTGAGGAAAAGTGAATAGTCTGGAATGGTGGTGGGACTATAGATAATCTACTGTTGTTGGGTAGGTGGAGTTGGCTTACAGGTCCCTTGACTGTGCTTCAGACTTCCTCTTGCCCCATAATGCATCAGTTTTGAATGGGATTAATTGAGCATGCAGGCACTAGGCATAACACCAGGTAATTGAATTACCAACCTGCCCTGTGGTCAGGGGCGTAACTACAGAGGAAGCAGACCCTGCGGCTGTAGGGGGGCCCAGAAGGTATATGGGGCCCAAATGAGGCCCTAATAAATTAGCGATATCAACATGTATTGGTGAAACAGGACAACCTGTGGATATATTGGGGGCCCTAAAATTAATTTGCTGTGGGGCCCAGTATACTCTAGTTACGCCACTGCCTGTGGTTGCTAGTATTCCAGCTAAACTAATATGGTCACTAATGATGTGTTAAAGGAAGCCTTGTCTGGAATACTTTTTATCAGATTATGCATATTTTGTTGTCACCACAATATATTGACCTTTTCTCTCCTCTAGGACAGCTGTCTCCAGAAGGAATGGTCTGGTTCCTCTGCGGGTCTGAGAACAGCATTACGTCTCTGGATAAAATTCCCGTCTACCAAAACATGAGCCAGCCTCTCTCTCATTACTTCATCAACTCCTCGCACAACACATACCTCACAGGTATTTTCTCATTTCCATTTACTGTAAGGAGGACACCAACATCCATTTGTCTATAATAATAATTACCCTTTCTTTTCTATTACATAGTAAAACAGGTTTTTGTGCTTTTATTTTTAGAGCATGCATTTCTTTAACTAAAACAGTTTCTCCACATTGGTTAGGCTCATTTTGTGTCACTTGATGATATCAGCATTGCATCTTGAATTTATTGATCGCATTCCTTGTGGCATTTCTTTGTCAAGTTTCAGGGGTGCCTGCACCTCAAATTACTTATTTTGCAGAATTACAAGATGGAATAATGTCCCATTAGTCAAGAGAAGGAATATTCGAATCCTGGAGCATAGGGTTGGCAGCACTTTTATGGACCTCTCAATTGTTGGTTATTCAGATAGGATGTGGATGCTTGGAGGAACACTTTTATTGTGACCCATACAGTATAGTAACAGATTAGGGCTGGAGGGTAATTACATAAAAGGCTTTTAATCAACAGACCAGTAAATCCTCCCTGCTGATTGGTTGCTGGACCTGGATCTATGAGCTAGATTCCCATTGCTACAAGATTAAGAGGCAGATTTACAAAATTTGTGTGAAGAATTCGAAGTTCGATCGAATTTTTTAAACAATTCTAATCTTCGAATATGCAAATTAGGTAAATTTGTCCATCGAATATTCAAATTCCAATAATTTGAATATTCGAGTAAAATTTTATTAGAATATTCGACTATTCGATGGTCTAAGTACTTCCCCTATTTGACCACCTAGTTCGCCAGATCCAAGCTGCCGAACTGGGGATCATTATTTTTGATTGATAAAAAAAAATTCGATTGATCGATAAAATAGTTTGAATCGATTAATCGATCGATAATTTTTTCTGTTCGATTGATCAAATTGCGGTAAAATCCTTTGAATTCAAAGGATTTTACTTCACATGGTCGAATTTCTAATTTTTTTTTATTCGAAATTCGACCAATAGTAAATCTGCCCCTAACAGTTAATTCTTCTCATCAACCTTCCAGCTGGTCAGTTTTCTGGAGTTTCATCACCGGAAATGTACAGACAGACGCTGCTTTCTGGCTGCCGTTGTGTTGAGCTTGACTGCTGGAAGGGGAAACCACCAGAAGAAGAGCCAATCATTACCCATGGATTCACAATGACCACTGAGATCCTTTTTAAGGTAGGAGACTGGTGAGAGACACAGTTATGGATCTGGAACTATTTATCTAGATCTAGAACAGGGATTCTCAGCTTTAAGCCACCGTACAGGCCAGATATACGATATTTCCTAATTGAAAGGAAGATCTAAACCCCTCAAATAAATTGATATAATCTTACTAAGTGTGATATAATTTACGAGGCGTTTGGTTCAACTGAGACCCAGCAACCACAGAGTTACCTGACTCTACAAGAAGTGCAGGTTCAAAGCCATGTTATTCCTGTAGAAGGGGAAACTAGTGCACTGGTTCATCATGATTATGATGAGTATTCATACCAATAGTCTGGGCCTTTCTCTGACATTGATCTATATAAAGTGTATAATGTGAGAAGCTACAGTATAGAAAGTCATGTGTCCCTGTAAATCATATTAAATGTGCTACTGCAGGGAATGAAGAAAGATTAGATTTTCAGTCATGTTTTACAATTTTCTTACCAAAAGGATGTCATTGAAGCCATTGCAGAATCTGCTTTCAAAACATCTCCATATCCATTGATTCTGTCTTTTGAAAACCATGTGGATTCGTAAGTAGCTGTATCATTGTCATACTTTATATGAAGTACTAGCAGAGACACTGCACATGAGGAAGTTTTCTGCTGGGGGTCATCCCAAACAGAATTAGTAATGACTTACTACACCATGAAGTAGATGTTTATTTAACATGAATGCAATGCCCACTTAGTACAATCAAGCCACATGTTGAGAACGTAGCAACATTCAAATACGTAAATGGTACACATCCACCATTTAGGATGGGACTTAAGGTCACATTAATGAGATACCTGCTAGTGGTCCAGATCTCTTCTAGTGGATGCCCCTCATGGAGTAAACCCAGCTTGAGTCAATTTCCAACCAAAGTGTTCCTTTGCTAAGGTGGTAGAGCTACCTTGTTGAAGTCAAATGCCCTTCATAAGCTATATTTACAGTCTTACATCCCTGGGGTGTACTATGTGAGGAGCTGTAACTGTCACTGTATCTATAACCTCATTCATTAGGGTCCTGCTCCCCAACTTCACTAAGGGGTTTGCAGTTCAAAGACTCTCCTACATCTCATTGACTAAATAGTAGTGGAAAATGGGATAGATGGTTGGTGCAAAAATTACCATAATAAAGGAATGAGCAAAGCCTTAAAGGGATACTGTCATGGGAAAACATGTTTTTTTTTTCAAAATACATTGGTTAATAGTGTTGCTCCAGTAGAATTCTGAACTGATATGCTGATCCATTCGTTTATGGAGCAGTTGTTTTGTCTCCCCAATGTATAGATCAGTGCACTCATCGCACTGCTCCATAAACAACTGCTCCATAAACGAATGGATCAGCATAGGAGGGCGAACTCTACAGGACAAGACTCGGCTGTTTTTCTACACCTAAAATACAAGGAACACTCTTTTGATGATAGCAATGTCCAAATTTTTGGATAGAGAAGACCGCTGGTTTGAAAGAGGTGTGAAAGAGGTGTGAAAGAGGCGATTCATGTTAAGGTGGAGAAACCATCCCTGAACAGAGGTGGGGGCCTTCGACACCACCTGTCTGCTACGTACAATGCTGTTATAACATTTGTTCCCCGGCGGTTTCAGAACTCATGACACATCCATTCATGCAACTCTCACAAGTAACACCTATTTTCTAGGAGTTGCATGACACATTGGTTATCTTATCACTGTAACTACGCAGAATCAACACCCCTGTGAATTTCAGATGTCACCTCTCTGAAGAGTTACAATGTGCCGTTGTGGTTGGATTGTTGGAAGAGTCTATATGCCGAGAACTCCCCTTCACCAGTCAGTTGAACTGAAGAAGCTGCTCGGATGAGCAGTGAAACGTCTTGATTAAAATATCTCAGCAAGTCCAGTTGCTTTGAGTTACTTTTGATATACATGACCTGGATGAATAAGAATCTTGATAGTCATATGACAATATGTCTAGCCCCATGTCAGATTTCAAAATTGAATGTAAAAAAATCTGTTTGCTCTTTTGAGAATTGGATTTCAGTGCAGAAGTCTGCTGGAGTAGCACTCTATTAACTGCATTTTGAAAAAAAGTTTTCCCATGAGAGTATCCCTTTAAACAACAGAAGACTGCCATAAAATGCTATTAAAATCACATATACATCATTATAGCTGTACTTAATTCCACCATACAGGATTATAATATATTTTCCCTTTTGTTTATGTGTGTTCTTTGCTTGTGTGTTTAGCCCAAAGCAACAAGCAAAAATGGCTGAGTATTGCCGATCCATTTTTGGAGATATGCTGCTGACAGAAGCTCTGGAGAAGTATCCGGTAAGGAAGCTGTACATAGTGCAAGGTGTTCCAGAATGTTTCCCTTATCTATATGTTTTTTTTTTATGTACTAACCCAAGTCCACCAGGGGCCACAAGTTCAGGGGAAAATGTAATTCAGGGGCGTCCAACTTTGTAGCTGATGTTACTTACCAATCCCCCTGACTGCCTTCAGCTGTTGGTGGGGTGTTAGAAGTTGCAGGTTAGGAACAGTTGGAGGCAGAAAGTTGGACATCTGTTGTGGATATATAGAAGTGATTTACAGTTATTATACAGTTCACTGTGTATTTTGTACTGGGGGTCCTGGAAAATAACTTTCTGCCCTAACCTAAAAATGGATCTGGGATTAAGTTGACCAGGGTAAATGTAGGGCGTCTGGTCATGCTTGAGTAAGAGAATGCAGACTTGTATATGTTGGGCCAGGATAATCCACTGTACTGTCAAATATCCTGGGATTGAAATCAGGATATTCATTATGTGAATAATATCAGCATTTTTTTTTTTTTAAATATTGTCAGTATCTCTTTAATTGTGTTTAGGAGCGTTATATGTAGTTTGGGCAGAAGGTCAGGATTCCAATTAAAAACAAATCTGTACAAATGAAGCATTGACTTGATATAGTTTTGCTTTTCCTCTGGACCAAGGGGATGAGTTGATAACACTGGATACACTTGAAGCACTTGGGTTAATGGACTGGCTTTTGTGGTTTGAATGATCCCTTCATGGGAATGCTTCAGAAAGCGGAAATGTCTGGGCTGGATAAGGAACAGATCTGAATTTGATCCTATAACTGTTTTTCCCCACAGTTAAAACCAGGAAGCCCATTGCCAAGTCCTCAGGAGCTGCTGGGAAAAATCCTGATAAAGAATAAAAAGAACCAGTCCTTTGCAAACACAGATAAAAAAGCAAATTCCTGCGATTCCTCCTCTACAGAGCGGACTAATTCCCTTTCCAGTGAAAATTCAGGTACATAAATTAAAAGTACATTATTCCCATATACTGGGGTAAACAGGCAGCCAACTCAGTAAAGATCTGTTGGGAGAAATCATGGTGGTAAAATGTGTTCCAGATCTCCCCTGTCTTAAATGCCAATGTTCTCACACCTGGAGCCTCCTCATCCGTGTGCCTGTAGAAATCTCATACATTAAGGGTTCATTTCTACGATTGGGGACATCAGAAAGCTGCACTGCCCAGGTCCGGAATCATGGGTAGGCAGAAGAGGCACATGTCTAGTATGCAATGATAAGGAGTTGCCTCTTCTGTCTGCATTCCTAGGTTTATGCCCCTCTATGAGCCTGGAGCACCAATTTTCTCCTCTAGCTGATGGGATTTGGTGCATGAGAGCAGGAAAGCAGGTTCCCAGGCGGCACACTCAGGGAGGCAGGGGGTGGCAGCAGCAATTGGGGGCAATAAAAAAAGTCTCCCTAGTCCGCCACCAGGTAATCACTGAGTTCCAGTTCCTAAGGCAACACTGGACTTTTACTAAATACAGACCTGCTTTGTTGGTGCCCAATTCATTTCATCCTGTATGAATAAGCAGCAAACACAGACTCCTACAGATATGTCAGCACTTCTGGAGCATCATTTTTGTCCAGGTGTCTGTTCAGCCATGAAAACCCCTTATTATGTACTGTTCCAGTCCCCAGCAAACTGTCTAATCTTAATTCCGGAGATTTTGGAAAAATGTGCACAGTTGATTATCGTTTATTTATACACACTGACACATTTACGCACATAGACATCTCTGCAATATTTCATAAGATGATTTACCGTGTACATTTCCACATGCAGTAAAACATGAGAACACAGGATATGCACATAGCAAACCTTTAAGGCAGTGTTTTATCAAAATTCCAAATAGTTTTGGCTGAATTCAGGTTTCAGAATGGCTTTTTCCACATAAACTGGACTTCAGATTGGGGAAACCTATGGTTCTGAACTCTAGATACCTTTTAGATATTGCAATGTTGCTTCACAATTAAAATAATATCCCTTTAAGAGAAACTGTGGGTGAAATATGATAAGCCAAAAATATTTTTTCCTGAATTTATCCAGAAACATTGTCATTAATGAGTTTTTCTGGCCTTGGACTGGCAAGGATAAGAAGTCAGTTTAATGCATGAATACCCATTAATGCATGAGTACCCATGAATACGTGTGGCAACACACGAAACGCGTTGGGTGATATGTGTGTGGAATAAAGCCTTTTAATTGAAGCATACCCTTGTCCAGTGGATCCTTGGATAGTGCGTGCCAAAGGTGGAAGTATTACGGAGTTTAATGCACTTAGCTTCCCATGTACATTTTGTATGGATGCTGTGAACCCTACAAATAGATAAAAATGTAATGTTTATGTCTAGATGAGGGGCCAGAAGAGGGGAAAGAGGCAGAAAATGAGGAAATGCCAGAAAACACAGATGAAGAAGAGATGAAGCAGATGCAGTCGGATGAGGTATGTTTTTTCTCATAGTATGGAAACTGTACTCTATTAAACAGTGCTAAATAATCTAAGACCTTGAATATTTCAGCACCATTTAGGTTATAAAATAATCTCCTTGCAAGAATCGCCAAACTTTTAGCAATCAAATACAGGTAATGGGGAAAACCCAATATGAAGAAAGCTCCAAATTATAGGAAGACTGTCTCCCATAGGCAAATAATTTTATTATTATTCTCTGTAAACATAAACGAATAGTACACATTGGTGGTAAAACAATGCAATTTTTCGTAGACTTAGGGTATGGCAATCCAAATTATGGAAAAAAAATCATCTGGAGAACCTCAGCTTTCAAGCATTCTGGATAACTGATTCCATATCTGTTCAGCTGTATAAAATAAAATACAATTCCCAAAATCATTTTCAAGACAGTCTGTCCTATAACCATAGTCAATATGAAAAAAGCCACTCCAAACTCACCCCTCGCCAGTATGCTGTCCCCACTTGTGTCCACTCCAGATTCAGCCCGCAGCGCCTCAGCTGCACCTAATTGAAGTCAAGAAATGAGCCTATGATTAAGGGAGTTCTCTCCTGAAACGCGCAAGGCAATGTGGATCCTTTCCTGGATGGAATAAATATCGTATTCATTTTATTCGGAGTGCCACCTACTTGTTTTTTCTTTCCTATAACCATAGCCTTCATCTTTAAGGTCCTTTTATTTTTTTTTACCCTCACAGGGCACTGCAAGTCAGGAGGCCACAGCTTATGAGGAGATGTCAAGTTTAGTCAACTACATTCAGCCAATCAAATTCGACTCCTTTGAAGTCTCAACACGTAAGACAGACTAATGTGTGTGCGTTATCCACTGATTTCAAATTGGGCATATTTTGCCTTGTCAATGAATTGAGGTATGCCTATAGTTATCCATCTATCCGTCTCACTAATTGTGCCACATCTTGTCCATCTTCAACCACCCACTTTTCCAAATTCATTTCCCAACCTAATCATGTTGGGACTCGTGGGGGCTTATACTGTATAAACCACAGTCCACCTATATCGGCTTGCCCTACGCATTTAACCACAGGGGCGGATTCTGGAGGATAACTTTGAACCCAAGAAGTTGACCGACTTTATTGCCTGGTTTCCACAGATTCAGTGAACCTATGTGTACGATACCCTTCCTCTTCCGTTTCTACAAAAAATTAATCATTGTAGGGCTACATGCTAATAATATTGCTTTATCTTTTACTTCCATGTTTTCAAAAACAGAGAAGAACCAAAGTTATGTTGTCTCTTCATTCGTGGAGACCAAAGCCTATGAGTTACTGACCAAGTTCCCAGTACAGTTTGTTGAGTATCCTTTTCTATATTCAGAATTTTACTTTTGTATAGACACACAATCCTTTTGCAAGTGAATGCATTAAGTAGTTGAGTTATGTCTTGCTCCATATCTCAGTAACAAAACACTGAAATAAAATAAAATTCTCGACGGAAGGTACAGCTTTGCTATGGGCTGTTTCCTATACAGTTGGCGCAGATATAACAAGAGGCAGATGAGCCGTATTTATCCCAAAGGCACCAGGATGGACTCATCAAATTATATGCCCCAGATGTTCTGGAATGCTGGCTGTCAGATGGTGGCACTCAACTTCCAAACCATGGGTCAGTGACAGATGGCAAATCTTTTGCTTTATATTTCATCCATGCATATAAGATCTATCTTCCTGTGTAATTTAATACAAAGTTATGCTTGTCTTCTTTGAAGGATGGGGGCACCGAAGGTGAGCTGTAGTGATGTTATTGCTAAGGTCTATGAGAGGCTCAAAGAGATACATATCTAGGGGCAAATTTACTATTATTCCCCAAAAATAATTTGTTTCTATTCGATATTCAATTAGCATTCGATTTTTGAATGTTAATCGAATAGTTCTAGGCTACCTTTTATTCGATATTTGATCATTCGGCGATCGAATACAAATCTATTCGATCAGTCGAATAAATCATTTGATCATTTGAATGATTCGTACGATTTGAACGATCGAAGACTTCGATCGTATGAATCCTATTCGATCAGGACTTAGTCTCAGAAGCCTGTGGGAGTGCTTCCATAGGCTTCTATTGCAATTCAGTAGGTCCAAGAAGGCAATCGAATAAACGTAAAAATTAAAATCCTTCTCTGGCCGAATGATCGAATATTCGTCTATTCTACTCTATTCGAATGTATTCGATCGTTCGACCATTCCCTATTCGATGATCGAATATGCCAAAATTCACATATTCGACCAAACAAATAAATCCCATGTTCGAAATTCGATCGAACTTCGAATCCTTCACGTGAATATAGTAAATCAGCCCCCTAATGTTTACCTGAATAATGTGCAGTACTGGCCATAGGCCTGGTCTGGACAACAAGACGTTAAGGGTGTTATTATTTAGAACAGGGGTCCTCAGCAGTGCTTGAATTGGAGTGAAAAAAGTGGAGGGATGCTCTGTGTGGTTTATGTAGAGCAGAGTGCTAAAACAAGCCCCTCTCACAACCATAAGCCACACCCATTGTTATAAAGCAATACTTTCTGGTTTCATCCACTTTAACGCAAAACCATTTTACTATTTCCTTTTTGGTATTTCCTTCTAATGGACAGTTTGATGCCCAGTATGCATAGATTTACATATGTAAACCTGTAGGGAGCCCAAAATGAAAATTATGCATATAATTTTCTTGGTTGCCAATTCAACTTCTGCAAACACATCAGCTTTTCTGTGTATTAAGTGTCATAACATAGAACAACCCCATCATATTCTATATCAACCAAGATTAATTAATATAAATCATTCTCTCACTATTCCTTAATCTGCTTAATACATTCATTTTCTCTTTTTGTTTCCCCTGTTCCTTCTTCTCTACTTTTCTCTATAAACTCTCTGATGCCTCCACCTTCTTTATCTGTTTTAAACTTTTATATCTTTTCAACTTCTCTCCCATCAATCTTTTCTCTCCTAGCAATCTTTTGTCTCCTTTTATCCTCTACAGCAGTGATCCCCAACCAGTAGCTTGTGAGCAACATGTTGCTCTCCAACCCAGTGTCCTCAAAGCAAGTGCTTATTTTTGAATTCCTGGCTTTTTTAGTTTTAGTAAAAACCAGACTTACTGCCAAACAGAGCCTCCTGCAGACTGACAGTCTACATAGGGGCTACCAATGGCCAATCACATTTTTTATTTGGCACCTCCCACAGACATTTTTCATGTTTGTGTTCCTCCCAAACTCTTTTTACTTCTTAATGTTGCTCACAGAAGAAAAAGGTTGGGGACCACTGCTCTACTGTATATATTAACGTAAATTATACTTTACCTCTGCATTTTATTTGCATGCAGAAGTGGAGAGGAGCAAAACAAAGTTCCGGGATGCAAAACTCTTGCATCCCCACTGAGAGGATGCTATTTCAAGTGAAGGGATGGCATCCCTGTGCATCCCTCCCCAATCCCAGCACTAGTCTCCAGCCACAGTTAAATGTAAAAAAAAGAGAGCAACGTAATCGTGCAAAAAGTTCCTAGGGGAGGAAAATATTTGACGTGACTGCAACTGGTAGTCCTTATGTGGACTGGTAGCATATAGGAGACTCTGTTTGGCAGTACATCTGGATTTTATGCAACTAAAACTTGCCTCCAAGCCTGGAATTTAAAGATAAGCTCCTGCTTTGAGGCCACTGAGAGCAACATCCAAGGGGTTGGGGAGCAACATGTTGCTTGTGAGTGACTGGTTGGGTATCACTGAAGTAGAAGAGCACTAAGGGGCGCAGAAGTGTGCCTCAGATAGCAGGCAGAGCCTTTATTGGTTGGGCTGTATGTTATATATCTTGGTGCGTGTACAGGCCCGGATTTGTGGAAAGGCCACCTAGGCCCGGGCCTAGGGAGGCAAGATTTTAGGGGAGCAGCATGCTGCCAACCACACCCACATTGGTTCGAAAACACTGGGGATGGGCAGGAGATACAATTGTTTTTTAAATTTCCTATGCACCAATCCCCATTGCTCTGGTCCCGATAATGAAAATTTGCACAAAAAAGTGGAGAGGACAGGGCGACAAACGGCAGTGGGCCTAGGGGCGCCCGCTATATAAATCTGGCCCTGTGTGTGGAGCTGCATTACATTTTTGCACTGAATAAGTGGTTAAAACCGTAAATATTTTAATGCATTACCTATTTTCAGACATACCTATGCAGCAGAACATGGCGTTGTTTGAGTTTAATGGCCACAGCGGTTACCTTCTGAAACATGAGTTTATGCGTCGGGTTGATAAACAGTTTGATCCATTTACAGTTGATCGGATTGATGTAGTGGTGGCCAATACAGTTGCAATAACAGTAAGTATGGCCTCCCTGGAACTTACTGTGCAGGGTCTTACTCCCATTACATTGTTCCTGTATTATTATAATATATTGCACTTTTTTGTATCTCAATAGATTCTTTCAGGACAATTCCTCTGTGAAAAATGTGTGAAGACCTATGTAGAAGTAGAGTTGTTTGGGCTGCCTGGAGACCCTAAGCGTAAATACAAAACCAAATTGACATCTGTACCAAACACCATTAACCCAGTGTGGAAAGAGGAGCCATTTATGTTTGAAAAGGTAAACCCATCCTGGGGCAATTCCTGGTTGGTGTATGCGACGTTGGCACAAAATAAGTTCCTAATAAACAGCAGAGCATACATCTGAAATTGTGATTTATTTTAATGTAACATATCCATTATTCCCCCCTCAGATTCTAATGCCAGAGTCAGCTTCCCTTAGACTTGCAGTATTTGAGGAAGGAGGGAAGTTTATTGGCCATCGAATCATCCCTATTGATATCATCCGATCAGGTAACAACCAGTGCAAAATCTCCCAAATTTTCTACTTTTTATCTCTCCAGCATGTCTGTAATACCAAATGGCAAATACCAAACCAAAAAGTTAATGTCTCTCTACTATGTATAAGTTCTTTTTTTCCATTGACGTAGAAATGTCATAATTTATTATGAATTAAGTGTGGGCCTGAGCTGACTGTGTGTTTGTCTTGCTGCCAGGATACCATCATATTTGCCTTCGCAGTGAGAGTAACATGCCTCTTACCATGCCCTCTCTCTTTGTGTATGTGGAAGTGAAAGACTATGTACCAGATGTCTGGGCAGGTAATTTTTCTTAACTTTTAATTATTATTTTTTTTTTAAGGACAAGGAAGGTACTATGACTGTGGGATAGAC
>CM044445.1:100422876-100435584 GCA_024363595.1 Xenopus borealis | reverse complement strand
CATTTTCCATTCACCTTGGATTGAGTTTGTGACATGTCGCGTACAAAGGAAAACCAAACAAACCCGCCTGGTTAGTATCAACCCTCGTGGGCCCCAGCTGATCACTCTCGGCACAATGCAAATCCACAATCTCGGCCTGGTTTCCTGTGTGAGTAATTTCTGGAGAGGATCTTCCTCCGTGCAGAGATTTGGCAGAGAAAGAAGAGGAACTGGAGACAGACGGATTGTAAACAAAGCCAAACAGTGATCATCACATAGGAACTGATTGTGTCCAGTTATCAAAGCTCTTTTATTAGAACATTTCTCAAAGTGCTTGGCATTGACATACAAGCAGGTTCTGTCTCATAACAGCTACACCCCCCCTGACTTCTGCCTAAACCCATATTAGCAGGATGAGATGCAGTAATAACAGGGGGGTTCAGCCTGCAACCCTCAATGCGCTGACATCAAGGGCATCAGCCGAGACATCAGCTGGCACATGCATTACGTCTTTTAGAACTTCTCAAATGAATAAAAAATGGGTCAGACTGGGAAGAATTTCTCCAATAATTCCTGAAGCAGAAGGACCACTTTCAAACTATATTAAAATCAATGCACAATTAAAACATTAAACATATTAAGGAGAGAATAGCTTGTTCTAGAATAAGGAAGGGCAGCCAACAGCATGGTCTGGAGATGCAGAGGTACAACATGAAACGATGTGCCTATTATAAGATGCTACAGGGGTTGCAGCTCTACTGGGAACAAAAAGGGAACCCGCAGAGATGTCATCTAGCCCCCTCATCATTAGGTAGATATTGTTAACCCCCCCAAGGGAAGAGGAGGGTGCAGACAGGGGAGAGCAGCAAACATGAACTAGCAGTAAGGAGAAGTCAGGTACCTGCCCAGTGCCCCCTTTCCATTGCTCCCTAGGCAGGTGTCTCTTCTGCTTACCTCTAGTTCCGGCCCTGCCTCCAAGCCTGGAATTCAAAAATAATCACCTGATTTGGGGTCACTGGGAGCAGCGTCGAAGGGGTTAGTGAGCAACATGTTGTTCATGAGCCACTGGTTGGGGATGAATGCTATAGAGAATGAAAGGGTAGGAATAAAAGTACGAACATCATGCAAACTGCATGCCAGATCTGCAGCTTCAGCACCATGGAACGTGGAGTTTAGGGGACACTGTATAAAAGTGTGGTAACTCCTAAAACAAGCTTAGGAAAGCCGAGGTTATTGCAGTGCCTTGCACATCAGGATGCTGCTGTAAGCTATTTGCCCCTCCAGTTCAGGTAGACGTCTGCTGTAAACCATTTGGGCTCTTACACACGGAAGTTTTTTAAACACATGCTGAGCACGAAAACACGCATATATTGCATTTAAACGCTTTTTTTTTACACAACTAAGTGGGTCTTTTTTTCCAAACACAACTCTCTGTTCTATTGAAAGCAAGTCAAACGCAACTCAGAACGCTCACAATTACAACCCGGGAGAATATAACAGAAGCAATTTATTTGTGCTCAAACCTGCATTTAAACATGCGTTAAATGCAGAAAAATCACCCGTGTGTAAGAGCCTTTAAAGGAGAAGGAAAGACATATTTACTTGGCGGTGCCAGAAATGAGGCACCCCGAGTGATTACTGGTATATATAATTACCTGACACCCAGACCAATGTTCCTTATCAGGAGAAAACTGCCCCGGTCTGGGGGTTCTGTCATTGAGCATCACGGAGCGATCAGCTTCCTACTTTCTTCAAATTTTCTGGGGGCAGACGCATGCGCAGTAGAACTAAATAGCCAAATCCTTTGTTAAAGTTCTTTTCTTCCTGAGAGAAGATAGAAGAAGCCAGAATCTGATCACTCCGTGGTGCACATTGGAAGAACCCTGGGCCGGTGCAGTTTATTGCTGATGAGGAGTACCAGACTGGGGTGTAAGGTAAGTCAATACAATCACTTGGGGTGCCTACATTTTGGCATCCCCAAGTAAAGAGCACCTTCTCCTTTAATGTAGCTCATTATATTACCTATTAGGTAGATCTGAACTGAATTGCAGCGTTGAAGCTATTGAGAGGCCTCTGTATGTCTAAACGCCATTGTCACCTTATCAAGTTGTTCATAGATTTCTAACTACGTAGTACTGGTTTTAGAATGGAGCAATGATCATCCCGGACTGCATATAGATTCCATCTACACAAAATTAAGAGAACGTCACAAAATATAGTTATTTCAGTGGTACTGGCACCCTCTGCTGGACAGTCATTGAAGTGCCTTCCGTAAAATAGCAGCCAGGTACCTGAAGGAAATTGATTTGGCAATTTACACAAAAT
This sequence comes from Xenopus borealis, assembly GCA_024363595.1. NCBI lineage: Eukaryota > Metazoa > Chordata > Amphibia > Anura > Pipidae > Xenopus > Xenopus borealis. The sequence continues at coordinate 100,433,280 of CM044445.1, read as the reverse complement.
AAGGTGCATCTGCTGTGTTTCTTTAGAATCTCTGTTACAGTGTACAAAATAGAAGATATACAATAACTACCTTGCTGCTGTAGAAGTAAGCAATATCATGCCCCCCCCATTTCAATGAATTGCTTGCTCCTCTGACAGCCAAGGTCTCAGTAGTGTAAACAATGACATCTGACCCTGTTCAACAGTAAAGACACCAGAAAAATGGTCCAAACATTTTTTCCAAGTAGCTTATTTCTGGTCAGCAAACCAGTGTATCATTGGTCAGCAATACGAGAATCTCTGTAGGTTTTGGATGCCCCAGATGTGGTTCTATTGCCCATCATGTTGGAGCATCCTTAACCCCAAGAGGTCACAGTCTGGATTTTGGCACTCGCACAAAAGCACCAGTTAGCATGCAGAGTTCCTTTTGCGGTATTGCTGAATGAGGGGCACCATGCATTCTGGCAGACCAGCTTGCAATAGAAAAAAGTGGTCCAGCAGCTCCTGGGCAGTCGCTCTCTCGGGTGCATCTCGAACCAACATCCGCTCCAAGAAATCCCTCAGTATTGGGGAGGCCTGGAAAAGCAAATCAATGCATTTTTATTAGGCACAGTGCACAATATGGTCTTGTAATGGAAGCTTGGTTATTAAGCCATTAAAGGTTGTTCACCTTTGAGTTAACTTTTAGTATAATGTAGACTCAGAGAGTGATATTCTGAGACAATTTGTAATTGGTTTTCAATTTTTATTATTTGTGGTTTTATAGTTATTTAGCTTTTGATTCAGCAGCTCTCTAGTTTGCAGTGTCAGCAATTTGGTTTCTAGGGTAAAAATTATCCTAGCAACCCTACATTGATTTGAACAAGAGACTGGAATATGAATAGGAGATGGACTGAATAGAATAAGTAATAAAAAGTGTCAATAACAATACATTTGTAGCCTTACAGAGCATTTGTTTTTAGATGGTGTCAGTGACCCCCATTTGAAAGCTGCAAAGAAACAGAAGAAAATTTCAAATTATTATAGAAACTATGAAAAATAAATAATGAAGACCAATCGAAAAGTTTCTTAGAATTGACCCTTCTACAATATATTAAAAGTTAATTTGAAGGTGAGCCACCCATTTAAAGGCAAATGAATGCTATTATAGCAGAGGATGCAATTGCTGCAAATGTTGCCTTTAAAATACACACTATGGATTTTCTCAGCAATCACTGCAATACTGTAAGTGGTAGTGAGTCACGGAAACTGTCAAATATAAATATCTATGATTTACAACCTGAAATCTCACATTAGAACTTGTCTTTGTGTTTCAGGCTTTTTTCTGTTTAAAGGGCATTTACAGTACACAACAAAAAACTAGATTGAGGCACACACTCTGTCCCTATGATTAAAAAGAAATTAATTCTTTGCAGCTGTATATATTCACCATTATAGTTATGCTCTAATCAGTAACGGAACTAGGTGAGGGTGGGCTCTGGTGCAGGCTGTGTAGCAGCCCCCACCATGTCTGTGTGGAATTTCTATGCAGCTGCAGCCAACTCCAGCCAGCTGCAACGGGCTCGATCTGCCAGGGCGGCCTGCAGGGTTGTGGGTCGTGGCCCAATTGCACCCCCTGTTCCCCTGGTAGTTACGCCACTGGCACTAATTAGGAGAGAAATACCCCCCCAACGGAGACGGACCCTTGGGCAAACTTGGTTAAAAACAAACAAAAAAAACCATAAATTATTTAATCTTCCTAATCTATATGCTGTTTTCACGCAGCCAAACATAATCTGTCCGACAAACCCCCAAGCCATTTGGTATATGTGACAAATGCCTTTATTGGTCTCTATCCTCTTTAATTATTGCTCTAGGTTCTACATCCCACACTCTCCTTCTGGCTGTAAGGGTGCCCCAGGGTACGGCACATGCCCTCTTCAATTTACTCTTTACATTTTTACTACTTGGAAATCTTTTCTATAGTCTCTAAGCCAGTTGTGCCTCTATCTCACTCTGACCCCTATTGCTCCGTCTTATTTCTACCTCCAACGCTTCTGTATTGCCAACCACCAGAAAACAAAACCCAGACCCATTTTTCTGACCTATGCCACTCCAATTGTAAGTATTCAATGAAAACAGTCCTCTCTTTAGAAAGTTTACCTTGTTACTATAGGAGCAATATACATAAGCCCAAAAAGTAGGTCCTGCGTGGGAACTGCATTCTATTGTATTGAAAGGGGTGGTTCACCTTTAAGTTAACCTTTAGTATGCTATAGTATGGCGGATTTGAAGCAACTTTTCAAATGGTCTTTATTATTTATTTTTGTATATACAGTATATTTTTTTAATTATTTGTCTATTTCTTCTAACTCTTTCCAGTTTTCAAATGGGGGTCCCCATCTAAAAAACAAATGCTCTATAAGGCTACAAATGTATTGTTATTGCTATTATTCTACTATTGTATGTTTCTATTCAGGCCTCTCCTATTCATATGCCAGTCTCTTATTCAGTATAATTTGGACCTTAGCAACCAGATTGCTGAAATTGCTAATTGCAGAGCAGTTGAATAAAAAGCTAAATATCAAAAGCCACAAATAAAAAAAAAAAGAATATTGTCTCATGATATCAGTCTATAGATCATACTAAAAGTTGACTCAAAGGTGAACAACCCCTTTACAAAAAACTATATATTGATTTATAAGAATTATTTAATCTGATTAAATATTGAATCACTTTGCCTATGGTTATGAAAAATTGCACTTTTTCAGCACAAGCCCTTTTTATACCTTGAACCTCTAAGAATTCCAGAAGTATTTCTTGATTAAATAGTAATTATACTCTCTAAACTGCATCCCCTCATTAATCACCTTGTCTTCAGTGCACTTTGTATTCTTGCACGTATACTGCCTGGGTGGTACATATGTTTGTGTTCGTTGTACAGCAGTGCAGCATTCTATTGAGATTAAACATAATAAAAACTGTGACCTGTGTTGGTTTAAGCATTTCCTATTATGTCTATGAAGGTTTTCATTCATCCAGGTCATGGTATATTTAGTAGAAGCAAATCTAGAGCAACTGGACTTGCTGAGTAATTATTACTCTAGATTTTACTTGTACCAGATACATTTCTTATTACAACTCCACCTATAGAATGTTTACATTACTGGTTCAACGATCTTGAGTTACCTTTAAAAAAGAAGCCTTCTCTTCCGTAACATTAGAACCATCTATTAAAAAATGTTTTTCTTTCATGGTAATATTATCCTGCCTGCAGGAGAAAATGGCAGCAGTAAATAGGTGCCACTCACTTTATGAGAATTCTTCAGTTTGGGAGGAGGACTGTCTCGTAGTCTTTTCATGGCTTGAACAGGAGAATCACTAAAGTACGGGGGTTCACCATCCACCATCTCAATCACCATGATGCCAAGTGACCAGATATCTACCTGTAGTGAGTTAAATGTGTGTTAACATTACCGACTGCTTGATACCACATTCTCACATATAATCAGCCACAGGAACTAGTGTAATTAGAGAAGCACATATCTCTGAGTAATCAGCCACAGGAACCAGGGTAATTAGAGAATCACATATCTCTGGATTATTGGATCATTTAAACTCAATGAAGAGGAAAGCAAACTATCATACTGTATGTCTACATTCATTATTCTACCTCTGTTGATGTCTGTATTACAGGTATGGGACTTATCTGGAAAGTCAGTCTGCCATAGACTCCATTTTATCCAAATAATACAAAATAAACATTCTTGCTGGATTTTCAGGTGTATCTAGGAAAGAATGTAGCATTTTTCCCAAATCTCATCCCAGTTTACATTCAGTCAGACTTCCATAGATATTGCACTACCAAGCATAGGGCCCTGCATGCTATTTCATCTGGCAGATTTCTCATGCGGGTTATATTGGCCTACATAGTGCAGATGCAACTAATCAGCAAGGCTTTGACACAATGCATGCAGTACAATCACTGGTTGCTGCAATGTCAACCTAGACTGACCAATCAGAATCTAAGGATTATGCATTTCAAGGAATGTAAGGCCAGTGGGGCCCCTGAGGTGGCAGCCCTGTTGGGTGCCAGGCCCCCCAAGTCCAATACTGCTCTTTGCAATAGTCAGCCACTATAATTAAACAGCAAAACATATTTCTTTCTAATTCTATATGTTATAAGACAGCAAGAAAAACATAGCTGTGAAACCAATGCAGTAATGCGTAATTACAGAGGAAACATATCCTGCAGCTGCAGGGGGTCCCAGAAGGTACAAGGGGCCCCATGAGGCGCTAATTTATGAGCTATTTGAACATATGTTGGTAAAACAGGACAACCTCAGGATATGCAGGGGGCCCAAGAATGAATTAGCTATGGGGCCAGTATCATCTAGTTAAATGTCTGGTAAGTATCCTCCATTCTAAGTATCCTCCATTCTATTGATCATACAGAGCAAATATATATGTTTCATACCTCAGTACCATAGGAGCACCTCATAATGACCTCTGGAGCCATCCAGTAAGGGGTACCTACGAGCGATTTCCTCTTTGGGACATCTTTGCTGATCTGTGCACAAAACCCAAAGTCGGAGAGCTTTATCTGCAGAAATAGAAAGATGTCTGGTGAATTCAGAGAGTCACAAGGTTGGAGAAATGACAAACATTAATTAAGTAGAATAGTATGATTGGGTTTTTTTTTAGTTAGATAACAAGCAAAGGGTGGGTGACTGGGTATTTTATATAACTTACCCGTCCATCCAGTGTAAGGAGTATAGAATCGCTTTTAATGTCTCGGTGAATCACCCCCTGGGAGTGTAGATACTCAAGAGCCTGTAATACTGACTTACAAACAGTGGCAATCTGCTCCTCATTCAGCCTGAAAATTAAAACAATAGCTGGTGTTCATAAACCTGGGCTCTGATTTGGCATACATTAAAAATATAAAATAAGAGATAAGCCTATGCACAGGTCAGTTAGCACAAAATCGATTTCCCCCTCTCACTTCCATATGAAAGCTATTCCAATGTCAGATCAACAAGAGACATTTATGGGGCATCCAAAACAGAATGTACTTCGGGCAGTGACATATTTATTAGCAGTTCTCTTCTAGGATCAAAGGCATGTTGGCAAATAATATATATAGGTGAGTTCAACTTGACCATATGTATGACCCAGCCAATAGAGGGATGTAAAGGGGTGGTAGAGTATATATACACAAACACACATAAACAGGTGTATTTCCCCTTTAATATGCAGTATGTGGCATACTTCACTGTGTGCACCAAGCATCCATCCTATATTTACAATCACAAGCTGGCATGTTGCCTCTGTATTGCTTACAATGTAAATTAATAATTAATAATACCTGTTATACGATCATAAATATTGTATATTGTAGTGCTCTCTCTATATTTTTGTTAACGTGCTGCCTAATTGCTAGCTTCAGCCTGGGCATTCCACATGGACATCATCAACCATAAAAGTCTTCAGCGTTCATGAATATTGCGCATTCATTAAGGAATGGCTTAACAGAGGCAAGCACTATGGCACCTCCCTACCATACACACAAATGAACATTTTAAGAACAGGAATGTTCTCTGCACATCTCATTACTGTTTATATAAATAATCGTCATATATACAGCACAGGTATGGACTCTATTATCCAGAATGCTTGAGAACTGGGGTTTTTGAGATAAGGAATTTTTGCATAAATTCAGTAACCACATTTAAACATTAAACAAACCCAGTCATTGTTGACAGAGGTTATGGGGCCACCTCGGCATTGTACCTGTAGTCTTCTCCATACCTTGTTTGTGATACAATATCAGTCAGAGCTCCTCCTTGTATATACTCCATCAGAACCCAGAGCTCCTCCCCAACAAGATAGCTCTTGTACATCTCCACTACACTGGGGTGTTGGTAGTCCCTCATGATAACAACCTGTGTACCACACAGAGCATCATGTTAGTAACTGAGAATAGTTCATTTTCCATTCATATCCTTACATAGGAGAGAAGTTATAATCATGCCCAATGGTTCTATAAGCCAAATATAAATGCTAAAGCACCTTAATCATCACTGACCTCATTAAACAGAAGTTCTCTCCGCTGCTGCTTTCTGAGGTCCATCATTTTTACAGCCACCTGACGCCCACTGTGCTTCTCTTGGGCAATGCAAACTACTCCTGTGGAACCTTCTCCAATCTTCACATAGTTCTCCAGCAACTGACGGGGGTCTCCTTGATCCACCACCATCCTGAGGGCTGTTTTGAACTGTTCGTGTGTTACCACCTGGGAGTCCTGGTTCCCCAGATGAGTTTTGCCAAAGGTGTCTGTGCAAAGGTGAAGGTTGGTGGAGCTGGTCTGGATGGGGCGACTTCGAGGTGAGCCTGCTGGGGAGGGTCTGCAGGGCCTCAGAGGAGATACATTGTCAGATGGTGCCCCTGAAATGACTCTGGTGACGTCTGGAGATAAGTGGTTTGGAGGAAGTGAAACTGCTTTGGTGAAGACTCCACGGGCAGAATTAGAGGGACCCTGTAAGGCCTCATTCTGGAAGTAGGTACAGAACACATCCAATTAAAAAAAACAAAAACCTAATTACATTTTCATCATTTCTCTATTTAACCACATAGCATTTAATATTTACATGATATGAACAAGCTTAAAAGAAATGTATGTCAATAAAAATATTTATATATGCAGACACACCCTGATATAAACACCTTTGTATGCTTTCTGCTACCCACACCTGACATACAACCATTTTAACTTCCCTGGCTACTTGCCTAAAGAAAACAGGTCACGGCACCTCTGGGGAGCACAAGAAACAGAAAAGAGCAGGACAAGCGAGGGGTGCTTTTAAACTTACTATAGAATTAGAGACTGTTCCACTTATCCAGACCCAAGCACCTGTTCCCTACTCCACCCCGCACAGCAGGATTCTGTTTACAGGTATAGGTAGTATTATAGGAAAGCTTACTGCCTTCATGTGTCTAATGCTTCATCTTCAGTTTCTAATCTGAAAGTCAAAAAGGATCCTGCTTTTAATCAGTGGCTCTGTAATTAGCAAGCTAGCTAGTTATGGTCCTTTTCATCCTAGGTGTGTTTAGACAGCCATTAAAGAGATGTGGCTATTATTTGGTCACATCAGCCTCATCACTTGTATATTAAAAAGAATGTCAGCTACATAGCAGGTTACTACTAGGTGTGGTCCTTCAGGTGACCAGAGTGCCAGTCTGATGAAGCTAGCTTCCAGCTGCAATAGCCATAGCATATGGAGAACTGGATTGGTGAGTCTAGTGTCGGCACTGTCCAACTAGGATGTACCAGAGAACAGCCCCCCATGTGTCGTGTTATAGCAGTAGTGATGTGCAGGTTGATCTGAAACTGTCAGTGACCTGCAGGTTGGCCACCAGTTGGGCAGGGTCAGGTTGAAATTTGGCCAACCTTTGTAGGTTATGGCCTGGTACACGTCAGACTGGGGTAGGGCACAGAGGGATGTGGTTTCTGGGTTGGGTGCAGGTCATGGTCAGGTTAAGGTTTTGTGGGTTAGGGTCAGGTGCAGTTTAAGGTTTTGCAGGTTAGGTGCAGATGTGGGTTAAAGTCTTGCGGGTTAGAGTCGGGTGGGGGTTAAGTTTTTCAGGTTAGGGCCAGGTGTGGGTTGAGTTTTTCCTCAGCTGCACATCACTACCACCCTGGGCTGACAGGTCTCTTTTAATGTGAGGACTTGTGTATTTGGGCAGAAACCCATTGCAGCCAATCAGATATTATCAGCCTCTTGGAATTCCCAGAGAGACAAACGAGTGCGGCAAGGGGAATGTCCCCTGCAGAAATTCCCATCAAGCGTCTCAGCTGCCACCTATTCTGAAGGAACAAGACATAAAAAAATAAGTTATTGTGATTATATAGAAAGGAGATATGCTGAAGCCTAAGGGATTTGCAGCCATTGTTAACTGCGCAAATGAAATCTGAAAACTTGAGTTGGGATAAAATATTGTATATACTGTCCCTAGTAAATATGTACCTCCTAGATCAGTGATCCCCAATCAGTAGCTCACGAGCAACATGTTGCTCACCAACCTCTTGGATGCTGCTCCCATTGGCCCAAAAGCAAGTGCTTATTTTTGAATTCCAGGTTTGGTGGCAAGTTTTGGTTGTATAAAAAACAGGTATGCTGCCAAACATTCTCTCCTGTAGGCAGCCGGTCTTACAGGAATATTTTTTATACTTGTGTTGATCCCAAACTCTTTTTACACATTGATGTTGCTCACGGGTAAAAAAGCTTGGAGACCCCCATCCTAGAGGGGCAGCATATGGAACATTTTTGTTGGAGGAAGGGTTTCAGATTAGGGTTAGACATATGTAAATAGTCGCTCTGCTTGCATGCACGGAAACAATTGGATCTGCATGCCATGGTCAGTTAGGAACTAATGAACCTGGATATAGGTTCTTTGATTATTGGTAGAAACTGGAGTTTCCAGAGGAAAACCATGCAAGCACATGGAGAACACATTGCTGATAGTGCCCTGGCTGGAATTGAAACTAGGACCTCAATGCTCCAATGAAGCAATGGTACATCACCTCCATAAAGTGCTATAAAAAAGATTGGTTCTATACAGGGTCGGACTGGGGGGTCTGGGGCTGCAGTTTCTGGGTCACCCTCCACCTCCCTACCCGCTGCACCAGGCATGTGTGTTTTTTGTTTTTTGCTGCGACTGGCCCTAATAAGGGAGGTAGCGGCAGGAGAAACAGAAGCAAGTGCAGGTTGCAGACCTGGGCCGGCTGATCCCACAAGATCTGGGGGCCAACTGAGCTTTTTCCTGGTGTCCCACCGACCCAGCCCAACCCTGGTTCTATTTAAAGGATAGTAATAATGAAAATACAATTGCCATTGGGCAGAAGGTATGTCAAGAAAGATGAGAACAATACTGGGATTGTAAGTATGTATGCCAGTGAGAATAAATGGTGTAGTCCAGGCAGTGCACTTACACTGGGAGATACTACAGTATTTTATGACAGCTGAAGAGTGATGTTTGTTACTCAGAATTGTACATTCCAGTGAGCAAGCAATGCCACGTGCAAGAGCAATCTGTCGTTTAAGACTTTCATTTTTTTCCCTCTACTTCCAGGAGGGAAATATCAGTGAAACGGTGGCAGTACTTTACCTGTGTGGACTGGAAAGGAATGACACCTAGAGACACCTGCTGGCCTGTCTGTACTGGTAACTGGGAAAGTGGGGCCTTGCTGAACGTGTTCCCTTTGGGTACGGCTAGAGAGAGGAATGCAGAGCCAACGCACATGTATAACTCCCGTAGCATGTCCTGAGCATTCGCAGAACACTGGCAAGCATAACTTCACCTTTGGATTTTCAGTGAGCAAACTATGCATAATCAGAGACAGTAAAGTAGGGACTATATTTATTTGTCCAATAAACCATATTGTCATGGCATGTGCAAGTTTTGTTAAACCAACAACACTTATGGGTACATTGACACCCATGTTTTGAGAGAGCAATGGAAAACAGCTGGGGTGATATGCATCCTTATTGTGCTGCAGAATTGCAACTATGTTTCAGACCACAGAGCTTCAATTGTCCCATTACTGTATATACAATGTTGCCTGTGTTCAGCAGCCCTGTATTTAGGAAGGGCAGGGGGTGGCTGTTGAGGACATAGACAGCAATGGGACCTCGTCCATGCTTCCTGCCTATAGTAGCTGGTCTCGTAAATTACCCCTAGTGTTTTGTATTAGTAATGTGCAGGTCGGTCCAAAACCCATGGGTTAACACATTAGTGTTGGGTACAGCTCAAAACTATTTCAGCCCCCATCAGTAGCTTGTATAACTTCTGGTTAAAAGGGGTAGTTCACCTTTAAATTAACATTTAGTATGATGTAGACAGCGATATTATATTTGTTATAAAAATAACAAAAAAGTTGTAGCCTTACAGAGCAAAATCTTTTTTGGATGGCTGGTGAGGGGGTCAGTATGGGAAGACAATTAATTAAAAAAATAAAAAACGAGGAATGCCAAGAATAGGTCATTTTGTGATTCACTAAAAGTTAACAAAAGTGAAGAATCCATTTCAAGTCATTAGATCATAGAACGTATGGTGCTGACAGGAGAGTACCATTGTGTCAGTGCTGGTCGTCAGGGTTACTTGAATTCTGTTGGAAAATTGAGTTGCCTAGGAACATGTGGTGCACACTTAATAGGTTCAAACAGAAATATTGACATACACCCAGCTATGATATACAATTAACTTACAAAAGAAACAAATACAACCTCAAGTGCTTTATTTTGTGTAGGTGGGGCATTTCTCACAAATGTGTCTTTAGTTAGGCATCCCGAAGCTCTAGTGATGTTGCTGATTGTATGGCAAGAGGTGTCACTATATGGACTATACGGAATATACTAACTACTGTATATTTACTATAATCACTAT
>CM044445.1:100411006-100422605 GCA_024363595.1 Xenopus borealis | reverse complement strand
CTTACTATACGGACTGTACTAACTTTATTAACTATAATCCCTATACTGACAATACTTACTATATGGACTGTATTAACTATATTAACTATATTAACTATAATCACTATACTGACTATATTGACTATACTGACTATAATCACTATAATAACAATACTTGTTATACTGACTGTACTAACTATATGAATTCACTACTGACTATAATCACTATATTGTTGGGGTTAGAGCCCTCCTGACCATACAGATTGCTAGATGCATCACGACACAGTTACAGTTGATATTTAAAGAATAAGAAGAAAGGAATGTTCCTACAAAGGAATACAATGCAAGAATAAACCATTAGCCTCTCCTCCCATAAACATGTCAGTCAGTTGAATCATTAATACACATGCTCACAGGAACAAGGACTTGTACTAACTAGACCAGGAGAGCGATAATGATATTCTGTGGCAACTCTGCAGCATATGCATATGTTACCCTTCAGTTTCACCTCCAAAGGTTCCTTTGCATGTGCTCTTATTAGTTCCACTCTACTGATTACTGTGCACTTTATAGGTCAGACTCACGGTCACACTTAGACCTACAGTCCAGCCTCACAATTACACTTGAACCTAGAGTTCAGCCTTGCAGCCACACTTGAGCCTAGAGTTCAATCTCTCAGTCACACTTGAACCTGCAGTTCAGCCTCACAATTACACTTGAACCTAGACTTCAGCCTCACACTTACACTTGGACTTACAGTCCAGACTCACAATTACACTTCAACCTAGAGTTCAGCCTCACAGCCATACTTGAACCTAGAGTTCAATCTCTGTCACAACTGAACCTACATTTCAGCCTCTCGATCACACTTGAACCTACAGTTCAGCCTCACAATTACACTTGAACCTAGAGTGCAGCCTCACAGTCACACTTAGACCTACAGTTCAGTCTCTCAACCACACTTAGACCAACAGCCTCATAGTCACACTATGACCTACAGTTTAGTTCTACAGTCACACTTGGACCTAGGCTAATCATTAGAACAAAGCCCACCCTCACTGTATACAGAATGACTGGTATACTATTTTCATGCAGCTGTAAATGATGTGTCCTCCCTGCAAATTGCATTGATTTCATTTGCACCTCTGTGCCATGAGCAAATAAGGCTGATGGTACAACTTATAATGCAAGCAAGTTTCAGGGCTGGCTTTCATAAAAAGAAGCTGCCAGCAAGTGAAAATAACTCTCAGAAGCCTGGTGGTTGGCAGTGAGGAGGGAAACAGAATTGGGCCAAGAATACTTTTTTGAGTGGTTGGGGAAAAAGAACTGGAGGGAAGGGAGGAACCACACACAAACCTGACCTGCACGCATGCAGCATTCATCCAGTAGCCAGGGCGGAACTGATCTAGCAAGCAGGCAGCCAGTGCAACCAACCTAATCCACAGCAAAAAACAGCAGTAGGCAACAATGGAATCCACCCAGATGGCAGTGGTCATACTGTGCATGGAGAATGTTTTTTTTTACTGCGTTCAGTTATTTGAGTTAAGGGACACCCAAGGCAAAGTCCTGTCCATCACTGCTATCCCCCAAACCCTAATTTCTATGTAATCACCACCTTTCCCCTATCAGCACCAACCCCAATCACCTGCTATGGATGCATAGGGTCAGAGATAGAGAAGGTAGCAAAGGTATGTGCCTAGGGTCCTAGCACCCTTGTTGAGTCTTAGGAACATGCCTCTGCTGCCTACCCATAGGCCCTGCCTTGGTTGCTGTGAAAGGGCAGTGTCACACAGTATTAAAGGGCACCGATCATACATAAAATCATTTACTAAGTGAATACACTATGTGAAAGTTCAAGAAATCTGATTTTTTTTTTTAAAACAGAATTGTTTGTATAATGTAAATCATCAGCTCACTATACCTTCTGCAAAATCTCCCCTATCTCCACTGCAGTTCTAGCTGAGGCAGGCATCTTGGATTTCACTGACTCCTCCTACCTATATCTTCACAGCCAACTGTAGCTCTGAAATCTCGCACATGCTCAGTTGAAATTTCTTGCTTGCCTAATAAACCTTCTAAGCTATTTTGAAAACTGCCAAACGTCTGTGTTAGTGCTGCCACCCTCTGGAAGTTGCTGTGTGCCCTTCTCATGATACTTCTAGAGTTTACTAAAGCTAGGCATTCTGGGTAGAATACTCAGGGCAGTGCTACAATCTGAGCATGCTCGTGAACTCATTTGCATGTTGTAGTCATAGTATGGATTTTTTTTAAACTGCTTTTTAAAAATTGTATATGTAGTTTGATTAAACATGTTTAGGTTGTACTGGTCAGGTTGTTAATATGTGTTTGATTTTGTCTGTGATTGGTGCCCTTTAATGGGTATATCTATAGAAAACTGCTGTTGCTAGCAGAAGCTTTGTTGAAAGAAAAATGTCTTGATATGGATTCAAAGGGAAACAAAGCATGATATATGGTAAATACTGTCACTGTAAATTAATAACTGGTTGCATATGTTACATTACATTGCAATCCAAGCTAATGCACATGGCATATTCCATAGTGATGACAGTGATGTTATCTTCTATGAAAGGTCTAATATCTAATGCATCTTTCAAGCCATCATGAATGAGACAGTAGACTCCATTAAAGCAGCAAAACAGGAGAATGACCAACTGTACCTTTATCTGCTGTGCTGGATCAAGTAGCTCCACACTCTGCCCCCTGCTGGAGGGTACAAACACACTGCGGAACAGTTTATGTTTTGTCGTATTTTCTGTTGTCTTTGTTGTTGTGCCCTCCTCCTGTGGAGATACTGGGATTACCTGGGATAACGGTCTAGATGTGGAGATTTCCTCATCAAAGCTCCTTGATGTAGTGTGAGCCTTCTGCAAGCTGACGGGAGACGGAATGGAAAGTGCCATATGGTCCACAGTATCCTGAAAATCACCAGGACCCAAAGACTTTGCTTTAAAAACAGGTCCATTTGGTTTGCAGTAGTTATCCCCCACCGGTCTATAGTCGGGCCACATCGTCTGCCTCCTGTTTGATTTTGATCCTCCATTACAATTAATATAGTTCCCATATATATCCAACGGGATTTGTTCTGGGATCTGAAAGGGTCCATTCAAAGGTTTCTCTTCTCCCAAAACCCCCAAAGACTGAGCTCTCCTTCTAGCCAAAGGGCTTCCCCTCAGAGTGTTGGAGCTGATGACCGAGAGCTTCTCAATATCATGCAGTAACCCGGATATGTAACCTTCCAAACCAATGGTGCTGCCCCGCACAACCGTCTGAAAAGAACAAATCATCATTATTATATAAAGAGCTGAAGGAGCTTTTACTAACAGTACAAGAATGGGACCTGTAATTCAGAATGCTCAGGGCCTGGTTTTTTCTGGATAACTAATCTTTCAGTAATTTGGGTCTCCATACCTTAAAAGTCTACTAGAAAATCATGTAAATACATTAAATAACCGCAATTGGTTGTTTCTGCTTCCAATAAGAATTAATTGTATCTTAGATTGGATCAAATGCTTTTTTACGATCACAGAGAAAAAGGAAATCGTTTTTTAAAATTTTTATTTAAATAAAATAACGTCATCTGGATGGAGATGGCCTTCCTATTATTCGGCGTTTTCTGCATAACAGGTCTCCTAGGTGTAGCACCTTTAGGGCAAAATTCCATTCTGTTAGAAAATAGTATTGTCCTCAGTTAGTATTGACCTACAGTATCTATGGGAAAATAATATGTCCAGGGCCAGGTAAATAAAAGAAATCTATGTCTCCCTGAGGGAGAAGACTACACCCTTTAAATGTTGCACTGTTCACTAATGAGAAAGAAATGGATGAAGCATATTTATGCGCTACTTGTGTGTGTACAGAAACTTGATTTACAGGTTGGCTAGTTCACTTAGCTTTTGCTTTCAGTGCAGAAATGAACAGATAATTAGTTCTTGCAGAGCCCTTAGTCAGGTTAAAAGCAGTGCAAGGCAATATACAACCCCAAGTCTACTCAAAGTCAAACCTTCTCAAGATTTTATAATCCCTCTTTTATAATCCATCAGTGACTTGATTTGTTTGCTGCCCTTGGAGCCTCAAGTGCTTAAAGCTTGTCTCGAAGAGTCAATTGAATTGGCCCACTATTAATACAGGACAGTCTCGACCTTCATCTTGGCACATCTCCTTCCAGAGGACGTAATTTTATTTAAATAAAATAAAAAAAAAATTATTTTCCTTTTTCTCTGTGATAGTTAAAAAAGTACCTTATACTTGGTCCAATCTACTTCCAGAAAAGTTTATAAAGAATATACACATTATCTACAGCTGATGCAGGTTCATTAGAATGTGTTTAACGGGGTGTTAAGTTTTAGTATGTTATACAATGGCTATTTATAAGCAAATTTTTAATTAGTCTTCATTATTTCTTTTTTAGTTTTTGACTTATTTGCCTTTTTCTTATGACTCTCTGAAGCTTTCAAATAGGGGTACTGACCACATTTAAAAACAAATGCTCCGTAAGGCTAAGCATTTATTGTTATTGCTATTGGCACATGGGGGGGGGGCAGTTATCAGTTTTCCAAGTGACAATATGCAACTACTCACTTTCATAGGCCTCAGCTGTACTTGGGTGATCCTTGAAGGATCTACGACAGGCTTGGGGCGCCTCAAGGTATCCAGGATATTCTGCCATTGTGGCGGCAACCCCACAAACTTGCCTTCTTTGGCATCAAACGAGGTATGCACCCGATGCTGGAAATTCAGAGGCGCAGAGATCTCGGGACGTTTCTTCTTCTTTTTGCGGAACATGATGCCAGACTTTAATGTCTAGAAAATTCAGAGAA
Source organism: Xenopus borealis (assembly GCA_024363595.1). Taxonomy (NCBI): domain Eukaryota; kingdom Metazoa; phylum Chordata; class Amphibia; order Anura; family Pipidae; genus Xenopus; species Xenopus borealis. Next base: position 100,417,788 of record CM044445.1, on the reverse strand, counting down.
AAAAGAATGACTGACAGCACCCAACGTCTGTGAAGTAAATAGCGACTCGCTGTGATCAGAAAGAGCTTGCTGGAAGGTTAAAGGAACAGTTCAGGGTAAAAATAAAAACTGGGTAAATAGATAGGCTGTGCAAAATAAAACATGTTTCTAATATAGTTAGTTAGCCAAAAATGTAATATATAAAAGCCGGAGTGAGTGGATGTCTCATATAACAGAATAAAACACAACATCCTGCTTTTCAGCTCTCTAAATCTGAGTAAGTCAGCGACTTGAGGGGGGGCCACATGGGACATAACTGTTCAGTGAGTTTGCCATTGATCTTCAGCATTGAGCTCAGATTCAAAAGCAACAGTTATGACCCATGTGGCACTCCCTCAAGTCATTGATTGGTTACTGCCTGGTAACCAGGGTAACCAGTCACTGTAAACAAAAGAGAGCTGAAAAGCTAGGTTAGACTTACAGTCACTCCAGCCTTTATACATTACATTTTTGCCTAACTAACTGTATTGAAAACATGTTTTGTTTTGCACAGCCTATCTGTGTATCCAGTTTTTACTTTTATACTGAACAATTCCTTTAAATTATTATTATAATTATTATCCTTTATCATAATATCATCACAGGCACTTGATTCTAGGCCTCTGTTCTCAGAAGGCGGTGTGCTGTACTAAAAGTAGAACTAAAGCCTAACTAAAGAAGTAGGTATAAATGTTGTACATGATATTTTGTGCTTGTGTACCAGCCCAAGGCAACTACAGCCCTTTAGCAGTAAAGATCTGTGTCTCCCCAGTAGATGCCTCAGTAGCTCCCCATCTTCTTTTCTGATTCTGATTCACTGATTCACATGCTCTGTGTTGCAGGGTCTGTTTCCTCGGTAGTTATACCCCTGCATGGGCCCCTGCATTTACTAGGGCAAAAACTTAAAACATGGGGTTATCCCTGGAAACCAAGCACAGTCGGCAGCTACTTACAATTTTCATGTAATTTTAGGGCCATAATTTATTTTTATTTCAGTGGTAGAAACATAAAGGGGAGATTCTTTTAGTATGTTATAGAATGGCCATATCTAAGCAACTTTTCAATTGGTCTTCAGTTTTTTATTTTTTGTAGTTTTTCATTTTTTTGCCTTCTCCTTCTAACACTTTCCAGCTTTTTAATGGGGGGGTCCACTGACCCCATCTAAGAAACAAGTTCTATAAGGCTACAAATGTATTGTTGTTGCTACTCGTCTTTCTATTCAGACCCTGTCCCATTCATATTCCAGTCTCTTATCCCAATCAGTGCATGGTTGCTAGGGTAATTTGGACCCAAGCAATCAGATTGTTGAAATTGCAAACTAGAGAGCTGTTGAATAAAAAGCTAAATAACTCCAAAATCACAAAAATAATAAAATAAATGAATACTATTTGTAAATTGTCCCAGAATGCCACTCTTTCTATTGTACTAAACATTAATTTAAAGGTGATCAACCCCTTTAAAGGTCAACTAAACCCTAAAAATGAATATAGCTAAAAATGCCATATTTTATAAACTTTATATATTGCACCAGCCTAAAGTTTCAGCTTGTCAATAGCAGCAATGATCCAGGACTTCAAACTTGTCACAGGGGGTCACCATCTTGGAAAGTGTCTGTGACACTCACATGCTCAGTGGGCTCTGACCAGCTATCGAGAAGCTAAGCTTAGGGGTCGTCACTAATTATCCAGCAGAAAATGAGGTTGGTCTGTAATATAAGCTGATGATACAGGACTGATTATTATATTGTGCTAATTGCACTGGTTTCTGTGCTGCCACGTAGTAATTATCAGTATTAATGACTAATCAGCCCTATATTGTGACTATATTTCTATTCTATGTGTACTGTATATTGTGAGTGGGTCTCTAAGCTCAGTAAGTGACAGCAGCACAGAGCATGTGAATCAGGGAATCAGCAGAAAAGACTATGGGGAGCTACTGGGGCATCTACTGGGGAGACACAGATCTTTACTGCTAAAGGGCTGTGGTTGCCTTGGGCTGGTATAGAAGCACAAAACATAGTGTACAACATTTCTACCTACTTCTCGAGCTAAGATTTAGTTCTCCTTTAATTGTAACAGTAACAGAAGTCACCTTGCACCCATGAGTATCACTGGAAATAATCCCTGGTCTGGGTGACCCTCAGCACATCTGATTGCCGTCAAAGGGAACTGACCTGCATCAAGTCACTGGCAACTGACTGCAAATAATATAATTTATATCCTATGGTTGGTTATAACAAACAATAAATCTGGGTTGTCCTAAATCATTGCTGGCAGTTGTAGCTGAACAAAAGGCCATCCATCCCTGTAATAATACAAGATAGCGCTTATCGACAGTTTCTTAGGTAGGGTTCCGGTGCAACATGAACAGGCTGTGGGTAGATGATTCATTTCACACAGACACACTTCCTATAACCTTAGTTCCCATGAGAAAGAATTATAGTGTAAAGCACCCAAATCCGTCCAACAAGTGGATAAGAGAAAGCAGTATTCTCTGCAGTGAGACAGATTAGCCAAGGCCATGAGGATTAGATCTCTGATCATATGGGTATGATTCACGGAGAAGTACAGCAAATGCCCCTGGCAAATGTTGAATCACACAAGAATGTTTTTATTATGAACATGTGATGAATCTACAACGTCTCTGTCACTCTTGCATTGGTGGCTGTATGTGTATGTAGTCTAATCCTGCCATTACTTTGTGTTGGAATTTTATTTGTGCCCCAGTATAAAGACAAATTATCCTTCATAGTTAATCAGTCCACACTCTTCAGTGGTTGCAAAACCAAAGAGAACACAAAAAAATATATATATATATAATCCTAAACAACTTTCACGTTAATCATATGGCTTCTGCTACATTGTATCATACAAAGATGCTCGCTTGCACTCCCTGGCCTTCCTGTAGTATAACGCTAGGTGCCCAGTCCTTCAGAGATACAGCGATCCCCAATGTGTATCAATCCTCCAATACAAAGCGCTACATTGTTTCAGCAGCCAGAACCATATGATTATTCATTATAATGACAAATACTTTAGGCACACAAATCACCACAAAATTATAACGTGTAAACTGAATTGGCATATGAATGTAGAACTGTGGCATACGTTTAAAGGGGAGGTTCACCTTTACATAAACGTTTAGTATATTATAGAAAGTCCTATTCCTAGCAACATTGAAATTATTCATTTATATATTATAGGGATGCACCGAATCCAGGATTCGGTTCAGGATTCTGCCAGGATTCAGCCTTTTTCAGCAGGATTCCGATTCTTCCGAATCCTTGTGTCTGGCCGAACCAAATCCAAATCCTAATTGCCATATGTAAATTAGGGGCAGGTATGGAAATCAGGTGATTTTTCATCACAAAAGTAGAATTTTTTCCTTTTCTGCCCCTAATTTGCATTTGCATTAGGATTCAGATACTAAGGATTCAGGGATTCAGCTGAATCCCAAATACTGGATTCTGTGCATCACTAATTTATTTATTCATTAGTTCTTTTTTTTAATGATTTAACTTCCTCTTCTGCTTCTTTCCCTGGCAGGTAAAAACTATAACTCTGTGAGGCTACAAATTTAGTTAGGGTTGGGGCAGATGGGCATATTCGGGGAGATTTAGGGTTGGGGCAGACAGCGCCAATGCACTCGCCCTAAGTTTCCTCGCTAGGCAACTTTGTGCGATTCCGGAAATTAAAGTGCTGCAAGTGCATTTCTGCTGGCGTTTTTTCATTCAAACAGGTGGCGGGAATGGAGCAGGCAGTTCGGGGAGATTGTCTCCTCGCAGAAGAGGAGATTAAACGCTAAGCGACAAAATCTCCTCGAATCTACCTGTCTGTCACAGCCTTTAGTCGCCTGGCGACTAATTGCTTCTTCTGCAGGGCGACAATCTCCCCAAACTGCCTTCCATCTGCTTGAATGAAGAATTGTCTGCGCTAATGCATTCAAGCAGACAGATGGCAGTTCGGGGAGATTGTCGCCCCAGAGAAGAGGTGATTAGTACTAAATCTCCCTGAATCTGCCCCAACCCTTATGGTTACTTTTTATTCCTTACCTTCTTATTCAGTCCATCGCTTATTCATCTTCCAGTCTCTCATTCAAAACACTGCCTGTTTCCTAGGATACATAGCACCCTAGCAACCAGACAGCTGCTGAAATTGCAAACTGGGACGCTGTTGAACAAATAACTGAAAAAACACGAGAAATAAAAACTAATTGCAAGTTATCGCAGAATATCAATATCTACATCATACTCAAATTTAATCTGAAGGAGAGCCACCCCTTAAAAAGTACAGACGGACATCATATATAAAGGACTCTGTTTAGTTTCCTTTGGGATGAGGGTGTAGGGAATCTAGCACAAACTCAAGGTATTTAGCGGCTATGTGTGCTGCTATGCGGTCATGTTGTTCACATTCATCATTTCCTTGAGGGCAGTACAGTGGCTCAAAGTGGACTCCAAAAGAACCACCAGCACCCCTCAGCTCTACCACTGGATTTAGTCATGAAATATGTGCCAGCAGTAGGGTTGCCACTTTGCCGATATTTTACCGGCCTGGCCGGTATTTTTGATGGTTGATCCCAATGTTATTAATAGGGAAAAAAGATAAATATATAGGAAGGCCGGTATTTTTTTTTCAAGAAAAGGTGGCAACCCTAGTCAGCAGGTCTGGTAGGGTTTTTTTTTTTTTTAATTAAATTTTAAAACACCTCCCAAAAGCTGCTGCCCTAGGCACAGTCCCTCCCATCCTCCAAAAAACATACTGGCCCCTGATATACAATGTAACTGACCATAATGCATGTGTATATATATATATATATATATATATATATATATATATATATATATATATATATATATAGCAGAACAAACTAGCAGCACTCACAGGATTTTCCAAAAAGTTGAAGAAATCTTTATTCAGCCTCAACGTTTCGATCCCCCACAGGGATCTTCGTCAGGAGCGTGCAAACAAACAAATTGACCATAATGCATGTGTGTATATATATATATATGTAATAGTGACCTAAGCAGTGGGGTAATAAACAGACCCCATGGTCACGGAGGGCCCGGGGTACAAGGAGACTCAGATTGCGACGTCTGCCTCTAACTGAAGAACAGGGGGTCGGGACATTCAGGTGTGTTCCAGGACACCCCAGAATATTTTTTCACAGGGGGCCTGACATATTGAAGCAACGCTGCTAGAGCTTAGATTGTAAGCTTCATTGGGTAACGGACTAATGTATAACCTCTGTAAGTGCTACGTAATTGCATCAGTGCTACATGAGTAACAAATAATTATCATCTGGTAGAATCTGTGGAAAATAAAAACTAATGTTAGCCACTTCTATGGTTTTAATGCCACATTGATAATGCCCCTCAATGTGCATGAGCTAACCCATTCCATTTTATTTTTCCTGGTAGCTCTCACGAGTGTTTCAGTACAACCACAAACTCATTTGCATTTAGAAATACGTATAAACTCAGCATCCAGTTAAATAGACAGCCTGTGTGTAAGGGCCCTAAATAATATATCAGATAGATTTTATCTCTATAGAGATCAGCGCCTTTGATTATCTGAAATAAAGTCCTAATTTAAAATCCTTGCTTACGAACTACGTTAATTGGTGACCTAAATTGTGCAGCACGTGACATATAATGTATGGTTATAGCTGCATTGCTGAACACGTTTCGCTGTTATACTTCACACCATGCAGCAACTGGCCCTCAAGGGATAACATTAAAGGGAAAAAAAGCATTTTAGCCTACAAGCTAGCCAGAAACCAAAAAATCCGGCTGAACAGGGTAATTAAATCAATCTCACTCTTTACCTTGTGATAAAAAAATATATATACCAGGAAATAACTATAATTATATTTCAGCATTAAAACTGAGGTTAAAGGTAAAGGTAAAAAGAAAGGTGACTGACTGAATCAATTACATAAGTACAAGTCTGTTTTAGGTCTCATTAACTTGCAGCCAATCAGGTTGAGTTTACAGTTTGACACAAAACAATGACCTTCAATGGCCTCTGCTCATCATCAGGGCAAACGCAATCATAAGTATGACACATCTACAGTAAAGCAATAGGGTCTTACAGCCCATCCACTACTGACCCATCCCTAAAGTTGTTACAATTTAGTTTTTTTCCCAAATGGAACAGGCCTAGCAAGAACCACCTGGAGCCTCCAGCAAGGCCAGGGAGCAGCACAGTCTGTCAACAATATGCCACACCGGGTCTGTAATTTAAACATCAATGGGCTGGTTAGGCAAGCTTTCCCATACTTTCTTACTTAAAGCCTCACCTAGGGCCAACGTACACTTTAACAATTAATTCACAGTGAAAAACATAACTAACCCCACAAATAAATTACCTTTAATTAAATGGACATTTAAAAGGGAATCCAACTCAACGTCTAAATTTCAATTCCCAATGCAGTTTCAAAACGGTGAAACAATCAACTCTGCAATATACACATCTATTAAAGTTCAGAAAGTCCTTTCACTGGATTTCCTTCTCTCTCTTATTGCTTTCTTGAGTTCTTTGCATGAGTTTCACAATGGGTTTGTGGAGATGGGAGAGGACTAACTTGCACAGAGCCCTGACTTCAACCCATGGGGGATGAATTGGAAAGCCAACTGCATACAAAGTCCCAAGCTGAGAATGGAAGTAAATGCTTTATGCCAACTTCTAGTGGAAACCCTTTCTGAAAAAGCAGCAGGCCAACCTGTAATGAAAAAACCTCTTCCCCCCCATCCCTCCACCCCC
>CM044445.1:100341688-100351738 GCA_024363595.1 Xenopus borealis | reverse complement strand
AATAATATGTTCCAGGCCAACATTCCTTAATTTAGCCTGTAACCTTCTGTTTCAATCAAATGTGTTCAGAACAAACAGCTGAGTATTCTCCCAGTAAAAGATATGAACCTAGATTTTCATGCAAGGCCTCAATGTTTGTGCCCCAAATCCCATTCTGGCCTGCACCACCTGATGCACACATAACAGAGAGAAAATATAAAACAGCAGTGATTGGACCTCGGACTAGAGTGATTACATTGCTGTAGCAGCAATATGTAAAACTACTGGGACATATAAATTAAACCTAATCCCTCCAAATACTACAGTAAATCAGCAAATTTATTAATGAGATGCATTGTTGCAGATGAGATGGAAACATTTAGTACTAACTGCAATATGAAAATAGAATAGGACTGAACACTGAGCCTGTTATTAAGTTGGCTGCAGTACTGCTTTGAGACCTCCTTAAAGTTACTGTTTACCTTTACAAAACATATCATACCATAGTATAACATAAATAATAGCTTCTATTCTATTATTTTCGGGTTACCATGTATTTTTACCATTTTTAAAATGACTTGGCCCTACTCATATGAACTCTGTTGGCTCTCTGAATGGTTACAGTTTGATATAGAAGGGGATACATTTGACAGCAGCATCTGGGAAATCCCAGGAACCAATGCATGAATTATAACAGATACTAGGGACCAAAATCAAAGGTCAGGGAGCATGCTGAATAAAGCTAAAGCTGCTGCTGAGCAATGTAGCAAATTGTAACAGTTTTAGAAAGCTCTTGAGCTGCTTATGGGGGAATTTTTTTTTTTAAAGTTAAACAATGGAAATCTTTTGGAAAAGTCAATATGTTTTGTTATAACTGCCCCTTTTATCTGCTGTTGTGTACTATAATTGCTTAAAATTGTTTATAGATGTGCAGATGCTGATTTTTATGGTGGGTATTAACATCAGGGCTTTATCATTTGCTCCATTAACAATGCCTTGAAGTTCATTTAATAAGAAATATGGCGTTTAGTTCAGACGCTGGTTGATTCAGAAGGGATGGGTTTTGGCTTTCACTTGTGCATTTACAAATAATCGTCACATCTATACCAGGCACTTGTTTCCTATTCAAGTGATATGGATGCAGCTACTAGGAGGTAAGGGCAGGACTGCATTTACCATATAGGCATCCAATGGCCTAGGCTGGCAGCTTAAAGGGTGCAAAAACAAAGTATATTTACAATAACACATTCATCTCTCAATATTTCCATCAGCCAGCTACAGAGTAAAGATTAAGTAGTTCTTAAATGCTTTCTGCAGGCAACTAAAGAAGATGGTTAGGCTTGTGACTCCTACAGTCAGATGTGTAGTTATTGAAGTGAAAGTTTTTTCTTACGGTTAGTTGGGATTCTGACTTAGTCTTGGATACAACAGCAAGCGGGCGGCGTACAGGTGCAGCCATTGTCTTCAGTGCAGTCCTGAAAATATTGCAGTTCAGTATGTAATCACTTGAGCAAAATAGTAATATAAACATACTGGTGAGTAAAAGACAATTAAACATACAAAAACACACGCTCCCAAAACATAGGGTATAGGCAATAATGAACTGTTTGGAGTACAAATTAATAATCCCACATTAAGATCACTGCTGTTGTACATAGTGTGGCAATGAGTGAAAGATACATGGACTACAGAGCTAGCTCAAATGGCTAGGCTTTACAGTCATGTAGGATAAGCTTATTTACAAATATTATGAAGCACACAGGATTTTGGGGCAGAATCATACTTACATGCTAGGCAGAGCTTCTGAAGATTCATCAAATATTGTAAAGGGCAGATCACTGGAAAGTGCTGGAGACACACCTAGTGCAATATTGAGAGAAAGGAACAGAAATAAAAAATATAAAAATCAATCCCTGCTAAAATCAAAGAAAAATAATTGAGGTTACTTGCCAGAAAGGCATGGGTTAAATTTGAAGTTTAACTCACCTGACAAGTTCAGATTGTTCTCTAGTACACCCGATACTGGCAGGATCCCCATTCTTAAAAAAGTAAATTATAATTAGGGTTTTTTTATTTGCAGGTTTTACTATATACACACATGTACATATATATAGCAAAAGGGTCAGACAGCAGTATTATCCTGTATGACAACACCAATTAAAATGTAGCAATCATGGTCTCAGCGAGAGATTAAGAAGGAAAAATGATTTACTGTAATTCTGTGTTCAACTAACCTTGGCACTGTTGGAGCAGCATCAGCCATTTCAAAGCACAGTGGAAAGTCCATGACTGGTTCCTGCTGAGGTTCACACATACCCTCACTTGTTTTGGAATTACATGGCGTGATAATAGGCTCAACATTCTGTGCAGGCTGTAAGGAATAAATATCCTTAATTACATATGCTATAATCACAAAAAACAAATCAGAATTCAGTACTGTGCAAAGTTACCATTAAAAAGCACTCTATCATAACCCCCTCCCAAACATCATATTCTATAAGGCAAGTCATACCTAAACATATTTTTCAGAATAGGAAGGGCCCTCCAGTTTTAAAGGATTTATAGAAACCACAAGAGTAAATAAATGTTAATGGGCCCCACAGCATTAGTTTTAGGGCCCCCAACATATACAATGGTTATTTTTTTTACCAATATATGTTGATATAGCTCATTAATTAGGGCCTTGTGGGGCCCCTATACCTCCTGGGCACCCATGCAGCCACAGGGTCTGCTTCCTCTGTTGTTACACCCCTGATAGAAACGAACAATGGTGTCATCAGTCTCTCCCATCTATAAAGCTCCGGGAGCAATCTCAAAGAGCAAATTACTGCCTTCAAATAATTGGATTTTAGATACTCGCCATTAAATCCTTTTTTTCGGTTATCTACAGGGAGACACAGGAATGCATGGGGTTAAGCTCCACCCTCCAGGTGGCAAATACTTGATTAACACCCACTCCAGCTTTACCCCTGCATAGTTCTTCAGCTGGAGTGGATATAGCACATCTCCTTGTTAATCAAGCGTTCTGCCTCCTGATGGGTGGAGCTTAAAACCATACATTCCCCCCCCCCAAGAGGAAAGAGAAATTACTACTACTTTAGGCCCCAATTTACACTGCTTGGGAGCACCCGCACATACTGGAGACCTTTTATTCTACTGCAACCATGTAAATGGAACCACACAACATGGGGGTTAGCTAGAAGATACCTCCATGCATTTTACATTTTCCTTGTCCTTTAATTCAAAGCAGTCGCTAAGGTGAAACACATTTTCATAAAGTAGATATTTTCGGTATTTTTACACACCCGTTCAATTACTGTCTCTTTGCTTCCAATACATGATCCAGTTAGCTGCCTCTCCATCTCCTCTATCTGCCGCTCCATTTCCAGCCTCTTCAATGCACTTGCCTGTAGGTCGTCTAGCATAGGAAAACAATATTGATTGTCATCAACCATTACAAGATTATAATACATATACTCTGCCTCATACAATAATTTTGGAAGATTATTTGTACGGACAAATAACACTTCTTCAGGACACATAGCACAGACACATAGGATTTTAGGCATTCTGGTAATTGAATGGAAAGTATGGAAAGAATGGAAAATAACTTTTTTTAAGAAGCCCTCCAGACAAACTGCCTGACAGCTGCCACTTTTGTCTTTTTTGCTCGGCAGTCAAGCAAAAAAGATGTCTTTAAAGGAGAAGGAAAGGCTTGCAGCACCCAAGTGATTATATTGGCTTACCTGAAACCACAGACCGGTGCTCCTATCAGCAGAAAACTGCACCGGCCCAGGGTTATACCAGTGAGCACCACACAGTGATTCTCTTCCGTCTTCTTCTGTCCTCAAATTTTCCAGGGCAACTTTTTAGTCAAAGTTCAGACGCGTGAAGAAGGAGGAAGACGGAAGAAGAACGCCGTGGTGCTCACTGGTATAACCCTGGGCCGGTGCAGTTTTCTGCTGATAGGAGCACATCAGGTAAGTCAATACATTCACTTGGAGGTGCCTAACATTTGGCACCCCCAAGTGCACCAAGCCTTTACTTCTCCTTTAAAGGGATACTGTTATGGGAAAAAAAGTTTTGTTCAATAGTGCTGCTCCAGAAAAAATCTGCACTGAAATCAGTTTCTCAAAAAAGATTTTTTTTTTTTATTTTGAAATCTGACATGTGGCGAGACACAGTTTTCCAGCTGCCCCCAGTCATGTAACTTGCTCTGATAAACTTCAGTCACTCTTTACAGCTGTACTGCAAGTTGGGAGTGATATCACCATCCCCGAAAGGACAGGCTCACACAGGGAGCATAGGGAAGGCAGAACAAAGCAGGAGACCGTGGTCCTGACAAGTTTCCCTAAGATGTGCAACATACAGTGACATAGTGCTGGTGCCCCATCAGCATTTTGTATGTAAGAACAGGTGAACTATGTGGGAAGTTTCAGTCTGGGTCTCTGGTGTGAACAATTCAGGGCTTTGGGGGTGTGAACAGAGGTGTTATAAGTGTAAACAATGCAGAGGGGGATTACAGTCTGAATTTGAGGTGTAAACAAAGCAGGGGCCAAGTAATCTCTGTAGTGATAACTTTTAAAGCTTACACATGGTTTTTACTGCAATGTAATTATGGAGTATATTGTTCTAAAATAATTGGTTGGATTTGCTTCCATTCAGTTTTTGTGTACTCACCATTAAATCTTTCTCTTTAGTCGCTTGGGGGACACAGGGACAGTGTAGCTGGTACCACTAGGAGGCAGGACACAACAATAAAAAGAGACGCTGGCTCCTCCTCCACTGGCTATACCCCCAGCAGGTGGGGCCTATGCTTCAGTTTGTAAGTTAACAGGAATAATACTAATTCACATCACACGTAAGGTGTCTGATGGAATAATTAGAGCCCTCAGTCCAGGGAGGGAAGCCCTGTCTCCCCCAAGCGACTGAAGAGTAAGAGATTGAACGGTGAGTGCACAAAATCTCCTTTTCTCCTAGTCAGCTTGGGGGACACAGGGACAGTGGGACACACTAAAACTGTCCCCTGAAAACCCGGGTGGGAGAATGAGGACTAATGGAAGTAAGCACTGTGGCTTGAAGCACCTTTTTTGCTCAGGCGAGTGTCATGAGCCGCAAGGCATCGAAGCTAAGGCTTGATTTATGAACACCCTGGACGTACGAACACCCCTAATGGAATGGGCAGAGACTCAGCTTAATGGAGTCTGACCCTTTGCTGTGTTGGCTCCTGAATATCTTGTTTGGTCCAACGCTATATAGTCTGCTTAGAAGAGGTGCGAGGGACAGCTCTGTCTTGGTAGAAGATGAGATAGGGCAATTTTTTATAATAAGAGTGCTGAGCTCCAACACACATCTCGCTGAAGCGATGGTCCTTAAAGACAAAAACTATTTTCCAGGTAAGCCACTGAAGAGAGACAGAGCCAGGTGGTTAGAAAGGTAGATGTAGATCTCAAAAAGCTAGAGTAAGGTCCCAGAAGGGGCTGAAGCCCGTACTGGTGGAGACACATGAGCTACTCCTTGCACAAATGTCTTGACCTCAGGAAACCGTGCTAGTCATTTGTGGAAGAGTACTGATAGCGCGGAGAGCTGCACCTTAAGAGAACTTAAAGGCATGCCCCAGGAGAGTCCATCATTCCGTAACTTCAAAATGACTGTGAAGGATAACACTCTGAACCTCACCCTGTTTCTGGTACACCACTGCCGGTAGTTGAGCCAAACTCTGGCTGCACCCATTGTGTGTGACAGAGCCTTGGGGAATCCCTTCTGGGTTAGGATTTTTGGCTCAAAAGCCACGCCGTCAAGTTTATATTTGACTGGTCTGTATGTCTATTAGGCCCCTAAGTGAGAAGGTCTGGAAAAGAAGGCAAAATCTGTGGTTTTGACGCGGAAGGTTGAGTAGAATTGCGAATTACATTCTTCTAGGCTACTTCGACGCTATAAGAATGAGGGTGGTCGTTCCCATTATGGTTTCATGATAGGAGAGGCAGTGGTGGGAAGCCGTAGGCCTTGTTCTTCAGTGACCTCTCTCCTGGTTCCAGGGTCTGTTGGCTTAGGAAGTCTAAGTTGACAGTTGTCTAAGACAGTTGAATCTGCTGGTTCTCGACCTGTTGGAAGACAAGTTTTAAAGAGATACTGACACCTGAAATTAAACACTTTTTTACATCTATTATAATATTGGCTTTGAAAGCTACTTCTAACTTTGCCATAAAGTTTTTGCATGATGCTTTTACATTACCTGTCTGTTGCCCCATGTTCCTGTATAAGGGGGCTGCCATATTTGTGCAGCAGGAGTCCGTTGGAATTAGAAACTGTAACTAACAGACTGAGATGGGACAGTCAGGTTGGCAAAGTCAGAGTGTCAGAGAGTCAGGCTTAAGGACTTCAGCTAACAATTATATACAAAAACAAACCTCTTATCAACAGGACCTATAGGTAACATTTAATGTACATTCATCACTTTAACTCGTTGAGTGCTCCACTGTTTCTTGTACCGCCCTGGTGGTTGATGTAAACCACCTCTGTGGACTTGTCCGACTGTATCTTCACAGCTTGTCCTGTTAGGTCTTGTTGTCAGCGAAGTAGGCCTAGTCGAATAGCTGGAATCTTGGGCAGGTTGATGTGGAACTGTTTCTCGTTCAGGCTCCATTTTCCCTGGGCTGACTTGCCCTCAAGAACTGGTCCCTAGCCTAAAAGGCTTGTATCCATTGCCAGAGTCCTTTTTCTTCTCTTAGGTGGAAATGGGCGAATGGTACTGCTGCTATGGTAGAAAACATAACTCCCAGCACTTTCGTACAGAATATTACCTTGTCGTGACTTCTGAAGTAGCGTCCTGACTAGTGCCTGAAGGTGAATTACCTTCTACTAAGGAAGGGAATCCTCTGAGTGTATGGCTAGAAGGCTCATAGATTGACTGGCCACTAGAAGGGTCTTGTTCAGATTTAGGACCCATCCTGGTTCCTGAAATTTGTCCAGGAAGACCTTTAGTGCCCCTAGGGCCTTCTGGAGGGATAGCACCTTGATCAATGTCATCTAGGTAAGGAGTGACAGATTCCTGTGATGCAAATCACTGCTGTGGCCTTGATTTTTGTAAAGAGCCCGGGAAGCTGATGTGAGGCTGAACTGGGGAGTTGTGAACTGGAATGGTGATTTCTGGAAGGCAAACCGCAAGTATATCGGATGCGGAGGGAGAATGGAAACATGCAGATAAGTGTCCTTTATGGCAAGGGACATAAGGAATTGCCCTGGGGTCATTGAGGCAGTGAGCGATCTTAGGGGTTCCAAAATGGTGGGCGTAATTACATGTGCCCCATGGGGGAGAATGGCGCCAAGATTAAAAATGGTGCACCCTGCGGCATGGCATCCGCCTCCCTCCTTAGCGTTTTCAAAATGGCAGCTGGCACTCTAAGGCATGCGCTGTAACTCGAGCGAGAGTGCTGGATCCCAGGTTTAATAAGGCACCAATATCAAACTAAAATGACGGCCAGCATTAAAGTGGTGCGCAGATATCACGCAATAAAAGGCCGGTCCGCAACAACACGCGCTTGAAGGTGCCGCACTTTGTAGAAGCCAGGTTATAGTGGTGCTGAAAATGGCAGAGAGCCGTGCCGCTCAGGCCGAGAGATAGTCCGGCCATTCCCCTGCTGCAGTTTTCCCCTGAGTCCCAGAACTGCTCTTCCATGTGGGATGAGGAAGAAGCAGGGAAGGGTAGGAGGAAGGGGAGCCCCCAGCATGAGTTACCTGCACTGGAAATGCTCTCCCTGTGGTCTCCTCCACAGCAGGTCCATCAGTCCTTTGTTCTCCGGTCAACCTGCTTCTTATCCTGCAGAGGAAGAATGTATTAGGCTGGGTGGTCTGTGCTCAAGGCACTCCAGCCCCCGGAAACAGGTCCCTTGTGGGGGGTCATTATGGACCTCTACGCAGTGTAGAGGGCCTGAATAATCTGCTGTTTGTCAGTCTAGCTGAGCAAAGTTAGTAACAAAATAATCTGCAGAGTAAAATATGTCCTATACTCCTGAGGACACAACTAAAAATGAAGCCTAGGCTCCGCCTGCTGGGGGTATAGCCAGTGGAGGAGGAGCTAGCGTCTTTTTATTGTTGTGTCCTGCCTCCTAGTGGTACCAGCTATATCCACTGTCCCTGTGTCCCCAAAGCTGACTAGGCGAAAAGTGAAAAAGCACAGGATACACAGCAGCTAATAGATAAAACATCTTTGTATTGGACAATGCTCATCTATTATGTGGTATGTTAAGGTGGCCATACAAGGAGAGTTCCAATCGTTTGGTGATGTTGCCAAACGAGCGGATCTCTCCCTGATATGGCCATCGCAATGGAGGAGATACGGGAGGTTGGATCGCGGGACCACATCAACTAACTTAGTCCCGTCCAATTGACATCTGGCCGGCTTTCGGCCAGATATCGATCGTCAAAGCCCGTCAGAGGGCTTCATAGACAGGCCAATAAGTTGCCGGGGCAGCTTTTGTTGGCCCGTGTATGGCCACTTTAACCTGTGCCTTTTTCCAGCTTTAATGGTGCCCCCCACGGTTACACAGTAGTTTGCTTAAATAAATAAACTGTAGTAGTCTTTCTGAAGCAAACACAGTTTTTACCAGTGCATGCTTACGGTATATATTATTTAAAAAAAAAATTTTTTTTTTTGGTGTCACCGTTCATTTACAAAACAGAAAAATTAAGCCCGGATAAATCTGGCCACACACACTGTATATGAACTATTTACTTACCTACAAGCTATTGTACATTATCAGCCCCTTTGTGGTAGATAATCTTATATGTATTGAGAAAATGGCCTCCGAATATCAATTATTGTTATACTGACATATTTGATAAGCTCTTTAAGTGCTTTGTTATTTTTGAAAGCAGTAATGTTTGGCTGTTAGCATTCTGCTTCTCTGATGCCTGAAATAGTTTATCAGAAACTCGCTGATTAACAGATCTGAGACAGAACGAACTACTACAACATTATATCAAGATTTAGAGCCAGCAAATGCTGCCTTCGACAGTAATTTGAGACAAGTGAAAATATTCAATAAAAGTATATTGAAAATTTCCTTAGAACGTTTTCTTTCACTATTTGGGACCCATTGAACAACACAAGTAAATAAATGAAAAAAAAAAATAACAGTATCCACAAAGTAATAAAACCAGTTTCCTCAGCATTCTTACCACTGACCTCTAGGATGCATTTCCTCCATAAACATCTTAAATCTGGCCTAAACAATGTTTGGAAAAAAAATGTAGATGAGAGAGACCTACATTTAACACCACAAGACAAGTGTGTCCCATCTATGATGAACTGCAGTAGATTTTATAGGCCAGTACCCTTTACAATATTTTACACATCCTAAGATTACAAAATGGCTCTGCAACACAGATATGTTTAAAGCTAGCTTTATTCCATTTATTTGTTGCTCTACCGACAGGTACCTTCTCTCTTCTTCCGTACTTTTGCCATGTAGATTTCTGCCCGTATCTCTTCCAAAGAGAACTCTTCCACACCAGCATAAACTTTATCCTTGCAGTACATGACCTTCTCCTCTTTTCCTTGGGAATTGTTCTGTACCCTTTGCAGTGGATCCTCTTCCTTTCCTGGCTTGCGGGAGCTTAGGACACTAGTGACTGCTGGGTTTATTTTACATGGAGTTCTAAGAAGTAAACAAAGCATTATTGCTTAATCCTCCAGCAACTTTGTTTCTTGCTGCCTTGGAAAGGGTTAACAGAGCACTAAATGGGTTATTATTATGCTTGCAGGGTTTATTTGCCTTTTCTGGCTCCAGAAACACACCAAAAACTCAATATTAGGGGAAGTAAACCCTGCGCCATATCCAGAGATGCTACAGAGCAGCTCTGCATTGCTAGTACAGCGGAGGACTATTAGGGTGCATAATCAATTAATCACATATAAAGTTAATTGTATTTACATATCAATGCTTCAATTATCAGGCTTATGAATGTTAATTGTTTTGTGAGTTGGCCCCTAAGCTCATGTAACAGCAGCCCAGAGCATGTGTTATGAAATATTAGGAAATCAGATGGGGAAATTGTGTGAGTATCTTA
>CM044445.1:100262686-100309195 GCA_024363595.1 Xenopus borealis | reverse complement strand
TTACCACTGATGATCTTAATTGAATTATTAATGAATTGATGTTATGAACTTATTAATTATATCCAATACTAGATTTAATTTTACCTAATTTATTATTCTGGATGAATTGATTGGTAATTGAGATCCTTTAAGGGAAGTATTGGATTAAGGGTTCTTTGGGGACACTGATTTATGGGAATAATATTGTCAATGAATTATGGCAATTAGTATATAATTTTATAAAGTCTATCATGGATAAGCACTAAATTATTAAATCACTGGACTTTTCAATTTATTGATTGTTACTGTTTAACTATGGTTAAGGTATCCAATTGGGATCCAAAAAGATAATTACATCATTCACTAGGTGGGCAAGTACATAAGTTGATTGGATGGTAGAGGTTGTTTTTTTTTTTAAATAAAAGGAGGAGATCCAATTATTTTATAGCTGCACTTTTTCCTAGTCTTTAAAATTTGGGGATGGCCGTTAAGTAAGTCCTAGGAAACTTACATTGTGGTAGCATTTGAGTAGTGGAAATCAAAATCCAACTCTGACAAACAGAAACATAAACAAAGAATTTAAAAAATAACAAGCTCATGGGGGTCCCTGTGGCATTTTCAAGTTACACTCAGCAGCCTACTTGCCATATTTACAGATTAATACCCCTTGCAGGATGTTGAGAGATGTTTTTGATGCATGCACTCCCCTACATAAGAGAGATTACATCTGCAACCTGGGGGAACTCCTAATGAGATTTTTGGAATTGCCTTTGCGGGAGATTTGTAAGAAGATCTCATGAGCCTGTTTAATAAGTAAACTCCATGGGGTGACACGTTTGTCTTCCTTCTGGAACCTGAACCTTCAGTTATTAAAAATGAAAATCTCTCTCGGTCTCTCTGCCTGCTGAAACATCAGCTGTAAAGGAGAGATGGAGCTGAAAATAAATGATTTCGAGCCAGAAACACGTGTTTGCTGCCCCTTAATAAAATACCAGGGGCTGCTATAACCATATAAATTCTCGAGAAACTGGGCAGGTAAGTCATTCTTGTAAGTGCTTGGGAGGATGAGGGGTTTTGAATGTGTAGTACGAATAACATTTAGAGACAGATACCAACCAGCAGGTCTATAGTGTGTGTTTTTTTATATATAAATGGATATTTATATCAAATAATTATATATTGTTTCATACATTAAAGTATATGTATCAGTATGGTTGGATTCAGTTACAACAGTTTGTTTATTTTGTTGTTGCTACTTCTTGCTACATATTTAATAGCTGCTATCACTTTTTTAAGTGCTGTAAGTTTTATCTTTCATTTAATATCAAAAATATAAATAAAAAATACCTTATTCTGATTAAAAAGCTGCATTTTTGCTTGGTTTATGTTGTGGACATTCCTTGGAAGCAGCTAGGTCTTAAACACAATATCTTAAATCTTTTTGCATTTTCTTGGAATAGACTCCTTTGAAACAAATGGTAATTGTGGGTGCTTTGAGCACACATTTTCCTCTGGTTTTACATTTTCCCCTGCCTATAACTCGAATCCCAGGTCACACACAGCAATAAGCTAGGACTGGACAGTTGTTTTGTGTTACAGAGTTAACAATACACAAAGAAGAAATGCAGTTCTCAAAAAGTGACAATTTTTCAAATTGCCCCCCTCCCTAAGTAACTTTCATTACACAGAAAGTTATATATTGTTTTCAGGCAAGTATAAAACATTTGGATATTTGATTAAGGTGGTCATGGTCCCTCTGTGTGGAATTTATCTCAACCTATGACTCGATAAATTGATTAGAGGTTGTATCCTGTCTAATATTTAATACAAATTTATCACAGTAGTGGTATGGGACCTGCTATCCAGAATGCCAGGGGCCAATTTTCCAGATAATGGAGCTTTCCATAATTTTTATCTTTTTTTTTTTACATTTATCTAGTTGTAAACACTCCTGTTATACAAAAACTATAGGTCAAGGGACCCCCTATCCCCTGACATTGTGCTTCTAAAGAATTAATAAACACAGAGACATATTATGCAAAAAATCTGTGGAGGTCACAGGCTTTATTTAACATTTAAATAGTCAAAGGTTTAGGAACACCCTGACCCCAGATGCGGCTCTCGTTTTCCAAACATGGGCTCCTGCCCAAAATTTCTTAACTCAAAAACCGTGGGCTCAATGCCCAAAAAATTCTCCAAAACCTGAAGCAGGGATCACGGGGCCGGGCGTACACCGTGACCGCCTTTTTGCCCATCCCCCTGCTCCCTCGTTGTGCATAATGGCTCTAACCCAGTCACTTGCATGCCTCAGAGAAGACCGTGCAGTCCCAGTCTGCTGCACACTCGTGACTTACTCCAGGTAGGCCTGCACTGTAACCGATTTGTAGACCCAGAGCCGCACTGATGCCTGCCTTGACCACCACAGATAATGGTACTCCAGAGGAAGGCAAAAACTCTAGCACTTCACAGCCAATTAGTGCTTTGAGGAAAATTCCTTCCTGACCCCAACAGGCGATCGGTTGCAACAACCCTGGAGCACCTTGTTCTTCACTGGATCCATTTTCCTAGGGAGGGAGGGTGGGAACAAAAAACATGTAAGTATGAATACAACACATACAGTCCTGGCTTAAAACCCTGCCCTGCTCACCGCTCCTCCCCTGCTTCCTCCCCCAACCCGCCCACTTTTTTCCCGCCACAACCGCCCCCTTCCTTTGTTCCTGGGGGGCTACCTGGGTGTGGGGGCTGCCTGGGAGTGCAGGGGGGGGAGGATAATCGAAGGAACACATTAGGGGGAAGGGGGCCTTGCCTAACTTCATTCCTGCCTAAACGGCCCTCATTCCCCCTTTACAGACACTCAGCAGTTGAGATCAATTTTAACTGCATGAATTGAAATGCTAACAGTGCTTGGGATCTGAGTGTGAGGGCCTCGATACACAATGCCATTTCCACAAGGCTGGAATGGGGGGCCCAGGGCCCCTTGCCCCTGCTGCAACCCCTGTTCAGCCATCTCCCCTCCGCGTGTACCTTTTTCTTGCAGTGACCAGGGCAGGAAAGGGAGGTTGGGGGCAGGGAGCAGGTCTGGGAAAGCAGGGGCCACCAAGTTTTTTCCTGGTGTCCTGCCAGCCCAGTCCAACCCTGCACTTCCATGGAATCTGAAACCGATGGGAGAACAGCTGGACACATAACCACTGCAAAAAGCATCACTATGCAATTAATAAACTACCTTGCAACTACACCTGCATTTCACTTCCCTGCAGCCCTCCACTAGTTAAGTGATTTGCACAGACATAACTCAGTTGATGTGGGCATGGAAGACAGGGCTAAATCCTAATAGGTTAAACACAGTGATGTAACTACACAAGAAGCAGACCCTGTGAGTACTGGGGGGACCTAGGAGGTATAGGGGGCCTACTGTGGTACTGACTGATTCAGTTTCATGATATATTTATCAAAAAAGTATTTTTCAGAGTGTAAAGCTGGCCATAGACGCAACAATCCGATCGTACGAATCCTCGATTCATATGATTTTCGGATCGTGTGTGGAGTGTTCCGACATTTGTCGTGCCATGCCAATCGGTCGTTTGGTCGGCCAGGTTAGAAAATTTCTGTCGGCTGGCGATCATATCTTTGCGTCTATTGCAGATCGTACGATTTTCAGTGGGAGAGACTGTCACTAGGTTTTTAATCCTACAACTTTTGTACGATCCCTGTCAGGGGCAGAACGTCGGCTGATCTGTGCTTTTACTACTTTATTTGATCTGAAGGTTAGTGGCAGGTCGGAAGATGGGGAAGTCCATAGACGCAATTCCCAATGTTAACTCACAACACAGCAGGAGTCTGCCTTTCAGAATTTTCTCTTCTAAATCAGGGCCTTTGGGAGGTATCATTTCTGCAGCCTGGCATTTTAAGGGTTATTATGATGATGTATTATTAGAGCACCAACATATTGAGCACCACTGTAAAATAAATATGTTTATATAAATAAATAACATGAATTACATACATAGAACATACAGAGTTGCATACATAAAGACCAGTACCAGTACAAGCTTATATAAGCTTATATTGACATAATTTATATATGCACACACAGTGCAACTTGTCGTGGCTACAAAATGTAAGAAAATACCCTGCCATAGACAATACTGACAATTGTCTATTTCAAAACATGTCACCATTCAAAATCCATTACCCAAAGTACTTATTTAGGCTAAAGTCACATGCAGGGCCGGATTTACATAGCAGGCGCCCCTAGGCCCGCTGTCGTTTGTCGTCCATGTCCCCTCCCTTTTATTTGCTCATCGGGACAAAGCAATGGGAATTGGCACACAGGAAATTTTAATTTCTGAACCAATGTGGGTCTGGCTGGGCAGATTGCCACCAAGGTGTGATCCTTGGACTTCTGCCGCCTGAGGCAGCAACCCTGATGCCGCCCCCCGTTCCCGCTCCGCACTTAAAAGTTTAGTGTCGGAGCGGGTCAAAAGGGGCTGCATATCTAGCACAAGGGCACGTACTGCACTTTCTGCACTAGCAGAGCCGAATTTCCGGTTTAAAAAACGGAAATTCGGCTCTTAAAGTTACAGGAAGCGGCTTTTTGCTGTCCCTTGTAACTGGCCATTCACTGCCGCCTGAGGCAAGGAGCTCACATTGCCTCATGGCAGGAACGGCCCTGATACCACCCCATAAAATCCTGCTGCCCTGGGCCCGGGCCTAGGTGGTCTCTCCACACATCCAGGCCTGGTCACATGGGGCCGAAATCAGCCTGCTGAAATACTCAGGTCGATTTCAGCCACAACCATGGGCAATAGCCTCCCTCTTCTGTTCTCTGGTCTGTGTATTTCAGCAGTCTGATTTTGTCCGGGTGTGGCCCTAACCTTAGGAGTACACGTACTGAACAATTCTATAGACAGAGACAAAATTTCAGCACTGAAGATGTTTTTATATTTAACCATGTGACCCGAGGGATAGGTTCCTTAGAAGATGCTATTGCATGAAGGAGTTTTAATTAACTATGCAAAAAAGTAGAACTGAGCTCCTTTATAAAGAATCGTGAAAACAGACTAGGAGTATTATTAAGAAGTACCTTCCAGTTCTTTATGGAGGTCATATACTTAGGGAGGTCCTTAAGAGTGTTTTGTAAATAGTAGGGCTTCATCCTTGGGTGGTATTCTGGCACCAAGTGAGTTGAAACCTGGGGAAAAAGAGAGCAATATGGTTAGGTACAGTGCTTATTCCTATTGATGTGTGACTCCAGTAGAGAAACGTAACAAAGAAAGTATATAAAATGAGGAGCTATGTGTAACACAAGTGGTGTGGTTTACTTATTGACCAGCACACAATAAATGCGGTATTTAGTATCTACAATGCAGTATCTAGGCATTTTACAACTTGTAATGGGGGTAATACATCTTGTTTGCAGATACAGGGAACCAACGAAGTTGAAGTAAGAGCATGTGGAGGAAATCCACTGAATAAGTTATTGAGAACAGAATTCAAATTAATATATCTTCTAAATATAAGACAGCCACACGGACACAATGACAAATGGGATGTAAATTGTTTTGTTTAAATGGATATAGGGACTCTGCTTGGAATGCATATTTCATAATTGTTACTGAAGAATATTGAAATTTATATTGAAACATTTTCAATTAGGAAGGAAATTTCAAAACAAAGTATCAATAATGGCTGAAATACTGTATGTGAAAGTGAAGTGTACAGAATACATAGAGCTCTGTGAAAGGGAAGTGTTTACGAATCTGTGAAAGGAGAGTGTATACCACAGTGCGGGGAAAAGTATTCAAAAATGTGTGAAAGGGAAGGGCATAGAATTATCTAAGCAGGGAGTGCATGCAGGTGTTTAGAAGAATTAGCACCAGACAATGACCAGTGTGATACAAACATTGCTTGGCGTTGACTAAAGCTGTAACACTAAGCTAGGGTTCACACTGAATTCATTTACTTTTGTTCTCTTCATTCTATGACACACAGTGGATACAGGCATTTATCTTAAAAGAAACATATTAAGTAAAAAACAAGAATGTGAAAGTGCATTAAAATCTTTTAGATATAGAAAGAATGTTCTTTAAAAAGTTGTGTTTCTGGTTACTTTATTGAAAATGTATGTAAAAATCCCTAATAGTCTTGCCCATCTTTTCCACTTCCTGCTGCCTCCCTTCCCAGGTTGTGCAGGGGAGCCCGCAGCACACAGCTCACTACATTATAGGATAGGAACCATTCAGCAGCTAGGCGAACCTGATAGGGAAATGGAGCCTGACTTTGCTTATGTGACTGCAGTGCTGTGATTGGCTCTCCTCCTCCTACTGTGCAGGGACTATTAGGACACAACTACCCCTCATTTAAAACAGGGACAGGAACCAGAGAACATATTCTATGGGGAGGTCCAATAAAGGGGCTAATTTTGAAGACAATATTAATTTACAGGCAAAAGTAAAACCAGCTTCATATGGTATATATACCATATTGCCTACAAAATTAGGGGGATTTGATTTATCCTATACGTCTAGTACACCAGTGACATACTATAAGGAATACATCACATTCACACGGGGTGTTGGACTGGGGTGCCCGGGCCCACAGGCGCTGCTGTCCCCCTGCAGACTCCCCCCCCCCCCCCCACAAGTTCCAGTCCTACCCTGCATTCATTCAAGTACATGGCTTCCTTGTGCCATTGAGTGCTGCCATCTACACCTTGCACTGGCTTTTCTATCCAACACCAGGCAACAAGGGATAGCAACCAGCCCTAGTCTGGCAATCAATGGATTCTAGAAAATATGAGAGGGAATGCTATAAGATGCCATAGACAGTCACTAGTTATTGGCCTGGTGCGCGGGGGGGGCGGTGGTAATTTTTGGCCCCTGTGTATTTGAAATGAGAGAAGGCCTATTTTAAATCTCAGTCTGGACCTGGATAGCAACAAACCACAATTTAGCATCCCTTAGCAGCCTAGAACTGGTGCCCAGGCCTTTGTAAAAGGGATAAAAACACATACAGGTCATTAGAAGAGGAGAGATTAATGCTGGTTCTGAAGGCTGTGGCCTGCCCACATACATGCCCCGTATATGGCAGACACCAGCAAGCAATTTGCATTCAAGCAGAACTCTTTCTGTTCCATACTGGATAAGCAAAGAGTTGCAGTTGACAGTGGCAGGGGTTAGTAGCAGTGTGGGCAAAAAACATGGTGCCAGTGAAGCCCTACAGCGTGTAGAACTGTTTACATGTAGATAGGTGGAGAAGTGGTGGCAATATTCTGGTAATGCCAACACAAAGCTCTATTGTGAGTTATACTATCATGCTTTCTGCACCTGCTAAAGTGCCACTTGACATGAGGTTTTTACAGTAAAGCACAAATACAGTACAAATATCTGAACCACAGACTACTGTGGAGGCCCAGGTACCAGGCCCGGACTGGCAAATGTCAGAGGGGCTTTTGTAACTTGCCATAGACAATCACTATATATTAGGCTGGTCAGGGGGCTTTGTGCCTCTGTGTACTTGGAATGCCACGGCCTATTTTGAATCATAGTCCAGACCTGCCAGGCCGGTACCCTATCATTAAATTAGCTATGCACCCAAACACATCCTGACTTTTTTAGGGCAGAGACACACGAGCAGATTAGGGGAGGTTAGTCGCCCGGTGACAAATCTCCTCTTCTTCAGGGTAAATAATCTCCCAGAACTGGCTTCCTGCCGGGTAGAATGGAAATCACCGTTGGGATGGCACTCGGAGCGCTTTGTTTTCTGAATTTGCATTAAGGTGGCCATAAACGTAGAGATCCAATATGCCCACCTTGAGGGCCCAATGATCGAATCAGAATGGAGGCGATAAGGGCGGTCGGATCGCGGGACCTCATACACGCACAGATGTGCCTGCCAGCGATCCGACTAGGTTTTTTAAACTGCCCAAATTTATCCTACTCCCATAAGTGAAACAGACTTAAAAATGACTTTTACTATCTAGTGCTAACAGATTATACAGATACAGTAGAGCTGGCCATACATGGAGAGATCCGCTCATTTGGTGATGACTCCAATATGCCCACCTTGTGGTGGGCGATATCGGGCTGATCCGATCGTGGTCCCTAGGGCCCAATGATCGGATCAGAATGACGCAGATACGGCAGTCGGATCGCGGGACCGCATCAACGAACAGATGCGGTCACGATCCGAAGGGATTTTTAATCTTGCCCGATCAACATCTGGCCGACTTTCGGCCAGATATCGATCGAGGAAGCCCGTCGGATGGTCCGAAAAACGGGCCAATAAGCTGCTGACTCGGTCTGTCAGCGGCTTTTATCGGCCCGTGTATGGGGGGCCTTAAGTTTCCTCTTGAGGCAACTTTAGAAAACAGAGGGCCACTATTGCTAAGAATTTAAACTGCTGGCGGGGAGGCAGTTCAGGGTGATAGTTGCCCTGCCCCTGGAGAATAGATTTGTTGCCGGGTGACTAATCTCTCCGAGTCTGCCCATTAGTCTCTGCCCTTACAATACATTAGAATATACTGGCCTTTTTTTTCTTTGCAGTGAAAAATATTGATTATGCCCAATCTTGAGGGATAAAATGTTTGCGACAGAAAATAGCCACTGAGAGAATCTATGGTGCTGGGAGTCAGGACTCTGATACTGTTCACATTAGAAACATTTTGTTTAGATACAGACCAACAAGTGGAGACTAGCCATGCAGAGCAGTGATAAGAAGTGTTTATGATGCAGGTAATACAGTAACAGGATTATTAAGTAATAAGGAGGTAGCGCTGCTGTGTATTAGAATATGTGAGCGAGGGCAATGCAATGACATGAAGCACTGACGCAAAGATCATCATTGCAGCTAGAGAGACGCTACAGTGAGCGGGAAACGAGAAAGAGGGCAGCAGGGATACGGGACACAGGGGATGTGAAGCAATCATTGCTCCGCCTGCCAATCACAGCCGGTCCCTCCCCAGCCGCTCTCAAACACACTCACAGAGAGACTTCTTCACGCAAGAAGCTTGCCGCTACCCTGCAGGTGTGAGGACATACAGCACCCTGCTTGGATTCCTAGCCAAAAAGTAAGTGATCAGTGAGGCTGTCGGTTGCACACCTGTTTGGGGTCCACAATGGGCTCTTCCCCCGAGAAGTGCAGCTAGCCGGGTCAAACCACTTTGGCAACCGGGGTGTCTTGCATGAGCGCTGATGCGGTAAGTGAATGATGAGCTGCCGCTTATCGAGGACGCGTCACGCGGGTGACATTACTTTCATTTGTTTGACATCTGTATTGTAATTGAAACAAATGGGTGATATCAGATTGTAACGTTGTTCATGTGCTTATAGAGTTAAACCCTCTAGTAGATGAGTTCAGCTTCCTGGGGTGCTGGCAGTTGCAGGCTGGCACTTGGCGCTGAAGAACTGATGGAAGGGCGCAGAGTGGATCCCTGTTGGGTCAAGTTCAGAACAAGCCTCTTTTATCTATGTTAATTACTCTCACTCCCATTTCTTCTATTACTCCTGGTGCAGAACTTCACTTGTTACTTTAAAACTTATTCTATAGTCACCAATGTCTCTTCTTTAGGGATTATCATTTGGCTGTAATATGGGCAGTAGGTGTCCGCACATGCTCAGTTTTGTAGATGTTGCTGAACTACATATTCCCACTGACTGGCAAAGGCAACTTGTGGATACTGAGAGCTGCAGTTCAGAAAACATCAGTTGTGGGCCTGCCCTTTGTTCAGAGAGAATACTGTACAAGGCATTCATGCCTTTAAACTGCTGCCTAGGTTATCCCTTACTACCCCTGATCTTTAGAGGGGCGCACTTCAATCCTCAGACCCTTTTCCGTACTGTTTTGAGTGTAAACAAAATATATGAGTAATAAAACAACTGTCTGGAGATCAGAGAGGCTGATATTATGGTGCCAGGAGAGAATGACCCTCTTCCAAAAGGTTGAGTCAGGATAAGCTGGCAGTGGAGGTCAGGCAATGGGTAGCTGCTGCACTAGACCTGCTGCCAGATGTACACGGCACATCTGTTTTTGCGTGGCGCACTGATTAACGCTTGAGCTCCGCACAGCAGGATCCAGCTGGGATGAAATGACTTGTAGTTTGCTCAGAGCATCCAGTGACAATGAAAGGAAAGGCCTTGGGGCTCTTTAGTCATTTTATAGCACTGTGTGCACGGCACCTCTGCAGTTAGAGACCACTGCCAGGGCCAAAGAGAGAGTAACAGTTGCACTCATCACTTTGTTCTATGTTCAAATATGAGAATGCTCAGATCCAACTGAAAGCAGGGGACTAGTGTTGGCGTTTTTCTAATTCCTCTTCCTCTGGTTTCACTGGATTTACTTGTGTGCACGTGCTTGTGTATGTGTGCATGTGCTTGTGTATGTGTGCACATGCTTGTTAATGTGTGCACGTGCTTGTTAATGTGTGCACGTGCTTGTTAATGTGTGCACGTGCTTGTTAATGTGTGCACGCGCTTGTGTGTGTGCACGCGCTTGTGTGTGTGTGCACGCGCTTGTGTGTGTGTGCACGCGCTTGTGTGTGTGTGCACGTGCTTGTGTGTGTGCACGTGCTTGTGTGTGTGTGCACGTGCTTGTGTGTGTGTGCACGTGCTTGTGTGTGTGTGCACGTGCTTGTGTGTGTGTGCACGTGTGCGTGAGTGTGTGCACTTGCTCGTGTGTGTGTGCACGTGTGCGTGAGTGTGTGAACGTGTGTGTGTGTGTGTGCACATGCTTGTGTGTGCGTGTGAACATGCTTGTGTGTGTTTTGCCATTGGTTCCTTATCTGTTAATAGCATATGAAAAGAAAACCACAAAACCCCATTTCTCCTCTACAGCTGGAAGAAATTGCAAGCAATGCGCAGTCCCCCCCTTTTTCCTACTGGGAGGAAATAGCTTGTATTTCTACTGCTGTACAGAATCCCATACTTCTATGATCTTCAACAGACCTAAATATACAAAAAATATAATTTAAGTAAATCATCATAAAAAAAGTTTTTTTTTTTTTTAAACTAAGCTGCTATTTACATGTGTTCAAGAGGCCCTCTTGGTATAAACCGAATTACTGGCCTATAACTTCTTTTATGCTAAGCCTGAAACTTATTATTATGCTTTATTGGAATAGGAAACAGCGGGCACTGTGGAGCCATCCAGCTGCTGTTTAAATACAATTCCCAGAATTCAACAGAATTTCCATTAATCATCTGTAGGGCCACTTCTTGGACATCATGACTTGCAGTTGTAGTTCAGCAAAAGTGCGTGGCCCCTCTTGTCTGAGTGGCGCCCTTTCCTGTTACGCAATCAGTTGTGTCTGGGGCTTTTTTCGTGTCTGTGCCCCAGTGGGATATCTCTGCTGAGACCAATTTGCACTAATGGCCATGGCACACACATGAACCGCAGGGCTTCTTAGGTCAGATGCAGTGGAAATTATCTAGACGTGCCCAATTGTTTTTTATTGTGTGCTTGTTCCTGCTTCACTAGGAGCTGCCGTCAGCTGCATGTAATACCATCAGTTTCATCGCCTGCACGGCTCTCTCACTCTCAAACATGACTCAGCGCTCGCACTTGTCCTTTGGCAGCCACTGCCTCACGTGTTGCTGTCAGAAACCTTCTCCTCTGATAAACAAACTACCTCTTTTGTGACGTTGTTCCGGGAACAGCACAATCAAAGTGTAACTGGGAAATACATTTATAAAATGTGGTCACAAACTTCTCCCTCTTTATTCACACATGCACCAACTATGTACTATCTTTTTTGATATTCAGTACTAGAATGGTGGTCTGCCAGGCCTAGACATTGGGCATGCTGGAAAATATTATCTGCCGATGGTTCATTTCTGCCAGTGTATGGTGCATCAGCAATGAGAAAGGGAAGAGTTGCAGATCCTCTTTACTTTCGATTGATTGGGCTGTAAAATGGTCCAGACGAGGGCAGGAACTAGGGTTATGCAGGTGCCTTGGGCAGCAGTACCACTTGGAGTGGTTCTGGCCATGCTGTATATGTTACTCCCTTGTATGGTGCAACCTGTTTGGCCTGCTGGCTAAATGGTTGAATACTGACATCAGCCTGTTTACTAGTGATGTGCAGGTTAGGAAAAAATCAACCTACACCCAACCCTTATATGCATAATCTGCACCTGACCCATACTCGCACCCAACCCATACCCACGTCTTCTCGCTCTGTTCTATGTGCACCTCTGGTTCCAAGGCAGGAAATCTTTGGGAGCAGTGGAGCAATGTACTTTCCCAGTCTGTCCCTAACCCAACCCTAACCTGCAATGCTTGCCCAAATTTCAATCTGAACCTGCCCAACCTTTTATCAACCTGTATGTCACCCTGGTTTCTGGTCAACCCACACATCACTACTGTGTATGGCCACCTATTCACAGGAAGATAAACAGGGGTCAGATGCGAAGTGTTACATATAAAAGAAGACACCTGCTGCTACCTCTTTGTATTTGGCCACCATATGATCATTTAAGGTGGCCATACACGGGCCGATAAAAGCTGCTGACAGACATCTTATTGGCCCATGTGTGGGTCCCTCCGACGGGCTTCACTGATCGATATCTGGCTGAAAATTGACTAGATGTCAATTGGACAGGGCTAAAAATCCCTTCCTTTCTCTTTGCTGATGCGGTCCCGCGATCTGACTGCCCATAATTGACTTTTCTGATCAGATCTGAATGGAGCACCCTTTAGCATTTTAATACTGCCACAATCTACAGATTGTCAGTCCAGACCATAGAGAGACACACAAGTATCTCTGGTGTTAAAGGCCCAACACAAGGTCTTCGCTTTCCTGGCTGCTGAATTATAAACAAATATAATCTGGCTTGACGTTTACTGAAGAGATTCAATTATATAACTGTAATCTGTGCCTGTTATGAAACCACACCACAATACTCTTTTCCTTGAGTTGCTATTGATTTACCACAGATTGAATTCTCGAGCTACTGGTTGGGGACCACTGGTATAAAGCATAAGAACTTGGGAATGAAGGAAGGGGCCTATATGGCAGATAGGAATGAGAAACAAGTACAGTAATTGTGTTGGTATTGTAGCAAGGTCCTTAAAGGAGAAGGAAAGGTTAAAACTAAGTAAGCCTTATCAGAAAGGTCCACCTACATATACCAGTAAACCCTCAAAGTAATGCTGGTTTGAGTCCTCTGTCAACAGAAACACTGCATCACTTTCCTTCTATTGTGTACACATGGGCTTCTGTATCAGACTTCCTGCCTTTAGCTAAAGCTCCCCATAGACGCAACGATATTTCCCTGCCGAACCACCGATTTTAGGAAAGTCCGACCAATCTGTCAAATTATCGTGCGGTTAGTGGGATACAAACGATCGTTCATCTCACGATTTTTCGTCCGACATTGGTCTGATGATTGATCGGCCAGGTTAGAAAATCTTTATCGCTCCCCATGCAATCTACCTATGTTTGCAGCGCAAGCAGGCTGCGATCCTTCAGTTTTTGCAAGCAATATCGCCTGAAATGGTCTTTTTAGTTGATGGACACATTGGACATTTAAACGATCGTTTTGAGACAATCGTGGTCTCACGATAATTATTGGATCTTTCAAAAAAAAAAAAAACGTCTATGGCCAGCTTTAAACCTCCTTGTGCCAGACGGGAGCATGCTCAGTTTGCTCCTCCCCCCCCCTTCTCTGCTGTAATCTGAGCAGAGAGTTATGGAGAGAGCTTTTAGGGCTGGGGCAGACGTAGATTCGGGGAGATTCTGTCGCCCAGCGATTAATCGCTGGCGAACTGCCTTCTCCCTGTCCGCCGCCTGTTAAAATAAAAAAGCGCCAGCTCTAATACACACGCAGCATGATTTCCGGAAATCGCCATGCCGCGTGTGTATTAGGGCTGGCACTTTTTGATTTAAACAGGCGGCGGACAGGGAGAAGGCAGTTCGGGGAGATTGGCGCCAGCGGTTAATCGCCAGGCGACAGAATCTCCCCGAATCTCCCTGTCTCCCCAGCCCTTAGAGAACTTTTTACTCAGGTATGGTAAAGCATTCTACAGAATAAATATAGCATTCTATCTTGCACTACTGCAGCTAATCTGTTGGCAATAAAATGCCTCTTTAGCTTTCCTTCCCCTTTAAACCCTAAGTTCACAGCTGGTTGCATGCTGAATCACATCACTAGCAAAGAGGGAGGCAGATGCAGGCTAGAGATAGCAATCTGCAGCTCACTACTTCCTCTTTTGTTACCTCACTGTGCTGGTCATGTGAGGAGAAGGAACTCGGCCTACAAAATGCTATCACTCTCAGTCTTCCTATACAAAGTGTAAGCTGCAGGCACATGGGAGTACATAGGTACACAGTTTTTTTTTTTAACATATACCAATACGGTACACCTAATGTGTACTAGCGACATACCTGCACAAGTTTATGGACACCCTTTCTAATAAACGAAGTTGCTCAATTAAGCCACAACAGTCATGTAATCTCAGTGTAATACACTGGCAGTAATATTGGTGCAACTCAAAGAGCTCAGTTACTTTCACACAAACGCTGTCATAGGATGGCACCTTCTAGCACAGTGATGCCCAACCACTAACCCCTTGAATGTTGCTCTCTGTGACCTCAAAGCAGGTGCTTATTTTTGAGTTCTTGGACACATAAACACCATGGTGCAAATTCACTAAAACTCGAAGCATGTAACGCTAAAAAAAAAAACTTGACATTTTTTCTAAGTCACAAAAAACGCTGGCGTCTTTTACCTTTTGTTGAGTGATAGTTTGAAAAAGAGCGTAAAATTTTTGAATTTGCGTACCGCTGGCAAATATTCTCCTGGCGAAGTGCAGCGAATGTCGGTGAAGGCAACGCTAGCGCATTTTCACGCTTTAGTGAATTTGTCCCCTTGTGTACTGCCAAACAGAGCCTTCTTTAGACTTCCAGTCATACAGGACCTACCAAATAGCCAATCATAGCCCTTATTTGGCACTCCCAGGATCATATTCATGCTTGTGTTGCTCCCCAACTCTTTTTACAATTGAAAGTGTCTCACAGGTAGAAACGGTTGGGGACCCCTGTTCTAGCAAGTCACACATCTGCCCTACTAGACTTGGTCATCTGTAAGAAACATCTAGGAGCAACAACAGTTAGTCAAATAAAGGTACCAGTGTATGTGATGAAGCCTGTAGTTGAACGCTCAATGTCAAGTTTAAAACATACTCTGGAAGGAACATGGGCATGACAACTATTAGGGTTTGCATTGGCAAGTAGTTGCACAGTATCCTAACATAAACATGTTTCATGTTAAGCATTGGCTGAAGTGAAGTAAAGGTTTCTGCCATTGGACTGTGGAGCAGCAGAATAGATTCTATGTGCTAAATCTCTCTTAACCACCTGGCAGTCTGAAGGATGTCTGGTTTTGGCCAACTGAATGGCTAGTACTGATTCAATAGTTTTTGGAAGGAGGAATAAGGGTTTGGGCTGTTTTTCATGGCTTGGGCTATGGTCCTTGGTTCCAGTGTAAACAAACTTAAATGTAACAGCATTCTCGAGAATTCCATTTTCAGCCAAGTAATTCTCCTGTGCACAATGTAAGGGCCATACATAATTTGTAATTATACTACCCTCACTTATGGCTGAATGGCTAATCCCACTGACAGTGGCTTAACATCTGTTGCAAAGCCTTCCTCGGAGTCTGTTATATCAGGGAAGGCTAACTTTATATTCATACCCTGTCTCACTGAACAAAATGTTACTGGGGCCCACAACAGCAATAAAGTGGAAGTCAGCGACAACTTAGTCGTGACTGGTGTGCACTTTTATGTGTGTGAGAAACGGGTTATCTACCCTTGGTAATAGGATGGGGTTCCTGACAAGATCTTACTTTTGCTTAGTGGCCCATTCACTTCTAGTTACACCTCTGATCAAAGGACCCTTTATGTATTTTACATACATATATATACATTTATTTTTATTTATCTAAAATGTTTCTCTTTAGTCTTGCAGTGGGTGGGGTGGAATGAGATGGAGTGTTTCACAGAAAAGCAGAAGAAGGCAGATGGCATCCATAGGATTGTTGGGAAAGGGAGTAGATGGGTTAGAGTGAGGTGGAATGGGAGAGAGGACCAAGATCATTCATAGGATGGGAAATATGGAAAGGCTAGAAAGAGCAAAGATTGTAGAGAGTTCTGTAAGGACATGATTGGGGATATCAAGTTCAGATGAGGACACAGAACCAGATTTGGTTTGTCATGTCACATAGCAGTCATACCTGTAACCAGTTATATTTTGCACTACATTTAAAATTCTCTGTTGCAGTGTTAACCCGATGCCTTGTTCGTGAGAAGTGCAACCACTGCCGTCTTAGGTCAGGACTTTTGGTATGTTTTGTTCTGCTTGGCTGGACCATGTGGGACAAATCCACCTACATTCTAAACCCCATATTCTACTTTCTGCTTCCTTTCCAGCTTCTCGGTCTGACAAATACATTTGCAGCAAATAGAATCCTGTTCTTGAACTGCTTGTGCAGTGAAATTGGTACAGTACAAGAATGAATAATATCTCACAGTTACTTGTACCCGAAACCGATAATCAAAGATTTCTCATCACTGTGAAGGCATTTGCAACTCCTGAAATACATTTGCAAAAATAGGTCCATGGCCATGTTCAAATACAGAGCTTGTTCTGTGGCTAATGTGGCTAACCATAGACAGACAAAAGAATATAAATAAATCTTTTTCAATTAGAAGATATTGTGTGACAGACCTATGGTTTATGATAAAATGGTGGAGACTGTCCCTGTAATTGGCCAAACATGCACAACTTTGGTTAAGTTTGGCCAATTTCTGCCTTATTGACTGATATTTGGGAGGTACTTTGAATTTGTGCAGAAAAAAGTATGGCGATGCCCTTTTTACAAAATGGACTAAGCAGATCTGGAAACACAAGGAACCACTTTATTATGTTCAAATCCACACATTAAGGTCACTGGCAGAAGAAATTGATCTTCGGTATCTGACATACCATGGGGCAATAAGTAGAATACCAAGTTAAACACTTCACCCTTTTATAGAAATAAATGAGGGTGGTGTTGGATATCAGCACAGTGGGAGAAGGTTTAGATCAGTGCTGTCAACTGAAGGTCAACAGGCTTCTTTTGGCCTTCAAAAGAATGTTTATGGAACCAACCACTTCCTGCAACTGCATTGTATAAAATAATTGTTTTAACACAATTTCACACAGGATTATTTGTGGAAGAAGTTGGAGAACCCAGGATAAATAATTTTACAACAAGGATTAATCAGTGTGGGAGCATTGTACATTGCAATGTGTGCATTCCCCTTAGTATGTTCCAATTTTATTCTGGAGTCATAGATTTTATTCCCAACACAGTTCACATGGCAGTTTATTAATGTGTTTGCCATGGGGATATAATGTTGTGTCATGGCCTCATGCCATGGGCTAAAGCTGCACCATTGGCAATTCATTCTGAAAGCAAGTTAGGGTGAGAATTGAGTAGAATGGTTATTTGCTTTTCTAGCTTGAAGGTCAGTTACTATGAGATTTGTGGTCAATATGTTTTTGCTGTCATAGATATTTTTGAAACTGTGGCTGAATGACAGATAAACCAATATTTTCCTGTTTGTTCTCATTCTCATTTCAGGAGCTAATGGGGTGGGGGGGGCTTACAATAGGATATACCTTAAAGGGTATTGAACAGAAAGAATTTGACACCCACTGCCTTAGGGCTAGTCTACATGGGAAGATTGAAGGACATCGCCACTTCTTTGGGGCGACTAATCTCCCTGAATTGCTTACCCATGTCTCGCGCCCGCTAAAATGTAAAGTTGCCAGTGCCTATTCACATGTGTGAATAGGTGCAGGCGACTTTACATTTTAGCGGGCGCGTGACATGGGTAAGAAATTCAGGGAGATTAGTTGCCCCACAGAATCGGCAATTAATCTTCCCATGTGGACTAGCCCTCAGGGCAATGGTAAATGAGGAGATTAGTCACCCGAGATAAATCTCTTCTGCTCTGCTCCATAAGGGCTCTTCCACACGAAGAGATTGCAGGGAGATTTGTAGCCTGCGACAAATTGCCGCGTGTTTGAAGCAACAAATCTCCCTGCATCTCTTCCCCCAGTCTTGCGCTTGCTTAAGTTAAAGTCGCGTGTGCCTATTCACACGCGGCGCTTTAGCAAATCGCTCGCCAATGCATTTTCGCGCGATTTTCAAAAGCGCCGCCCTGCGTGTGAATAGGCACACGCAACTTTAACTTAGGGCTAGAGCAGACGGGGAGATTCGGGGGCTACAAGTCGCGGCTACAAGTCGCCAGGCGACAAAATGCCCCCGAATCTCCCCGTCTGCTCTAGCCCTTAAGCGGGCGCAAGACTGGGGGAAGAGATGCAGGGAGATTTGTTACTTCAAACACGCGGCGATTTGTCGCAGGCTACAAATCTCCCTGCAATCTCTTCGTGTGGAAGAGCCCTAAATGTTAATCGTTGTTTTTAAAACATATGCAGCAATTAAGTTTCCTTGCGAGGCAACTTCAGAAAAACAAAATGCAGTATATGTTTTACAACTGGCGATCTACAATAAGCATTTGGGGGAAATTATCACCAGCAGAAGAGGAGATTTATCTCAGGCGACTTATCTCCTCATGTGCCATTACTTACATGTTTCTAGTTTAAAACGGACTACAGAAAGGGTTCACTTTCATAGAGGACAAATGTCTGCCTTCTTATGAAGATTAAATATTGTTGACGTTTATATAGCTGTTATTCGCAGCCCTCTATGTGGTGGGGACTTGCGATCTGGAACAACATCTTGGGTAAAGTCACAGCAAAATTTTTTTATTTCAGGTTTTCCTTTACGTTTGGACTTTGTGTCCTATTATTATCTATTCCCCACAGGTAAACAAACAGTGGCACAGGGGAGGGGAGGGGGGGGGGTCAGAGAGTTTACAGCCCAAGGCCAACCAGCAAATCCTCTTTTGTTTAACCACAGTGTAAGTTCACTGATATGAGAAGGTATTTTCCAGCAGCTGCCTTACGTTTGCTCTTTTTTCTCCTTTTTTTAAGAAACCAAAACAGAAGCATTTTTTGTGTGAAATGTTTACATCAGGACCGTCAAAGTCAGCTGTTAGCAGTTTACCAATACAGTGTAAAAATCTCCAGTTTTGTTTTGCCTGTATTTTAAAATCAGACAGCAATACCCCACATATACTGCTTCTGGTAATTTTATGAGGAGAAATTCTGATTTTTGAATGGGAATTTCATCTCTTCTTGTGCCATTGGGCTCGCAGCTCTAGCAATGCAGCCTCCCCTTGACATCAAAGTTTGGAAAGGCCTCCTCAGGGGGTCATGGGCCTGAAAATGGGCCCTACTTGTCACTTACCCATACTTGTCTTCTCAACTTCATCACTTTTCTCCTACTGTATCCTACTATTAGATAAAGTAAACATGCAAGACAAGTAGCAATTTTTAATGCTGTTTCTCCTCCTTTGTTTTCTACCCTTTTTTCTTCCACTTTTCTCTTACCCATCTCGTCTTTCTGCTGCTTCATTTGTTTCTTTTTCTATAACATCATTTACCCCAATTTCTTCCCACCACTTCTTTATTGTTTGCCATTAAACAAATGTGTGGCAAGGCCCAGGCCTAGGGCTGCACAGAATAAGAGACGGCTTGCTGCCCAGCCACATGTGAAGTGTCTAGTAGAATTAAGTCAAAACTGAACCTTTAGAAGTTTCTTGAAATGTTGTTCTCCAAACCACTAAAGTACTGTAAGATACTGTTTATCATGACCTGGATGAATGAGAATCTTCATAGATCCCTTCTCTGGACTTCCATCTTAAACACAAGCATACACATGAAGAACCCCTTAGCATTTCTTGGGCTATGCCGGGGTTGTAGTATAGGAGTTGGAAGGACGTAGGTTGATATTCAGTAACTGTAACTCTTCCGACCTGCAGCCAGACTATCACAGCAACCCTGAATTGTGATAACCCCACAAATATACATATACCAGGATGGCATTAGTTTTCTAATTATGGGCTCACAAGTGTCTGCATATAACTGTAAGTAAGATACTAGTATTTGGCTTCCTGTTGAAATAAAGGATAGTGGTGAACTAACTGTATATAATATAATAATATAGTGTCAAGAACAAGTATTTAACATTGCACTATTCACTTCTTTAAAAAAATCTAGTTGTACTGCTTTAATTAGAATTTACCCAAAAACACTACCAGCCATTCCACTCCTGCTGGCTGCTTTCCCAACCTGTGCCAGAGAGGCTGCATCTCATATGACTTTGCAGTGTAGGATGGCAGACCTGAAAGGGAACTGAAGTTTTACATAGGATCTACATGGGAAGCTCAAATAAAGGGGTAATTATCAAAGGGAATAATCCCTTGTGGTTCAGATTGAAATCAGGCACCATATAATGTCTTCATTGCCTACATGGTAGGGGTGATTTTCAAAAATGTTATATATTCCCTTTAACTGCAACGGAAATGAGTAGAACTTTTATGAAAGCTATTAACTATGGGGCAGGGTTTAAGGTTACTCCATTATGTCATTGGGCAGGCATCCAAACCAGTGGCACACACACAGAAAGTCCTATTAATCATTACTTCTGATGTAAACAAAGGGATATAAACAATGAGCACATCTATACATCTCTGCTTTCTGTATTAAAGAATAGCTAAGCATTGCTGGATAAGGGGGTGGGGCTCACTGTGTATTTGTTAGGGTACCGGGTGTAGTTAGAACCGGGGGTAGTGAGGAAGAGTACACTCCAACTGGCCTGAGCTGCTGTGAAAGTTTGGGTGAGCTGGGGGCAACATGTTTTGATGAAAAACTGGAGCCTTGACTTGTGTATTGCTTTTCTTCTAGGATGGAACATGAAAGTTACCTGAACATGGATGAGTTAGATGACGATGTGTTTTATCCTGATGACTTTGGATACCCAGATCAGACCATGACTTCCTCCACTGTATTCAACCAGAGCCAGTCCTACACATGCCTGCTGGGCCGCTTTCACCTATTCCCACTTTCTCACTGTTGTGGCCCTGGATGCAGAAACACAGACTACGAGGACAAGGCTACACAGACTCTGGGGTCACCTTCCATCAGCCAGGACATCATGCTACCATGTGGGGTATCTGAAACCCCTCAAAGACTTTTCTATGGTAAGGAGGCCTTATCCGAGATATTCATTTAATGCTCCTATCCTTAATGTATCTCACAGATTCCGTATGAGTATGATACTGGCCTCTATTTTCAAGAATTACAATAACTCATTACTGGAGAAAAGGGGAGAAGTTTGGGTGTTTTTAAAATATTGTTACCTCCCATAGCAGTGTTGCTGCACCCAGATGTTGCTTGTCCACAACTGCCAGAACACTCATATACTCACTCATATAAGAGTTAAATCATACTGGTCTAGCAATATAAAACCCCTATCTACACTATCCACTATGTCTGATGTATGAATAAATTAAGATTTCAGCAATAAAATTGGCATGCAGTATAATTTTTACTACTCTTACAGGTATGATATTTATTATCTGGAATGCCCGGGATTTGGGGTTTTACAAATATGTTTTTTTCTGTAATTTCATCACCATATCACAAGTCTACTAAAACAATAATTTAAACATTAAAGGGCAAGTCAACCCCAAAATAAAAAATACCTAACAAAAGAAAACATAATTTTTAGTGCCTTTCCAATATACATTTATTAACAATGTTCTGTGCTTTTAAAGTTATTTGTAAAAAAACAATTGCTATTAAAATCAGCATTTGCTCAAATCCTAGTTGTTACTTTTTAAAGAATATTGCAAAAGTCTTCCCCAGCAAAGACAGGTCTGTTAATCAGCTGCTTGTCTTACATTGTATCAACAGTATGAGCCACTTATAGAACAGAGTTTTCCACTGTCAAACTCTGTGGTTCCTACTGCATTTCATAGTGGTGACACTGGGTCCTCATTATGAGAAGTACACAGAAAAGGTGTTTTAATCCATGCCTGTGATGATCCTTTGGAGATAAAGCAGTTTAGGAAGAGTCCACAGATCTGTGGCACACTCAATGAGCATAAAGAGTTATAATCGTAGAATTTCAGCTGAGTTAAGGTGGCCATACATGGGCCAATAAAAGCCGCCGACAGACCGTGTATGGGGCCCTCCGTCAGGCTTTCCCGATCGAAATCTGGCTGAAAGTCGGCCAGGTGTCGATTGAACGGGACTAAAAATTCCGTCGGATCGCGGCCGCACCTGTTGTTGATGGGCATATCTGGAAGAGATCCGCTCATTTGGCAACATCGCCAAACGAGCTTCTCTCTCTGTGCATGGCCATTTAGTGAAGGTCTTGTGTAGGGGTATAATGCTAATAGCTCAATTGAATGTGTTGTAAAAGCAGAGTACCCTGTGGCCTTTTAATAAACACATATGAAATCTCTATTGTTGAGGGAGCTGAGCATAGGAAATACTTAACAGTCCTATTGTACGTATGGCTCACTCTTTACACCCTATACTAAATGTTTGTTTCAGCATTAACATTGCTTAACCAGGGGAAAAATATAAATGGGTGGGTCCTACTGTTTGTGTAAATCTGTTTCTTATTCAGCTCCTTAAATCGATGCATTGATTTTACATTAATAAATCTCTGAAAACACAAAAACTGGAAGAGGACAACGATTGTGTGGATATAAACTAAAAATGGAAAATAATGTGGTTCTAATTAGGAAAACTGGATGCTTGCCTTGATCATCATTTGCAATTTGGCTTCCAGGATTTTTCACTGCCAATTTGTGCATAAACGCAAGAGTGGCAAACAATTTCTAAATGGGCTTGTACAGGAGAAGGGAGGGGGAATCAAACGTGATGTTTCCACTTTCCTCTATAAAATTCATAGACACTCAGCTTGACTCCTCAGGACTTCTGCTTTTGCCAGACGGGGCTGATTCTTGGCCTACACATAAACTCAAGCCGAGAATTAGAAGATCCGATGGCCTCTGCTCCCTCCTGTCTCCGCATTGTGTTGGTTTTGGTGCAGACACACAGAGTGGATTTTGTCTTGAAATTGTATACTTGGAGTGAAATCTTCTCCATGTGTCTGCAACCAGGCTGACACAATGCTTCTCGAAGCAGACACAGGAGGGAGCAGAGGCCAGCCAATCAGTTGATTCTCGGCCTGCATATAAACAGCCTTGTCTGGCAGTAGCCTGAGGCAACGCATGCAAGTCAGGGTTACAGCTATAATTAAGAGTAAGTTTTGGAAAACCTTAGGGCTTTGGCACACAAGCAGGTTCATTCTGCAGTCACACTGGACTGGGGGATCTCAAAACCAGACCTCTTGTGTGATATTGTCATAAATGGAAACCTAGAATCTACTTTTTCTGGGTACTGTTTTTTATGTATGTCATTGCATATATGACCTTTATTGTACAGTTGCACGTGGAGATCCTGCCATTCACAAGGTATCATTAGCAGTGAATGGACCAGGTAAGTTGGCAACTGAAGGTAGGTGTGCCATGGCAGACTGAGGGCATACTTTAGACTGATTAGTACTGATGTAGATGGGATGTAGTACAATTGCCCTCTTCAGTTGAGGTTATACTTAAAGGAACAGTAACACTGAAAAATTAAAGTATATTAAAATAGTGAAAATATAAAGTACTGTTGCCCCGCAGAGGTGAAATGGGTGTTTTTGCTTCAGAAACTCTACAATAGTTAATATAAACAAGCTGCTGTGTAGCAATGGGGGCAGCCATTCAAAGCTGAAAAAGGAAAAAGGGCACATGATGCATAGCAGATAAGCTCTATAGTATACAAAGGGATTCTTCTGAACATATCTGTAATATACTGTGTATCATGTGTTTGAATAGCTGCCCCCATGGCTACATAGCAGTTTGTATACAATAGTAGTCTTTCTGAACCCAACACACCAGTTTTACCAGTGCAGGGCAACAGTACATTACATTGTCGTTCCCTTAAAACACTTAAATTTTTTGGCCTTGCTGTTCCTTTAAGCTAGTTGGAACTGTAGTTATCTGGTAACATGTACTTAGAATACTAATACATCAGCCTTATGCAAGTGGCATACTTAAACTAATAATCCCCTTAAGTTTTGTGCCTATTATATATGCACATATTTTGATACTAGTGCACTCAATAATTGGGGATCACACATAACATATTCTGCCAAAATGTTTATTTCTGTGCATACTGTCTACAGGATCTAAGAGCACTAGTTGCTTTACCTTGGTTCGAGTTGATTAACTTTGGGAAGGACATAACCACCTTATGCAGTGCATAAACCAGTTTTATGCTGGGGGTCAAAATATGGCAGATGTGCAGTGATCAAATGATACTTTAAGATATGACAGTCATAAACTTCTACAGTGTTATGGGAGCCGGTGACTTCTTTGAGGTCAAAAGGATTAATAGGCAGCCTTCAACATTATAAGTCAAGTTGTTTGATACTCTTCCTAATTCCTATGGGTAAAGCACTGCTCATAGCTTACTGTGCACACTGAACATATCAATGGTTTCCCTTCAGAACTGAGGGGTTTCTGTCTTTGTGTTCCAGGACACGCAGGATACCTCTTATACCTCCCTCTGAATTCTCCCGCTCGTTTCGGAGAAGATATAGAGAACCGAAGGCAGGAACAGAGCGCAGAGCATCGGATTGCCCGCAAACTACAGTGTATTGGAGACCAGTTTCACAGGTTTCATCTGCAGAGAGTAATTCATTACCTTTTCTATCTGTTCTAAGAATCAGAGGTTAAATGAAATGCTTAAGCGTGGGTCGCTGTTCAAACACAAGCAACACCTCTCTCAGCAGGGAAACATTAGGGTCCTGCCCTAAATTAATGCCATAAACAAAGAGAAGGTGTCAGATGTCTTGAATTCTAATAACCTGAAAACAGACATACTGCAAAATGGTTGCGATTAAGGAATTTAGCATTTTTAACCTGCCTCTCATCTCTGGCATGAATCCACTAACCACATATCTATCTATTCAGGTAGATTTTTGTTAATCACCTTCCTATACTGTATCTCACAGTCATGTGGAAACCAATATAGCTTTAACTTTATCTTGTGTTCTTTATTTCTAAAAACTTGTGAAGAGTGTAGAATCTACTGTACATTGTTTTTATTTTATAGATGGAACACATTTTTTTCTAAGGCCAGTGCTTTTTGGCAAAGAGAATGAATTTAAATTTAAATCATTTTCTTTTTCAAGTGGTATTTCACAGGCAGGATCATGGTACATCCATGGGCACACACAGATCTGTACCCCAAACATACTGGATTATTTTTGGCCTTTGGAAGGGGAGGTATGTATGGGCAGAAACTGGGTACTGCCTCTTCATTGTATTTTTGGCATAGGTGTTATGGGTGAAACAGAATCCTAACCTGTATCATTGGTGAATCAGTGGCATTGTTTTATGCACTGAGTAAGAAGATTGTAAGAAATATTGTTTGTTTTGCTAGTATTTAAAGGGGCAGTATACCCCTTCATTCTGCATGAGTTCAATATATATAGGGCTTTTGTTAAATATATTTTCTGCCTATTGTTTTGATCACAAACAAAATCTTCTTATATTATTTCCTGAGCTAAACAGGGAAATTGAAGCTACTTCATGTTTGGCCCTTGTGAGGTAGATAATTAGATCACCACTGTACAAATAACACCCCTGTATAATGGACTTCTGCTAATAAAAGGACTTAGAGGACTGGAGTAAAGAATAGGAAAAAAGTATGTTTAGCTCAAGCTCTAGTCATTAGACTCATGTAGAACAAGAAAGCATACTACCCCTTTTAGGGCAGTGGCACACCAGGAGATTATAAAGTGATAAATCTCTGCTTCTGTGGATAACTAATCTTTTGGTGTGCCATTGGCCTTAAAGGTGAAGGTTTTTAAACTCTTTTTTTTAATTGGCTTTTAAAGCTACTTCTAACTTTGCCATAAAGTATTTGCATGATGCTTTTACATTACCTGTCTGATCCCCCATGTTCCTGTATGAGGGGGCTGCCATATTTTTGCAGCAGGAGTCCGTTAGCATTAGAAACTGTAACTAACAGGCTGAGATGGGACAGCCAGGTTGGCAAAGTCAGAGAGTCCGGGCTAGGAACTGCAACTAACAATTATATACAAAAACAAATCTCTCAGAAAAAAATGATTAACATAACCTATAGGTAACATTCATATGTTAAATATGTTCATTTTTTAGTGTCAGTATCACTTTAAGGTTTAACAGTTAAATGTGATGGATT
The DNA here is from genome assembly GCA_024363595.1 of Xenopus borealis. Lineage (NCBI taxonomy): Eukaryota > Metazoa > Chordata > Amphibia > Anura > Pipidae > Xenopus > Xenopus borealis. Next base: position 100,282,974 of record CM044445.1, on the reverse strand, counting down.
TGGCTTTGGACTAAGGTAGGACAGGAAGTCTGTTTTTATGCCTTGAATAAAACATTAAAGGACTAAAGGAAAGGTCACGTGTTTGGCCATTTCAAGTAGCTTACTCATCTATTAGATCACAGAATTCACTCAATTAAAAATGCAATCTCAGCCTTGTACAACCTATTGTTTCTGCTATCCATCTGGGATGATTCAAAGTATGTGTGAGTTGCTTGCAGCAAAATCATACCTACTATCAATATGTCCAAATATATGCTTCTATGAGTATAGATGCTTCTATGAGTATAGATCGACAGAGCTGCCATTGGCAACGGCTCTTTGCCCAATCGGCACAGGACAAGTCTTTGTGCATTGGCTAATTTGGAAGAGCTCCAATTCCTCAGCTTTACTGCCAGATATAGCCACAAGGGTCCAGAGACAGGCTCTGGGATTAATTTTTAAGCATTTTGTTTTCAGTTCAGGCATGCTGCCACCTTGGCCACTGGACCTCAGATCTGTAGGCAAAGTTTGATGCTTATTGATCAGTTAAGGGCTTTGGCACAAAGGAAACCTTTGTAATTGGTAGAAACTGCCTCTGGAATCAAGTGTGGGACAGGCAGAGCCAAATTGATAGATATCAAAAAAGGGGGACAAAAGTATTCAAAAGCTAGGACTTTTTAGTGCTTCAAATAGGAAATACAGTGCAGGACCCTACATTAATAGTGTAACTCCATCCAACCACTTACATATTCAATTCTATTAAAACATTATTAAATCTGGGACTTATAAAGATGTATACGGGGTCCGTTAATTATGAACAGAAAAGGGTATGTTTATATGGAACACTTACAACATACACAAATTATAGACACTAGCATAAATGCAAATATTGGCTCCAGCTTGTGGGTGTAGACTAAGTTCTTTCCCTTAGACACCTATATTTGGGTGACACAAGAGTGTTAGTGGTTATATGTCCTGTGTGCTTTATTGCCAACAACTTCCTAATTAACTGTTGCTGGAAAGATGCTGACAGACCAATCTTCCATGGATCGGCAGGACATTCCCAGGTGATGGGCTTGGCAGTTTGTAGCTATAAACAGCAGTTGGTGACTATAGAAAAAGAGACAAGATTTGAGGCAGTTAAACACATACACTTGATTAAACGGCCAAGAAAGTGTAAACTAAGAACAGAAGGCACTCCAACACCAAAGGCCAGCTTCAGTTCTGTGAGGAAATATAAGACCTTAATCCAGTTCCAAATTTCCCCTTCGCTTTCAAAAGGAACGTCACGTGAACTGAATCTGGCCACAGCCTGCAAGTGAAGTTCTACTAGGCAATAGGGTAGAAGTTTGGACAAAGAAGAATCAGGACAGCAGAGGCTATAGTTGGCCAAGTTGCATACTGAACTCCGATAAAAGCATATTACCAAATACTACTTCTACACTTTCATAAACTGGCAGTAGGTTCTCTGCTGATTTAGTTAGTGGGGCGTATTTGTTAAAGAGTGAAAGTAGAGATCATCAGGGTTTGCCATAGGGAATATTCACTGCTGTTTCAATTAGGAATCCATGACCAAATCTCCCATGAAAGATCCGGTCGAATACTGAACCAAATCTTAATTTGCATATGCAAATTTGGTTTGGCCAGGCACAAGGATTCGTCCAAATCCTGCTGGAATAGGCAGAATCCTGGATTTGGTGCATCCCTACTTTATACACTTTTGTAGTACTATAAGAAGTACTATAAGAAGCATATTTATAAAAAAAAAAAAAAACACTTTCTGAATCTGCCGTACCTTAGCAACAACCCTGGATTTTGGAGCCATCATGTTTTCTTGTGAAGGAAAGGCTGCTAACATAATTACCAGGTTTTTTTACTTACTGTGTAAGTTGGTGCAGTGACGGTTACATCACTGGGTACCATTTATGTCTAAGGCTAAGGCCAGACGGGGAGATTCGGGGGCGATCCGTTGCCTGGCGACTTCTCGCCGCGACAGATCGCCCCCGAATCTCCCCGAATAGCTAGGCACCGCTGCGCAGATATTATCACATATTATCAAAGTGGTACCTTTAATTTACTGCTATATTTACCACATCAGCTGAAAAGATTTTCTAAGCACCTAAAATCGATAAATCAAGGGAGTGCGGCTATAAACCTTAATCTTACTCCATAATACTTTTTTTTTTCTGTACTGTCTTTTTTTTCCCTCAGGAGCAGCGCTGGTAGAACAGGTTTTACAGAAATCTGACTCCTTTCTCTCAGTTTATTTTAATCCAGTGACTTTGTGTCAGGGACTAGAGAGGGAGGGTGGAAGACAGAACGTGGCCAAATACAAGAAAAATAAATGAAAACACAGAGATGGTGAAAGGTAACTGACACCACACTCGCCCAGCCATACTCCCTCCTTTTTTCCCTGGCCCCAGATGGAGTCTCTAGAGCACAGGGTGGAGCATTCTGAGGTTGGCACGGTGGAGTGGGTGTGGCTTGTAAGTTCTTACCCGCTGGGCTCCCATAACAACACAGACTCCTGAACTTTTAACCGGCCTTTATTATCCAAGGCTAGTTGACAGGCCATCCACAACCATTCTGACAGTTTCTGTCGGACCCAGAACAGTTTGTATGTGTGTTATATTTAGTACAGGGCATACATGTAACAGAATGGAACTAACTGTTTTGGATTCCAGACACAACAAGATGTTTATATGAAAGTTGCAAATTGATGCAATTCTGCAAGTATCGCCAGTCACAGGAAAGATCAACTTGCATAACTCTTTCATTGTACTGCTCCCTCATAGAGCTTCACTAGGAAACCATTGGAAGCAGCCCAGGGTTTGTTGTTGCAGAACAGGAAGTGAAAAGGAGTCCTTTCAGCTAAGAAACCACCAGAAAGCATAAAACGCATGCTTTTTTTGGTGAAATTAGACCTTGTGCAAACTGACTTTTTTTTTTTTTTTACATTTTATAAATGTGAGATTCTGGTTTGGACCAAATGGTTGTACCTTCGGCCCCTGGTGTTTTCATTAGATGTGACTGTGTGTTTTGGAAGGAACTGAATTATGGTTCCACTTTACATCCATTATTATGAAGTCACATGCAAATTGGTTCCTGTGAGACAAGTTATATAGGATTTTGCATTGACAAGTTGGGTCTGATTTACATTGAAAAGCAGCCTGTCATTTATAAAAATGTGATCCAATGATGCTGCATGAAAGTTAATACAGCCAATACAATTGGGATGCCCCAAATCAATAGTTTTTGGATTCAAATCACATGACTAGATTTACATTTTCGACAGATTCTTTGAAAAAGTACTAGGATTCAATCCCAAACCCAGTCCCAGAGCAAATAGAGCCAAAGAAATTGTCTGGTCTGATTCATGGTCCACATGGGGCAGCGGTTTTTGGTGTGTGGCCAAGTTTAGGTTATACGGGTGTGGTTGAGTGGATCAGGGCAATGGTTTGGAGTACTATTTAGTTAGGAATTTTATTTTAATATGTTTGCCAAACTCTTGGTTTATAGGGCCTAACACTTATGCTTAGGCAGGTCGAGTAGTAATAACTCAGGCCCCAGGCAGGGGAGGGCCCTGCTCAATAGTAGCCCAATAGTTTATAATTGCTGCACTGCATTACTGAATCTTGAATTCAGTGCAACCTTCCAACACAATTTACAACCTTAAAAGATACATTTCTTTGTGTGCAAAGGAAGACCATTACTATTTTTCTACTTTTACCCTAGATCCAAATTTTCACTGGCCCCTCCATTGGCTATGGCATGACCAAATTACACAGGAAAATAATAGGGCTCATCACACCGTATACAGTTCTGCAGGTTAGCTGCTTATATTTATTATGTGCAAGGTATTTAACCTTGTGTCTGTCTGCACCAGGACCCCTGACATACCTGGGAGATTCAGCAACACATTTTGGTCTACACTAAAACAAAGTATGTAGTCAACATCTTGCTTGTACCTACTATTTTATAACTGTAGTCCTTTTCAAAAGGGTATTATCCTCACTACTACTATGGAACATATCCCCTGATAATTTCTGGGGAACTTTGCCTTATTTCAAAAAGGCCCCATGGCACCATCTATCCATACTATACTCTACAGTTAATATAGCTATGGGCATATATGGGTTGTGTGAAAGAGTGGAGATGTGTGTGTGTGTGTGTATGCTGGGTTTTTAATTTGGAGGGGTTGAACTTGATGGACTCTGTCTTTTTTCAACCCAATTTAACTATGTAACTATTATTGCACTGCTACTATAGGCAATGCTGTACCACAGTCACAGTCCTCTCCTAGAGACTATTATCCCGCTGTTACTATAGGCATTATCTCTACCTACTATACCTGCTATCCCACAGCCACAGTCCCTTCCCAGAGACTTTTATCCCCCACTGCTACTATAGGCACCATCTCTTCCTACTATAACTGCTATCTCACAGCCACTGTCTCTTCCAAGAAACTATTATCCCCACTATTACTATGGCACAATCTCTCCCTACTATACTGGCTATGCCACAGCCAAAGACCCCATTTGATATACTCTGTGTCAGAGTGAGCCTGCTAGTGCACACCAGCAAATGTGACATCCAGGGCTCACTCTTAAATTAATTAGATGGAGACTGTGACAAATGGTATAGAGATTTTATGGTCTTATTCTAGAAATAGGAAAGGGCTAATAGAAATTTCTCCTGGCTGGGGCCCACCAGGAGATCCTCCGGCAGGGCAATCCAACCCTGCAGAGATTGTGGGACTATAGGTACTGCTGTTCATTCAGCAAACTTTTCCCACATACAGCTGTTACTCTGTGCAGAATAGATAGAAAGTTAGCCTCATAGCTCTTTGTTCCTTTATTTGCAAGTGAGACTACAGAGCAAAGGGTTGGACAGGGTGAAAGAGAAAAAAAAGTAGGGGGAACCGAGAGTGAGGGGGAGGTGAAGAGGAGGGATTGCGTGAGTGAAACAAGGGACAGCATGGCTGTGTGTGTTTTGTGGCTGTCCTCCCCTCCCTGTTTATATCGCTCTCTATATTTAGCTTCTGAGTCATGAGATTTCACTTCCCACAATGCATTGCCAGCACCTGACAGTTTTTTTTATGCTCCCATCAACTCTGACTGGAGATGATCACCCACAGGGCAGTAGAATATGATATAGGCATCATATATTTTTCATAATTTACTTTAACCCTCAAAATGCAAAGAGGAACTGGAAAAGACCTTCTTTTGCCCCCCCCTGCTCTTAACTCAAGTAATGTTGGGGGTTTTAGAACAACAACAGCTGGAAGGCCAGAGGATGTATGTGTCTGAACTGAAGCATTTGAACCATCTATGATTTATAAAACAGACCTATGTCTCTTATATATACGTTTTGTGGCTCTCTAGGTATTGCAAAACTAAAACTACCAGCTGCCCTAGCTAACCACAGTCTTGTAGATATGCAACAAGATATGCACAAGTTGGCTGTCACTGTTCATTACATGTAAATTGAGGACTCTTTCCAAGAAGCCAACACTACTGCTATTAAGCAAGCCTGGGAACAACATAAATATTTTCAGAAGCTTGTTCTGCAGTGCAGCTGTTATAGTCCCAAGGTGTCTGATTATTGATCCAATGGGAAATGGAACTGTCAGGAACAGGAGGAATTTAGTTTTCCTCCTTAATATGTAAAACTGTATGTTGCTTGCTTTGCTTTGGATCAGTGCAGAAAGAGTATTTATAACACATGTTCTGTGTAAGGTGTTCTTTTTTTACCACTTTATCTGTTTTTAGCTACACATTATATAGCTATCTTTTTAAAAGCTTGCAGTAGATTTAAAGATGTGTTCATTTGGCGAGATTGCCAGACAAGCGAATCTTAATCTGATGTGGCTACCCAAGTGCAGGGGCAAATCTGGCAGAGAAGATTGCTGGCCCAAGGAGCACTGATCAGATAATATGTGGGAACCCATTGTGCAGGACCACATCAGTACTCCCTCTAATCGCCTCTTCTGAGAGGCGACAATCTCCCCGAAGTGCCTTCTCCCTTTCCGCCGCCTGTTTAAATCAAAAAGCGCCAGCGCCAATGCACATGCGGCGTGGCGAATTCTGGAATCGCCCTTAGTTTCCTCATGAAGCAACTTCGTGCGATTCCGGAAATCACCGCGCCGCGTGTGCATTGGCGCTGGCGCTTTTTGACTTAAACAGGCGGCAGACAGGGAGAAGGCAGTTCGGGGAGATGATTGTCGCCTCGCAGAATCACCAGGCGACAGAAACTCCCTGAATTTCCCTGTCTGCACCAGCCCTAATGCAAGTCTGGAAAAAGTTGGCCAGTGTAACTTAAGGTTGCTAAAAACTCCATGGGAATTTTTATATGTTTACAGGAGAGGGTACTTTATTTACTATAGATAGATAGATCGATAGATAGATAGATAGATAATAAAGTGAATAAAGTACCCTCTCTTGTAAAATATAAGTATATTATAAGTTACAGAGGCGTTCCATGACAAAATAAAAACATGAGGCCATTCCAGGTCATGGAACTCCAAAGTGACTTTTTAATATAATATTTTGTAATGGGGGTAATTTATTCATTATAATTATTTATTATAATACACAGGTTTCAGTGAGCCATCTGAGCTCTGATTTTAATTGATGACATCACTAAGTACCATTTATAAGGATATAATTTACAGGATATTCATGGTATTATGTGTGTGTGTGTGTATATATATATTTATATATACACACATATTTATATGTAATATGTATATTATACTTAATATCTAGGTACCAGATAAATGTAATAAACTGCATTAATTGCTTTACCAATATCTGTCTATAAATATTTGTGCATATAGTAATATTTGCTTATGTTTTCTCATCCATTCTCAACCTGCCAAGTGGTGTTTGCCAAGCTGCACCAGGTATTAGCATATAGTAGATCACCTGAGGCTACTAACGTACTTCTAGAGTTGTTACTAGATGAACATGACAGTAAAGGCGTGTTGTTGCTGTTTTTGACGATGAGGTAATATATAATAGGTGATCACAAGACTTATAGAGCCATTAAACAACATATTCTTGTTGCATTGTGCTTACTATATTACATTTTTTCATTTTTTATTGTTTGTGGCTTTTTAGTTATTTAGCTTTTTATTCAGCAGCTCTCCAGTTTGCAGTGTCAGCAATTTAGTTTCTAGGGTACAAATTACCCTAGCAACCCCGTACTGATTTGGATAAGAGACTGGAATATGAATAGGAGATGGACTGAATAGAATGATAAGTAATAAAAAGTGACAATAACAATACATTTGTAGCCCTACAGAGCATTTGTTTTGAGATGGTGTCAGTGACCCCCATTTGAAAGCTGCAAAGAAACAGAAGAAAATTGCAAATCATTAAAAAACTATGAAAAATAAATAATGAAGACTAATTGAAAAGTTTCTTAGAATTGGCCCTTCTACAATATACTAAAAGTTAACTTGAAGGTGAACCACCCCTTTAATTTTCAGGCAAACCTTCCACTTCTCCTTTATGAAACAAATCATTGTTGAATGTATTTTAAACTAAGCCATCTAACTGGTAATATACATTGTTATAAAAGTTTCCTCTTGTGTATGTGTAGTGAATCGGTGTGAATGCCACCATGCACATGTAAAAGGCAATAGCAGGTGCATAGCACAGCGACTGGAAAATACACGGTTTGGTTTCTGTGTGCTGTTGACATGGTGTCCTGGCAACAGACTAGACTTCCTGTCCAGCTCATATGAGTTGTTTATGTTATGAACCCCATAGCTGGAGTTTCTATACACAAGCCATTCTCAGACTTTCATTTAGGCAGTTCAAACTCTTCACATGCTTGAACTCCATCCAGGACAGTAGTGTTCTTAAGGACAGCGGTGCTAATTAATTTCACAAAGGAACGTGCACAATTACAGATATGGTAGTCAATTCATAATATACAATTCTAACAGAAGTCATAGAACAATTAAGGGAAGTGTCTGTTGAAGTGGTGAGGGAAATAGGCTGGAGTATACGTCTATTGAAGCAGAGCAGCTAAGGGTAAGCTAAGGGGGAAGGTCCAAGTAGGTGTGACACTTGATGGCAGATAAAAGTTGCATAATAAAAGTCTAGTAAGAGAGAATATACAGTATGTCTTATTTCCTTGCTAGGAAACATAACAATATGCTGCCTTTAACTAAAAAGTGATTTGGAAAGCAAAACACATTTTGCTTTCTGAAGTCCCTGCTGCAATAATGTGGACATTGGAGTAATAGAAATATTCTGGGAAAATCTGCTGGATACACTGTAAAAATAGTATCTGCTATACAGGGTTGCCATCAACAGGGGGATACAGCCTGGACTGCTGTATGGGGTATAAAGAGGGGCAGCTATTTCCATTTTCTGGAAATAGCCAACATGGCACTTACAGAGCACCCACTCCGTGCCGGATTTTCATAGCAGGTGCCCCTAAGCCCACCACTGTTCGTCACCCCTCATACTCTGCCCTTCATTCGCAAATTTTCATAATTAGGACCAGAATAATGTGGATTGGCACATTGGAAATTCTGCATATCCCCAGTGTTTCTGAACCAGTGTTGGTGTGGATGGGCAGCATGCGGCCCTCTAAAATCCTGCCCGGGCCTACGTGGCCTTTCCACAAATCCGGGCCTGGACAGACTGTACTGATTATGGGAACCCTCCTAACAATTTCCCCCACCTACAATATTTATTATGGCAGCCCTGCCGCTATATAGTATAACAGATTCAGCGGGCTTCTTTTGTGGCATTGAGGAGATTACATACATCATATTTTTCCAAATGAGGTGCTGTACGTGAAGGCATTTGGACAGTTTAAAAATACGTAGAAAAACTAGTTCTTTTTAATTGATGGTTTCAGGGATCACGATGAGCAGTTTAAAAAAAATCACACCACTTTATAAATGTGCCACTTTTTTACACTAACAACAGAAATCACTGTATAGGGCTTTAGAAAAAGATTACTGGTAACTTCCATGTTACATTTAAGTTATAGAAACACCATGCCGTTAATTTATAAACACTGGCCAAATTTGCGCCTGTGCAATAGCCCATAACAACCAATCAATGTTAAGCTTTTTTTTTTTTTTAGCCAGCTGCAGGATGAGCAGTGAACACAATCATCTGATGGGTTACTGCCCAAGTTCGAATTTACCCTGTGTTTAAAAATGCCCCCTCAGTGTGTGTTTATGAGGAAATGTATAATGACTGTGCCCATTACATATAGCCATACACCAGGACCGGACTATGTGCACGGCATTGTGGCCGGCAGGGTTACCTAGGGTGAACCCCCCCGCCACGTGCATGCATCCTGGCTGCGCAAAGGAGAGAGCAACCGTGGGGAGGGAGGAGGACGCGATGGAGGGGAGGGTGACAGGAGGAAGGGAGAGCAATTAAGGGATGGCATGCATGCGCGAGGTGAAGAAAGTGTCACTTATTGCATTCGTTTGCTCAGCCGGCGACCACGGCCAACTAGGTTTCCTAGGGCACCTGGCCGGTGTGGCCTGGCTCTGGGTGCAAACCTGTCTAGGGGTAGGCAGAAGACAGTTTAAGAGGTAGCTGCCCAGCGCCCCCCTATCATTAAGCCATAGGCAGCTACCTCTTCTGCTCACCCCTAGTTCCAACTCTGCCATACATAGGTTTGTTCTAGATTTGTTACAATGGTCCTTTTTTGTATTTTAATGGGTATAGCGATAGTTTCAACTGCTTTTCCCCTGCTAAAATTGTAGTGTCATCACAATCCTAAAATCAGCCTCCATTGCCCTTATGCTGCCCTCAGCAGTCTTTAGCTGAGAAAAAAACTCAACTTGCCAAGTGCCTGAAATCACCCTGTGTGCCATTGCCCTAAGCTTCCCAAAAGAAATGGATAGAATGCTATTAATCTTCCAATGTTCAGCTCAAATAACTGACTGACTGGAGAAAGAAAAAATGAATATGCACAAAATAAAATAGTGATTTAACTGGCTTCAGCCACTGAGAAAATCCCCAGAGCCCATTATTTATGGCTTTGTGTCAAATGTAGCCATAAAAAGGGGTTGTATTATCTGGGTGATGTTTGCAGAGGAGGGAGGATGGTTATGTTTTGTTCTGTATAAAATCTCCGTTTTGCTGCCTCAGCAGTGTGGTTTAAATTGAAGATTAACCCTGAGACCTTCACAGTGTCAAATCACTTACAGATGGATCACCTCTCTCTCTCTCCCGAACCTTTAGCCCATAGGGTTTTTAGCGGGCTTGGAAGCCTACAGGGATAGAGTTTTGTGCTGAAATGGTATTGTTACAAGTGCAGCTGTGCCTTTGACAAGTTCAGTGATTTATCTCTCAGAAAAAGCATTTGGCTTCAGACCCTACAACACTTGCAGAGAACATCAGAGCAGAACATAAGTCCCATGTCTTGAGCTCTAGCTCTGTGGTAAACTCAGCACCCACTGGCTGATGGGACCTTGTGAACATGATGTTTTATTATATATCACTGTATATGCCATATAAATAACTCAATTCTATTACATAATGCAAATAATTGTAGATCATGATTTCCATTCTTAGTTCTTCAGAGCAATTGTAGGATTAGATATTTAGACAGATTCTTCATTTTGGGGAGAGTGATAGATATAACATTGTACTAGGAAATTGAACCCTGTTGCTCCCATATGTTGACTGTCTGTAAGGACATGAAGAAGTTGTGAGACTGTGGGCCTAAGGTAATTGTGCCCTGTCACAAGTGCAGGTGCAATAAGGAGTGCAAAATGATGCCCCTTGGTGCTGAGTCACACTATGGCAGGGGCATTGCTGTTATTTATAGTTGCACAGCTGAAAGGACAGGGCTCCTCTGATCCTGTTAATGAATGATACCAGAGTAAGGGGACTAACCGAGACACTGCTATATTCTTCAGGCAGATGCAGGTCTTCGCACGTGACTGTGATGCCCAAAGGCTGGCATGCCTATAGGAGGCTCTATTTGGCAGTACAACTGTTTTTTATGCAACTTAAACTTGTCTCCATACCAGGAATTCAAAGATACACATGCTCTGAGGTCACCAACCCCTTGGATGTTGATTTTAAGGCAACATCCAAGGGGTTAGTGAGCAACATGTTGTGAATCACTGATCTAGATGCTATTGGGGAATGCTAGAATAAGTTTTTAACAACCAATATTTTCTTTGCCTTTGCAGCTTCAACAAAACCGAAATCAATTTTGGTCTCAGATCTTAATCTTCTTCCGCAACCTGGTAATGCATCCAGAGGGAAATAGAGCCGGGCGGGGTCAAAGGTGAGAATTGTTGCAGAAATGACAAACTACACATGATCCTGCACAGGGATCCTGCACAAAAGACCCCAGAACTGTCATCTGTACCTTTTCCAGTAATGCTGTCTTATCACAACGGCAGGGAATTCTGTTCAAACACTGTATATGGTATGCAACAACCAGATTATAGAAGCAGTTTAGTAGGTTATTGAACTCAAGTACATTTCATGGAATGAAAAGGTATGTGTGTATTTCACACAGAAAAAAACAGCAAATATGTATCATCTGGGCGATCATAATGCCTTCATGCAGTGTAAGAGAAGCTGGAAGTTTGACAACAGGTGCTGCACAAAGATGGCATCTGTACATCTAGTAATAATAAGAAAACCAAAAGTCTTTGGTGTCTGAAACAATTAAAAGGTTCATAAATACCTTAAAGGGAACGAGAGCTTTAATCTGTATGTGATTTCTGTTCTGGGCAATAACTATGTTTCTTCAGAAAGGGACCTCATGGGAACGACCATCATTAATGCAAAATGCAGCATTGTGATGCATAGACATAATCAAGGAGTAAAATGTAATTTCAATAGTGTTAGAGAGATTTACAATGTTATTTTATATGAGCTATGCTCATTTTGCATATGGCTCCTGACCTAGTGGTGTATACGTAGTAAGTATGGGACAGAACAACAGATTATCCCTGCACAGACTGAAAACTAGGTCACGTCCCATGTTTTGTATGTTAGCCCCCATTATATTGGAAAGAAAAGAAAATATTTGAATTTATTATTAATAGTTTTCCTTAGAGGGTTGCCTGTAATAGGAGAAGTATGCATTGTCAGCCCTGACTCTTTACTATACCATGTTGTATCTGTGAGTTTATCCAGAGGAAAACACTGACATTTCCCTGTGATTTGCCGAGAGAAAATTGTTGCCCCATGAAAGCTGACATCATAATTTAGTCTTAGCATGTAGCCATGTCCCCCAGCTCTGTTTGGAGGATAGCAACCTCCTGACTTAAATCGACTAGCAGATGTTTGTCTCTTTGCACTCAACATCTTACTGCTGGTTATCTGTTGGACTTAACACCAGCATATTTTATGTGAGTACCCTGAATGTATAGAAGAGCATTAATAACACCATCTGTTTAGTGACAATATTATCATTTATGTGGCCATCTGTTCATTACGACTACTGATAAATCCCCCATTTTTTTATTTTTGTATACTTTATGTAGCTCACACATACACTCCAAACTTGATAGATTGGGGATCTTTAAAGGAAAACTATACCCCCCAAACAAAGTAGGTCTCTATAAACAGATATTGCCTAAAACAACTCATATGTAAAACCCTGCTTCATGTTAATAAACCATTTTCATAATGATACACTTTTTTAGTAGCATGTGCCCTGGGTAATCATAAATAGAAAATAGCCATTTTAAAAAATAAGGCCAGCCTCCTGGGATCCTAGGATCCAACGGTGCACACAAACATACCAAACAAACTATAAAGTTAGGTCACATGAGCCAATTAACAGACAGAGTTCTGTCTTTTGCTTCCACACTTCTTCCCTTTACAGTTAGAGTTGAAATATTTCTGGTCAGGTGATCTCTGAGGCAGCACACAGACCATCACAAAATGGTGGTTCAAGGCAAGAGATGTAAAAGGGCAATATTTACTTAAATATATATACCAGGTTGGTAAGATTCTTTAATATGTCACTTGATTTGATATAAAGATATAATCTGTTGGTTAAAAAATTCATTTTCGGGGTATAGTTTTCCTTTAAGGGACAGTGTATGGGTTTTGTGCTGTGATTTGGAAGCCACAGGCCCAATGGAGATGATGACATCAGAACCGAAATATACTGACCCATCTCATTCATTACTCATTACACTCCACCTGTCTTTCATAATTCTGGTAATTTTTATTTACACTCTTTCTATCTCTACCTGGTTTGCTATACCACTCTCTACTCTATTTTCCTAGCTTCCACAGTAAGTCTCACCTTTCCTAACACTGGGTTGTGCATGCACTATTCTACCGTTTTTCTACTTTTATCACTAGTGCAAGTTCTTACAGTCCTTGGGTGGATAAGGGCTCACTGTCCTCAGTCCTCATGAGGAGAATCCCAAGTTCCATTAATGGTCATTCTGGCCTGAATTATAATACTGGATTCAGTGTAGAGGTGGGTACAAGTGCAGCTAAAGCCATGAAAGTAATTAGGTGGTCAATAAGAAAAACAGATTAAAGAGAGATTATGGAAGAAGAATAAAGAACAATGAGACAGTAAAGGTGGAAGTGAAAATTGAAAGATAAAACCTATAAAGGTGAAAGCTATGTAGTTGATGGGTGATTTTATAGGCTTATGTCTCTATGAATGATCAGTTTTTAATGTGATTAAATTACAGGAATATAAAATATTTAGCTCAGGACAGCAACATAACTTCCTGCTATTCTTTTTATTTTTCTCATGTTTTTGTCTTGCCTAAATTGACATCACCCCTCCACATTTCATTACCACCCCCTAGCCTTTATAATAGTGATTACCCCTTCCAAGAAGCTAGCAGAAGGCTTGACCTGACAGTCCTTGGGGTGGGTACTGGCAGCATGCTGACAGCATGACCAGCTTAAACTGAATTTTCTCTTAATCTGTTTAAGGTTTCCATATCCTTAAAACTATGACATCAGTGTTGTTCTGCATGTAGTTCTGCAGGAACACGTGAGTGTAGTGACTGATCCTTTAATGGCATTTCTTGGGTCAGGATAATGGAAGACAGCCAAAGCAATTTTACAGTTGCACGTTAGGTAGGACCTGTTTTCCATGTATATCTTACATACAGATATTGTTTAATATGTATTTCTGGGGATGTGGAAAATCATTATCATCATGACCTTGCAGAACTCTATGATTACAGTAGTTTTTGTGCTATCAGATTTAACAGACCTGTCCTATCTCTAATCTTTTACCTAGTCTTTTTAGCCCAGGACAGATAGTTCACTTTACCCCAATCAAGGCATCCAATAAGGTGATAGTACGAGCCTCACTACCTTTCTGTGAATGATTTGCAAATGGTAATAAATCAGAGGGACCCAATCCTTTTTCCAACCCTGTTATGTTTTAATTTACAGTCATTTTTCTAAGACCAACACTTCAGTTCTCTATTACTGTTCCTGCTTATTACATTACACTGTTATTCTGTCTGGTTGTGAATGATTTGGGAGGTACAGCGCACCAATCAAAATCAGTCTCTTGTGTATGTCATGTTTTATTCTCTTTTAAAGAGTAGGAGGAAGTAAGCACAGTTGTTGCAAATTATGCATTTATTTATCTGTTGGAATTACTATCCTGTAAATTCAGTTTGCATAGGAAATTATGTGCATGCACCCTAGTAACGGAACTGTTTGGATCCAATCTGAACAGTGTTTTGCTTTTCTGCCTAGCTGACCAGACAATGCCCAGTTCACCTGCCACTGTTTCCTGCAGTTGTTTAATTCTGAGCCAGTTTACACTTTGTTATGATTTTATTTTTATTAGAAGGTTATATGCTGGGAGGCTTTTTTTGTATTAACCCACCACCCTTTTTGTGAATAACTACTTCCTTACTCATCCCTTGAGACTGTAACCTCCAGACCTTTTGTTACGATATTTTTGATTAATGTTTTCCTCTTGTATATTGGTTACTTTGCATTTGGTATTTTCTCATGTATAGTACAGGTTATCAAAACTGCTCACTATTGCTGGCTTCAGAATGGAGGTCATTGGAATAGTGCAAAATATGTTCTGAAAGCAGTATCTGTATGTGTCATGCACTGGACTCCACCTGTGAATTACACTCATATGCCCAGTCATTAAGCAGTTTTTATGGCTATTGCAGCATGTGAAGAGGTTCTTAATTGCTAGATAATTGTTATATAAGGATAAAGGCCCTATCGAGGGCTGGAGCACTGGTCCGTTTTGAAGATTATATATATATCTTTTTGAACCACATGAAGAACAAAAGCTGTGATCCTCTTGTTGGCCATATACTGCCCAGTACTTATTGCTGGATGGGTATAATATGAGTGGTCTACATGGTGAGTTGACCCAAAACCCATGTGTTCACCCACTTTGGGTTGAAGTTTGGGCAACGATTGCGGGTCAGACTGGGGAACTACACTCCTCCTCTGCTTCTGAAGATTCCTTGTATTGGAACTAGAGACACAAGCAGAAGTAGTGTATAGAGCAGGCAGATACATGTCCTACAATGGCAACATTTTGCAGGTTAGGGTCAAGTGCAGGTTGAGTTTTTCCTGACCTGCACATCTGTAATATGGATGGCTTTCTATAGTTTCATACTATATTTTGGCTCATTTGCTTATGCAACATGCATTGCCCAACATGATGTACAGCTGACAGATATCCATAGTATAAATCTATCAGTGGGGATTGTTCCGTCCAACAAGCACATACTGAACCTTGTTCCCAATTATTTTATCAGTAAACAAATGGCAAGCTTTGCACTTTACTGACTAGAGTGGGAACCAGAAGAAATGAGTAGGCATGTCCGCTTGCAGCTGTAGCACAACTCTACATGTCATTTCCAAGTGGCGGTTTAGCATTGCCGCTGGCCGTTCCTTCTGTCAACAGAATTAAAACATTTCTTGTTTATGCATCTAAAAGAAAAATATTGGAAAATCATTTGGTTTGAGGTATAGGAACACCATCTGCACTAGTGCAAAAGTTTTTAATTGATGGTTTGGGAATCAATGCTGATTTCTATGCTTAATCTCATCCCAAAAAAAATTAACAGAGCTGTCCAGAGCTGTAGGAAGGCTCTGCTTAAAAATGATAGCATCTTTCTTGGCATGAAAAATGTTTTCTTTTTAAGTGATTTTATTATATAATGCAACAAAGAGATTACATTTCATGATGTACATTTTGTTACTGTAAATACAGTCCGTTCTTGTTTAGTAATTGTATTTGATATGCCCAATGTTCCAGACTAAGAGCAATGACACATGGGACATTTTGATTATCCACACTTTCCCTGGGAATCTCCTTGGGTTGTTTCTTTCTGATTACAATGTAAAGTACAGTAATTAGCACAGCAGTTCATGATTGCTTTTCTTGAATGATAATTGTGGGTAACTGCGAGGAGATCTGCACCATTATGAGGATTCCTATTTTACTGGGGAAATGGTGACGACCAGTAGTCCAAGGTATCATTACCTGGGTGACTGTTAAAACTGTGTTTCTGCTGTGCATTCTGCATCATGTCACATAGTTGGGATGCACCAAATCCAGGATTTGGATCAGTATTCGGCCAGGATTCAGCCTTTTAAAGCAGCATTTCGAATTTGAGTGAATTCTTGTGCCTAGCTGAACCCAATCCAATCCTTGTCACACAATGAAGGAAATTAAAAAAAAGTTTTCTCTTTCACCATTCCCTGCCCTTATTTGTATTTGCAAATTAGGGTTTGGATTCGGATCGGTCCTTTATTTTGGGATTCTGCCGAATCTCAAATCCATTGTGCAAGATTCAGCCAAATCCCAAAATAATGGATTTGGTGTGTCCCTATTACATATGCAATTTTTGTTGCCATGATAAGGCATAAACGGGTTGTAAACCCCAAAATAACATCTTGCCTACTGAAAGATTTAAAAATGTCATTGTTTAATCTGCACCAATATTGTTGTTGTTGTCTAAGGGAAAAACTGTTTATGTTACAATCAGGAGACTACAGTAAAAAAAATCTTATTTTCTTCATAAGGGGCAATTTCTTTATGACTTATGCACATTTCCCCTAGCAAATCACCATGTTGTGGCCAAGTTTGAAGCACAGCAATTGCTCCAGACACAAGTGATCTGTGCACAGGCCTTTATACTTGTGACAGTCAAGGAGCCCTAATACATTCCAGTTCCAGGTGCAGGGCGGTAAAAACAACACATACTTTACTAAAAATTCCATATAAACAATAAGAATTTAGATTAAATGGTAGGAAAATACTGTAATGTTCAGCACCAATCACATCTCAGTAAGATTATGGTTTTATTTGTAGAGATGCAGCTAGCAGACCTGCCAGGACCTGTTGGAGTGAAATTGTTGCTGAAATAACTCAATGTTCAAAAACACTGTAGTAAATAAATATGTAGAACAATAGCGTGCCGGGGAGAAAGGGCAGCTCACTCTGATTCATTTGTAGGCGTCTGCTATGATTTTACTGGAATAAAGAAAAGAAAAACACTGGCTAATGTGATGTCAAGGACCTAGATTGGCCTGGCAGAGATACATAAAGTGAAATCATGGCTTTGACCAGCTGTAAATTATATGTACCCAAGTGGCAGTTAGCTGAATTGACCAAAGAATTCTGACAGTAAGCTCTTGAGACATTTAAACAATGGCTTGTTTCTTCTCCGTTCAATATATATTATAGATGTGCATCACTGGGATAGTCCAGCTATTGGTGGCCGTTATACTGATTTTATAGATTGTGTTGAATGGACAAGTTTCTGTATAAAATGAAAGGGCACGCTTTCTAACACGTGTGGTTACACATAGCAACCAACCATCAATTCAGTTTTGCTGTAGCAAGAATAATGAAAGTGAATTGGTTCCTAACCATAAGGACCTTAGATTGTAAGCTCCACTGGCGCAGGGACTAATGTGCATGGTCTATAAGCACAGTGCAGTAAAGAATACAGCGTTTGTATGGATTGCCCAGTGTTTTTAAATGAACCCCACAGAGAGGAATGCATTAAACAGTATGCATCACTTTATTTGGGGATAGATTTTTCAGTCCTTCATTACTATCACACAGAAAATTGAGCATAGCCAACCCCCTAAAACATTGGTGCAAAGTTAAACTATATCTTAAAGAATATTGGAAGTTATTTGACAACAATAGCTTGAGAGTTACATAGCATATAAATTCTCCTGCTAGAGCATTAGCACCGCAGAGATTCATGTATTGGCTGTATAACTGTACATATTAAAGCAGATAATCTGATACCACTCCTGGTGGGTGCGGAGAGCTTTCATTGTAAATAAATCCAATGTGTAACTGTAATTAATCTGTCATTACCAAAGAGAATCACTGAATGCATTGTGAGATGGCAATCCTCTTCACACCTCAGTGCCTTAGATTCAGATTGTATTTGTCCTTCATTTTCTGATTTGTGATGCAACACTGGATTGTTCTGACATGCACATTCTCACTTTTACCATGAGAGGAGAGAGACCCAGTGATCATGTAGCAATGCATTAACCGCTCCTGCCCTTGGGACTTCTTTCCGTATCATAGGAATTCTCAAATGCAGCCTTCTCAGGCCTCACAAACAGCATCCAGTGACTCTACCACCCACCCTCGTAATAAGGGCAATCTAGAAGTGGGACCTGTTGGTGGGGCCTGAGGCCTGGAGCTGAGAATAACCACTATATTGTAATGGGAGAATAGAACGTTCCAGGGTGGAATGGTTAATTCTGTGTGCAATCAGGACATCCACTGCTTGGGTAATAGTGCATTATATCTGTACATTATTGTATGTATATTTAGTTTTATTCCCTGTCCTCTTGTGTTTTTAATATCCTTACTGGTACTGTTTGTAATAAAAATAAAAAAAAATCAGACCTAACTCTTGTGTTGTGTTTCAATGTGTAAGGAATTTATCTCAAGACCAGAATGAAGAGGTCCTTCCCCGGTGTCCCTGCTCAGGTGGGACAGTCCCATTTCAAGGACCACAAAACAGATAAGGCTTAGTCAAGATTGGACTGGGCCAGTGGGACACCCAGTGGGCCCTGCCAACCCAGTTTCCTGCCCCAGTCTGTTGATCCCGCAACCTGCCTCAGATCTATGGGCCAATCTAATCTGAAATAACTCCATCATTCTCTAAAGAGCCAATGCTGCAATTGTATCTGGACAACAGCAGGTAGCTTCTCTCTAAATCAAAACTAGTAATATCCTCCAAGTGATGCCTGTCTACAGTTAAATGTTATCAGTCGCCTATTTCAGCCCAGGTTGGCCGGAATTCACTTAGCCACATGGTTACAGGGGTTGTTCACCTTTATATTAACTTTTAGTATGATGTAGAGAGTGATATTTTGAAACAATTTGCAATTGGTTTTCATTTTTTATTATTTGGTGGTTCTTTAGTTATTTAGCTTTTTGTTCAGCAGCTCTCCCTCCAATTTGCAATTTCAGTCATCTGACTGCTAGTGTCCAAATTACCCTAACAACCCTTCGTTGATTTGAAGAAGAGACTGGAATATGAATAGTAGAGACCCTGAATAGAAATACAAAGCAACAACAACATTTTTTGCAGTCTTACTGAGCAGGCTCGGATTTGTGGGAGGCCACAAAGGCCTGGGCCTAGGGCGGCAAACTTTTAGGGGCGGCCTCTTGCTAAGGAGCACCAGTTCTCCGGCATTTGCACTACAGGGAGTTGCGGCAGCGGACGATAGGACTGTGTGGTCACGTCTCAGACGTGCTTAGGGGCGACCGCAACTGAAATCCTGCCCTGCTACTGAGCATTTATTTTTAGATGGGGTCAGCGCCCCCCCCCCCCATTTGAAAGCTGAAAAGAGTTGGAAGAAGAAGGCAAATAACTAGCAAACTGTAAAAAAAAATAATGAAAACCAATATATGCTTAGAATTACTGCTTAGTAATTCTTAGAACATACTAAAAGGTGAACTGTCCCTTTAAGGCCTCAAGAGCCTATCCTGTTCCTTCCTTCTTTTGCTTCACAATGCATTGTAATTTATGCCTAAAGGTGAGTTTTATATATATATATATATATATCACGTGCAATTTGTAAGGCTTGTTGGCTTCACTGTTGCACCTGATCTGAACTGTAAACTCTTTTAACCCTAACTTTTCTCTTGATCACTCCAATGTGTGAGTGGCAAAATGCTGGGAAGAACCTCTGTGCTATTGTCATAGTGTTTGACCTTGAAGTTCCCCTTGGAGGTCAGGCCTCCCCTTAATTCATAACAAGGTTACAGATACAGGAAATACTAGTGCAACCAACCTCTAGTATCCAACCAGTCTCTAAGACAGCAAGTAC
>CM044445.1:100248375-100261356 GCA_024363595.1 Xenopus borealis | reverse complement strand
CATATTATGACTCTCTACATGCAGAATTTGTGCCAAAGGCAGTTATTTTGTTTGTACTGGAATCAGTTATTTGAGTCAGCTCTCATGTATCTGCTAGGAAAGGTAGCACCCTATAAGATGTGTCAATGAATATCTGACACCCAACTGCTGCAAGAAGACAGAATGAAGGCAAACAGATGCCGAACGCAGGATAGTGAAGATTTATAAAGTATTGTATTTCAGTATGATGAAGCTTATATTTCATTTTAACAATAGTTCTCCTTTAAAAAGCCTTCAAACAGAGCCACTGCCACCAGTCCTACAGTTTGGAAACCACTTGTCCTAAATCTATGCCACAACGGGTATTTTCATTCCAATTGCTTAAAAACAACAGAAATTACCCAAGCTGCTCTCCAGTAATTACAATAGGAAGTGATTGAGCAACTTGCGGTATCTCAACACATCACCCGTAAACATTTACTGGCACAAGACATGTGGTGCCATACGGCAATAAAAACACCTCAGGTGCCATAACACTAAAGCAGTGTGCAGAGCACAAAAACTAGTAAGGTTGTGTTTATAAAAATAGTTCTAACTTTATTGTGTTGGACAGTGCTTGTGATAAGGACACTAGTCGTTGCAGGAGACAGCATATTTTTGTACTATCACAAACAAACCTATTTTTACCTTTCTGATCACTCAGACTAAGATCAATGCTGGAATAAAGAAGGACTTTCAAAGGGGTAAGACAGCAATGGATTTCTCTGCCCTTTCTGAGCAGCTAAAGCAAGACTGCTATGTCATGTTATGGCTCAATACATCATCCAGCAGGTCAGCTTTTATAGAGTCACACACACTGTTAATATTTAATAGGAAATGAGTTTAAACAACTTGTATCTGGAGTGATTTGTTAAGGGCACACGCAATATAACACGATGAATAGGCTTCTGATTTGCAAGCTGGCTGAAGAAAAAGTCCCAACTTCTTATTCTGCCACTCAGCACCCTTTTTTCTGATGGGGCTTTTACTCAGAATAAACAACAAAGGCGTCTCTGTGCTCTCAGTTCTCTAGAGTCACGTGCCTTCCTTATGTTGATGACGTGGCAGTCCTGACATTCACCCTTTGTGGTTAGCTCTGACCTTGTTTACAGGCGAAGGCAAAATCATAATAGCAACTGTCGTGAAGGCACAAAGCCGCACTACCCGCTGTTATTGTGTAACCAGAGGCCGGCAGTTTAGACTGGGTGCCTGTCTCATGGGAGTAGTGTCCCAGTCACAGCACAGACTCTCCCCCTGCCATTTGGAACAGGATACAGAGCAAACATTGTCAGACTGTTACATCTTATCTGAATAATCCCATTGCTGAGGACAGATGTTGAAAATACCAGACAATTACATAGCAGATGAAGTCGAAAAAAGACTCATCTGGCTGATCTAGAGGATTATGGGAAAAACCAATCTGAAACCCCCTCCAATTTATCTTAAAAATTCTTCCTAAATTCAAAATAGCAACAGACCAGGTCCTGGATCAACTTTGTGCCAGGAGTGTCCATTTCAATAGCCTTGTATTTTTTTACCTTGCTAGAAGGTCAGCTAACCCTTTCTTAAAGCTATCTAATGGATTTGCCAGTAGAATCACTTCAGGGGAGAATTCTACAACTTCACTGCTCTCGTGTCAAAACACTGTCTTTAAATCTAACCACATTTTCAGTGGTTTTAACGTTATGTGTAAACAGAATTGCTAGAATCTGTTTGTCCCTTTGACTACTGCTTGTTCTGACTGTTGGAAAATGACTTGTAAAGATGCATAGAAGGCATTGGGCATCATTTATTGCTACAACAACACAGGTGCAGAGGAAAAAAGTGCACACAATTGCTCCCCTTAGTGCTTATACACTTTGGACTTGGAGCAGGGGCAGTGCTGTGCTTTACCTTGTGCCAGTTTGTGTGTATCTCAATGTACTGCCAGCTTTAGAGTTCCTACAGAGTTGCATACTTTGAACTCACTATGGTATCATTATGGCCATCTCCTTACATCCCACCCCCTTTCAACTGTTGCACAGAATTTCAATTTCTGTCCTCCACCTCCTTTATTTTCTGGATGTTCTCCCTCCAGGCAGCCATCAGTAGGTCTGTGACGAAGCCAACTGACTTTTTTGCTGCACAGAAGTAGAAATAGGCAAGTATCAGTTTCCATCCAACATTAACTGCCTGGGGGGACAAAGCATCTTGTGACTGGCGCCATTTGTCTTATGACAGCCACATGGCACAGAAATAATAACAAGCACAATGGTGGCAGACATCCCCTTTGCAAGGCCATGATCCGATCCCAGGAAATAATCCCAAACTATTGCATTTACCACCCAAACAAATATACAGATATTTGCATATGCACAGACAGAAAAAATGCCATGTTGTGTGGCATTAGCCTAATGGTCATTGTGTGGACCCTGATGGCACACAAACATAATTTTGCTCAGTTTGTTATAAATAGGATCTGTGCAATGGCAGAGGCATTCCCATCCTATATACAATTGGCCTAATGTAATGCTATTCTCCTGCATCTCAAGCTCAGTAGAGGTTGGTGGACGTGAGTTCCATGGTGCTGATCAGGGTTATTGGGCACATTTTACTCTACAGCCAGTTGGCCAGATTTCACATCAGGTTTAAAACAACTACTTTTCAAAGGTCAAAGCACACAAGAGGCCATTTCTGGGTTTAGTGACTTCTGAATAGCAGGTAGTTTCCACACCTGTTTATGTAATATTGTGCACGCAACTGCCTCTGCTTCAACATATAGTAGGTTAAGTCTGGATTCCTGCCAACTATTACGTCTTCAGATACCAAAGATAAACAAGGCCTGCAAAGTGCAAGTAGGGGATAAAGGTGCTTTGGGTTCCTGCCAAAACAACAAACCTTATGAAACAGACAGTATATTACTCCAGTTTATCCTATTCAATAATATAATCACTTTTTAGACCATTTTCATGTTCTCGCTGCAAAGAATTTGATTGAACTTCTATCATCTTATGAGATTATGGCCGCGGGCTTCAATAAAAAGCATTGTACACAGTGAATAATAAAAGGGGGTAAACAGACACTGAAAGTGTTGTTGTGCACTAAGCTCCACTGTCTCTGGCTTCCCATCACACGCTGGCATCACAAAGCAAACCTGCAAGTATGCGGCATTTGGAAAACAAAATAAGGCTACATATTTTAAAGGATACAGCAGTTTAGTGGGGGTCATCCTGACAGGACCCTCAATTCTCATTACCAGAGGCCGACAAAATAGATTTCTGCGATTCAAAATAGGAGTGGACCACAACACGAATAGACTGCATAGTGGGTGGAATTGAGGGCCCTGCAGTTACGTCAGCCTATGATAACAAACCTGTTGAATTGCAACATTATTCAGTGCAGATGTAGCTCTGTCAAAATGATTAATAATAATAATATGATCTAATTTTAACTTAAAAACAAGAGGAGTTTCTCATTTATATTTTCTCTGAATATCCTTCAACAGAAATTCAGACTTGGGCCTAGGCAGCCTTTTGGAGTCCAACATTATCTTAACAGTGACCCTGCTCTAATATTCCACAGATATCTCAAGCAGGGAATTGGTATTTGCCCTATAGGAGATGCAGTGTGCAAAGTGCACTTTCAGACACAATTGCCATGTTTTTCCCCCACAATGTAGCTTTTTTCCTAGAATTCCATCATTGTTGAGTCACCGGGGGAAGTTGCACCTGACACAATTGTGGGTGATACATTGAGGCAACTCTGCACTTTGACATAAACCAAAAAGTTTTCAATGTCTGGTTGTCATCATTTTCGCCATTCAGGATGACAGTAATGAGTGCTTACAATTCTTGTTGTGCATCTCTGTGATGCAGGGTACAGTGGAGGGCTGAAACTATTGGAGGTGTATGTACAGTATGTATGTATACTTTTATTTGTATAGTGCTCCTTGAGGGCAAAGCACTGTACAGCAAAACAAGAAATTAGTAGTAACAAACAAGGGCTCACTGTAATAATAAGTAACAATAAGTGCATTAATAGAAATACCATTCCCATAAACAAAACATAAATACAATACAGATTAAGTTCTCGGTGTCAAGAAGACATAGGGCTTACAGTCTAAATGGAAGGTTAAAGACACAATTCAGAGGGGGCAGACAAAAAGCAGCAACATTCAATTTGGAATAGGAGACAAGCAACTGGACTAAGCACAGCTATACAGGAGTGCAAGGAGCCATTACTGAATAGGGTTTTGTGTATTACTGACTGAGGGGGGGTGGAGTTTGTGCTTGTGGTCATAAGTGACCCTTTATAGCTTATTATGTGATCTGTTATCCAGAAACCCATTATCCAGAAAGCTCTGAATTACAGAAAGCCCATTTCCCATAGACTCCATTTTATCCACATAATCCAAATTTAAATTATTCATTATTGGAAGCAAAATCAGCCTATTTGGGTTTAGGTAATGTTTACATGATTTTCTAGTAAACTTAAGGTATGAAGATCCAAATTACAAAAGATCTGTTATCCGGAAAACCCCAGTTCCCGAGCATTCTGGATAACAGTTCCCATACCTGTATATCTTATATCCAATTGAAGTTTAAGCAAACTCCCCATTCACTTAATCCTTCATGGAGGGGTAGCCCCAGGGTCTGGGGATCTTTGCTCTAGTGTAAGAGGATTTTATGGGTCCTTAGAACCAAGATTGCAATCATGGTGCAGAAATAATGGAAGGCTAAATGTAGGAAGGTGATAAACAAGAACTAGATAAGAACTCAATGCAATACTTTGGCTCTAACTAACTAATAACTGCATTTATGCTGTGCCAATTGCTGTTCAACCCACAATGCACACATCTGGGCTGTCAGTTACTACACTCACTGGTACTAATTGGAATGTAAGATATAGAGTAGGCAGCAGAACTGTATCAAAGCAGTGACCATTCTGTTGATGTCACCTCCATGCCAATTGCCATCAACTATAATTAACCTGCTGCTTAACAACAGGGTATTTTATCTCTTAATGTCAGCCTGACATTTCATTCATCAGACTAATAGCCCTTCTGGAAGGAGTTTACTGAAACTTAACCCATGGCTCAGCCTTCATGTGATTTTAGCAATTATAACATAAAGGACAGCAGACAGAGACAGATCTCAGTGGGACACCAGGAATGACCCCATGCATGAGCCACAGGAGCAATTCTTTTATTAGAGCCATGCGGATGTGAAGGGATTTACTACCTTATCAGCAATATTTTTGTTGGATACAAATACATTCATAAATAAATAATAAGCATGCATCAAAACAAATGAAGAACCCATTAATCTTATGACCTGACACAGTAAACTAGAGATTTCTGAGGTTTTTTTTTCCTGTATGAAACAAAAATAAAAATTAAGAAAAGGCAGGCAAATATAAATGTTTGCTCCAATTGGGTTGGCGGACCCAGCTGACCCAGACCCAAACCACATCTGCAATGTTCACTGCCCTGCTGCCCTTCCCTGATTGCAGCAAAGTAAAAGATATACATGTAAGGGGGAGGGACTGGCAGTGGTTGATGCATGTACAGCTAAAGGGGGCCCCTGAGGGGGTGTAGGGGCCCTTGTAGTAATAGTCGCAGTGGGCCTCACACACCCCAGTCAAATGCTGGCAGCAATACTATTGTACATGAGCTGTATATTGCAAGGTGGAGGGAGGGGATGGTACACAGATTGGGAACAATATATTTATTAACACACCAGTCTGTTTTCTATTGCATGTTGAATATCACCCTAGCCCAGTGTTTTTAAGACCTTTTCAGTTCTAGCCCCTCTTGAAGGTTCAAGCATTGGCTAGGTCACCCCTCCACAACCTAATGAAATGAGAATAGAAACTGCTTTTAACTAGGTTCTCTTTGTAGCAATGGTTGACAATATACTAGTCCTGCACTTTTTATTTATTAAAACATCTATAGCAGGGGTCCCAACCTTTTTTAGTTTCGAGGCAAATTAATTTTCTGGGACCGGGGGTGGTGGGGGTCGAGGGGATGGGGGTCAGCATCCAATTCAGTGCACGAGCGTCCAATCCTGGTGAGCTGGCGTCTATTTTGGCGCTGGAGTCCATTTTGGCACACCAGGTAAAGTATTTTTCAGTATTTTACCGGCCTGGCTGGTATTTTTGATGGTTGATCCCAATGTTATTAATAGGAAAAAAAGATCAATATATAGGAAGGCCGGTATTTTTTTCAAGAAAAGGTGGCAACCCTAACTCCAGGACTGCCCACGGTCGGAGGATCCCTGATCTATAGTACTGTAGAATTCTAAATACAACTTGGGAATGGATGCATCTTCTCAGGTTAGCCATTGAGTTTAAAATCTTACTGCACTGCAGGTTATTCGTTTAGATATTTATATATGCAGTTAATATAAGTGTATGGAGGGGTCAGTGTGTATGTATGGACGCTGGGTTTCATTTGGAGGGGCTCAACTTGATGGACTTTGGTCTTTTTTCAGTCCATCTTAACTACATAACTACAGCATGTACTGTATATTTGCACAGGTATAATACACAAGACCCATGAATATCCTTTAAATTATATCCTTATCAACGGTGCTTAGTGATGTCATTGGTTATAATCAGAGCTTAGTGATGTAATTTCTGTCACATGACTCACTCACTGAAACTTGTGCATTATAATAAATAAATGTCACAGTTGCAAAACATGAGGATATTAGAAGTCACCTTGGAGTTCCATGACCTGTATATAACACTTGGCCTTTGTCCTCATGCTTTTATATGATCATGCAACTCCTCAGTAACTTATAATATCATTATATTTTACAATAGGGGGTATTTTATTCAGTAAACATGTGCACTGAGTGTCATTTGGAGGGGTTTAACTTGATGGACTTTGGTCTTTATTCAACCCAATGTAACTGTGTAACTATGCATGGGTATCTCAATAACCAACATGCATGTGGCATTTAGAGGGTCTCTTCCCAAAACCCTGCACCTGATATTATTGCCCCAATATCCTCCTGCCTGCGTGCATTTTCAGATGTTAAACCTGTCTCATTTGCCTGGTGTGCAGCAGTTTCAGGTTTCAGGAATAATAAGGACTAAAAGGATAAATGATAGACATCCATTTGAAGCAGTAAGCTAAGCAACATAACAGGCAAGCAATGAGATTAGAGGTGCCTCACAATTGTCCTGAAGCATAAAAACATCTCTTCTAATTGGATATTCACATTGAAAGACTGTTCTTTAGAACAGTAGAACTAGTTACATGTGAACACTGCATACATACCTCCCAACTGTCCCTTTTTCGGAGAGACGGTCCCTCTTATTAGAGCTCAACCCGCAGTCCCTCATTTGTACTGGAAAGTCCCTCTTTACTCTGCACTGAACAGCCAGGACAAGAAACAAAGTTTCTAACTTAATTGGCTTTTGGCAGAGAGCCCAGAACAGCTAACCGGTGCAATTAAGATACTTTGTAACAATTTTGAGATAAGAGAATAAGTAATTGTAACAGTTTAGATAAGGAGAAATATTTTCAGACTTTCCTAACCTGCCAAATTTTGTAAAATGAACATGGTAATTAGGGGGTGTGGTCACAAAGTTGGGTGTGGTCAACAAATTTAGCCACACTACAAAAAATAAAATGTTGTCCCTCTTTTTACTTCCAAAATGTTGGGAGATATGCTGCGTATCTTGTCAGCTCTATACAAATAAATGATGATGATGATGATGATGCATATGGTTACTGTATTATTCACTTGCTATACTCTGTAGCTTTCCCTCTGTGTCTAGTTTCTAGGAATTCTGCATTGTTTTCTGACCTATGGATGTCACACAGCTTTCCATTGTTTCCTGTTGTTGTAACAACCCAGTACAGCTGGTATCTGCAACTGTCCAAACAATGGGCATTTTTAGTTGTGGGGAATTTGACTGGAGCAGTGTAACACCTGGGTAATGTTGGATATAATATAATTTCATTTATTATGTTGAGAAAACAAATATGCACTGTGTCTGCATCAGCAAATACACTACATTTCAGAAACCTTACCAGTGTTGCTTCAGGCTGATAGTTTGAACTAAATACAAAGAACAAGGAATAGCTGTCCATTAAAATGGTATTAAAGTTTCCTATTATGGAATGTGAAACAATAGCTAGTACTCCAACAACAACTAATCATAATGTACTTTGATTGGCTCTTTGCACATGTATACTACATCCTCTACTATATGCAGTTATTCTAGTGCTGTTGCTATGCAGCACTTAGATTGTCAGCTCTGTGGGACAATACTGGTACATTATCCTTACGGGTGTTTCCAAACAGTGCTAGTGTGTTCTGAGTTTTTTGTTGGCCCAGTCACATCACTTACAGCTGTGGGCTCTTCATGCCAAGTCGATTTTGGCTCTGTCTACTAATAATTGTTTGTGGCGGTGAGCCAGGGACAGCAGCCAGATTCTGTCTCACTTGACTGAATGCGAGACGCAGAGTTTATTAATTCACCGTGAGCCCCATTGTCTGGGCTCCGGCCTGCGTGTTTATTTACTTCAGCAGGGCCTGTATTGACTCAGGCAGAGCATGGCCTGGCTGCATTGTTTAACTCTACAGCGACCTCGTGTAAACTTTGTGAGGTGCTCAAAACAAGGAGTTAGTGCTCAGGGACAGCTGGCGTTCTGAAGCCTCCACACTCAATGGGCCTTAGTTACAAAAAAGTGCTCAACTGTATTTGCACCTGATCAGTGACTGGGGATAAACAAATTCCACAAATATATTCTGCATCAAAGTGGGGGACAAAGGGGACTGTAACAGACTATTAACCAGGGGCTGCTTTAAAAACCTATAGTAAAACAGGGGACCACTGCCAACACTGGTTGTCACCATTGCTCTTTTACGGCCCAAGAACATTCCACTGTGGATCAAGGAACTTGATCATGATCATTAGAGAATTCAAACAGGAAAGTACAGACAAGGAGGAACAGGGTCAGCAACAGGTAAAGGGTCACATAACGTATTCAGGACCAAGTAAAGGATCAAGGCAGTATCAAGGCCTGACAGTTTATACTGTGGACCAAGGAGGAAGGTGTACCACAGACTGGCAGAAATAGTCCAATTAGAGATTTAAAAGAGGTTAAAGGAACTCAAACTCAATAAATAGACAAAAATCAAGACAGGGAGCAATCAGAGAAGATAGGGATCAAAGCAAAAGGGTCAGGAACCAGAAATCAGTTGAATAGCAAATATTGCACACCCAGGAACTCACAGAAGTAATGAACCACAGGTCTTTAGCAAACTTTTATCTTGAATTTGGTGCCAAACTGAAGTATGATGACATGAGGCATGGGATCTGCCATCTTGAATGTGTCACCAAAGAGGAGTGCCATTCGGCGCACCTCACAGGCAAACATTGAGACAGTTTAGTCAGAACCAGGCAGAGGGTCAGGACAGGCAGTGAGATAATCCTGTATGTAATAATGTCATAGATATATTCCCAACATTATACTGCCAGCTTGTATAAACATACATAACATAATGCCATAGTTATATGACCAACATTTTTGAACATTATTGGAAGACCCCTGATCATTTTCCAACAAATTTGGCCAAATTAGAGCCTCTGGATAAAATGACCTCATAAGAGCACTGACACTAACAAACCCAAACCAAAACTAGACTCACAGTCCAAAACAGCTAGGTTTTACAGAAAAAGTTATAAGAAAAATAAAGTACATGTATAAATGGAGTATATTGACCCCTTTAATGGATAAGTGACTAATAAACATATGAAGGCACAGCAGTCACATCTAATATAAATAAAGAACTGCAAGATACAACAGAGCCAAGCATATGACCACAAGTAAACCACTAAAGATTTGTAAGCACCGTCCCCCCTCCCCGTGCTGAAAGGGAGAGATATATAATATGTGAGCAGTGCTGACTCTCACTACTTGACTATATGCACAGCACACATCAATTTATCAGGCTCCCAGAAAGCTACATTTAGCAGAACTCCATTATAAGAACTGGACTGGATTCATGGGAAAAGCTATTCATATCTTGTAACTTTCCTAGAAGTAATTTTATTTCTGAAATGTTTAGAATTTACATTCGAATAAAAATTCTAGTCAATGAATTTCTTTTAATTATGTTTTTTTGTGATAGTTACTCAACCTCTTCCATTTGTCTTATCACTTATCATAGGCCACTGTGGCTACAGCGCTGGGATTAGAAGGATGTTCAGTTGGTGAACAGTTGCTGTATTGTCTGTGTTCCATTGGGAGACTTCAGCTGTTAGTATTTTTCAGGGACTTAGCTGGAGGGCAGAAGGCTGGACTTGTTTTATTTTTTGCCCTACATCACACATGCTTATGCTAAATATTATAATTGTTGTCTTTTATCTTTTATCAGCCTTTTCCCCACTAGGAGCCTCTGTAAATTTGTTTGCCCAAGGAAAATGCCATCTCTATCCAACCCTAAACTTTACCT
Organism: Xenopus borealis; assembly: GCA_024363595.1. Taxonomy (NCBI): domain Eukaryota; kingdom Metazoa; phylum Chordata; class Amphibia; order Anura; family Pipidae; genus Xenopus; species Xenopus borealis. The sequence goes on along the minus strand of CM044445.1, from coordinate 100,250,884 downwards.
TCCGGCCTTCTGTTCCCAACCCTAAACCTTACCTTCCTGGACTTCTCTGCCCAACCCTACACCTTACCTTCCATCTCTGCCCAGCCTTATACTTTACCTTCCGACCATCTCTGCCCAATCCTAAACCTTACCTTCCTGGCCATCTCTGCCAAACTTTATACCTTAGTTTCTGTCCTTCTCTGCCCAACCCTATACCATACCTTCCTGGCCATTTTTGCCCAACCCTAAACTTACCTTCCTGGAAATCTATGACCAACCCTAAAACTTACCTTCTTGGCCATATCTGACCAACACTTAAATGTACCTTCCTGGCACATGTGAATTTGCAACTGTAAGAAGCCACCAAAAAACACTCACACTTTGCCACCGTAGCACATAGGGCGAATATTTCCTTTTCCCCATGAGCTGGCACAGCACTATAGGTACATAGAACCCTTGTGCTACATACTTGCCTCTAACCTGGTGTCAGGGAGGGAGGTAGTCAGGATCAAGGAGGAAGCCCTTCTGAGAGTCCAATAAACGGTACAAAGGAAGGGATGATCCAGAGAGCAGTCAAATGTCCAGGCAATAGTTCAGATAGACAGGCAGCAAAGGTTCGAAAACAGGAAACAGGCAGGAGTCAATATCAGAATCAGACAGAGTAATAACAGCACCCAGGAACACCAAACACGGTGACCTATACTTGGACGCAAAAATGGCGTCCTGTCTATCCTTTTAAACATGTTTTGGCACCAAGATCGGCACAGTTGCTGTGACGCGATGCTCCATGCGTTGGTTGGGGCGCACTGACGTCATCACGCCGCCGCTACTACCCATGTGACGGCCCAGGGGCGTAACTACAGAGGAAACAGACCCTGCGGCTGCAGGGGGGCCCAGGAGCTATAGGGGCCCCATGAGGCCCTACTTCATATACAATTACAATAAATATTGGTAAAACATGTCAACTACTGGACATTTTGGGGGCCTGAAAAATAATTTGCTGTGGGGCCCAGTACGATCTAGTTATGCCACTGTGACGGCCATGGGTGCCGCCATCTTGGGAGTGCCGCCGGCAAGAGAAGATGTGTCGCCTGGAGCTTCGAGTAACGCTCTGTGCGGCGTTCCTGACACTTATGGGCCAAAATTAGGTTAAAAACGTGGTGGAGTTCAGTAGGGATGGTTCTGCTATGGTGGCCTCGTAAGCTTCATGTGAGAAGGTTACAAGGGAAGAGAAAAGTTTTGGATTATCATAAGAATAAATAGGTCATTTCAGAGAGCACTTGGGGATAACACTGGAGATTTATTGTGGGGCTTTATATTTTCTTTAGGCATATCCCGTATGTATCAGTTGAACAAAAATAATGATCATCTGCATGCCAACCAAGAGACTCAAAAGTGCATTGCTTTAGACTGCAGAGTTTCCCTTCAGTGTTTGGGGGCTACTGGATACCGCCCAGTGATCCTTAAGGTATAGTTCCATGGGTATTAACCCAACTGAGGATACTGGTTGCAGCACACGCACAGTGTTTACAATGATTCCTGAATTGAGTGCGGGGGCACTAGGTGACAACCTTTGGACTGGTGGCACCCTACCAAATGGCCTAACCTTTTTCTAGTTTTAATCAGCAATTTAGATTTTTTTAGTGCAAAGAAGCAGGGGTGTAACCTAAGCTCCCTGTGCTGTAAAAACTATATTTGGGCCCCTGTTCTACTATGAGTAAAACCTGCAGTCCCTCACTCACCCCCACACAGGAACATCTGGAGAGAAACAGATCCAGAAATCCTGTCTTCAATCAAACAAAAAGTACCAGGCAGGGTCATCAAGAAGCTTTCCAAAGAAAACACTAGTGAGGAATAGAAGTCAATAACATCAGAACGGTGCAAGTATTTATTCCCTGCTTACTATATCAACCCCTGCAATACAGTGTAATATATTAATAATACTAGAGGCTTTCATTTATCTACTGGCATATCAACTCTACGAAGCCCTTGCAAGCAATGGAAGAGTTTATACTGAACACCACTGAGGGGATCCTTCTGAATTCTGGAGAGATGCCAGTGTTGCTTGCATATTTTATCATGTCTGTTACTGCTGTTTGACAGATTTCATTAAGTGTGTGTCTATGGAGAGAGGGCTTTATTAACTGGGTGTATTCTTAAGAAATTGCAATGAAGATGTCCACAGGCGTGTTTAAAGGTAACATAAAGGACTGGCAGTTTGTAAATAACATTGAAAGTAAAAGTGTTAATCTGCGCAATACATTACTATGGTATGGGACCTGTTATCCAGAATGCGGTGGTTTCCCAAATAAGGGATCTCCATAATTTGGATCTTCATACCTGAAGTATACTTGAAAATCATTTAATTATTAAATAAACTTGTTGGGATCAAGTACATGGTACTGTTTGATTATTACAGAGAAAAAGGAAATCATTTCTAAAAATATTAGTTATTTGATTACAATGAAGTCTTTGGGAGATGGCCTTCCAGTAATTCAGAACTTTCTGGATAACGGGTTTCCGGATATAT
>CM044445.1:100237931-100248365 GCA_024363595.1 Xenopus borealis | reverse complement strand
TCAGTGCAGCGAAAAACTGGACTTTCCACTACAAACGAGGGTTGAGCTGTCAAAAGAGGTACTGGGGTCTATGGACACACGGTTTGGGCAAATCACCTCTTCTTCAGGTGACTAATCTCCCCGAAAAGCCTTTCCGAAGAAAGCTCTCGAGGAAACTTGGGGCGACTTCGGAAAATGAAGCACTCTGAGTGCCATCCCTCATAGCGATTCTAGCCAGGAGGAAGCTGATTTTGATTCTAGCCGGTTATTTTATTTGTATGCCTTCAGGAGATTATGAAAGAAGAGGCGATTTGTCGCTGTGTCTCTGCCATTACATTTGAATGTGGCTCATGGCCCGGGTAGAAAAGGTCTGGAAGTTTCATATGAAAGGGAAAGAAATACAAATTGCATACCTTATAAATTACATTTACCATAAGTTAATAAGTCCCCAGGGGTCTGATAAGTATTCCAGGTGTCAGTATTTAGGGTAACGCCAGATGCGAAGATTCGGGGAGATTCGTCACCTGGCGAATAATCGCCTGGCGACTAATCTCCCCAACTGCTTCCCCCTGCCTTCCAGCTGCTTAATGAATAATCGCCTGCACCTATTCACACGTGGCGCTGCGCTTTCCCGAAATCACTTGAAATTGCCTAACGAGACAACTTCGATTGACTTTGGAAAACGCAGCGCTGCGTGTGAATAGGCGCAGGCGATTATTCATTAATCAGCTGGAATAGGCAGGGGGAAGCGGTTTGGGGAGATTCTCCCTGAATCTTCTTGTCTGGCCTAACCCTTAAGGGTAGTGACACACTGACAGATTTGGGGAGATTTATTTGCTTGGCGACTAATCGCCTGTTCTTCTGAGCGACAATCTCCCCGAACTGCCTTCACGTGTCTTCCCTTCCGCTATGATGAAAAGTCTGCCAGTGTGTCACTACCCTAAGGATTATTTTAAAAATCGTGCCGCTCCGTGTGAACACGCGCCGGCGTTTTTAAGCCTCGCCGGTGCCTAGCTATTCGGGGAGATTCGGGGGCGATCCGTCGCGGCGAGAAGTCGCCAGGCGACGGATCGCCCCCGAATCTCCCCGTCTGGACTAAGCCTAAGAGTTAAATCTGTTCCTCAACAGCCAAGACTTCAACCACTTTGCCTGTGGTTCTTATAATGGGGCCCCATGGGCACAGGTCACTTGGGACATGGGTGTACAGGTGAATATCGGAAGTGTAAAAACACACTAAGGCCCTCTCTTCTCATTTCTGTAACAGGCTGAAGGGCATTTCTGTATCCGTTTACCTTATTTCAGGTCATGCAGGTCTCCGTTGGGAATGAACACTTCAGTAGTTTCCAAAGCTGCCCTCGGCCATGCCCCCAGAAGAACAGGTTTCCAAGAGATACATGGATAGGTGCATGGTGGTAACCTTTATTAGCGCAGGTGAAACTGTCAATATTGTTCCCGTGGGGGTTCACTGAACTCGTCATTGCTGGGGTGCACTGAGGACATGTTTGGAAGCAATGCCTTTATGCCTTGGCAGATGCAGCACAGAAGATTTTCTCCATGAAGAAGAAAATTACAAGTGGCCCTAGGGGATTTCAGTCACACTGACTACAGAAACTAATGCTGACAAGTCACACACATGTGGCAGGCATTTGCATGTAAACTCAGTGGCAGCAAAGAGTTAAGCAGCAGTGTTCCCTGACTCTTACCTAAAGGTGAGACCCCCAGCTGTAAATCACATCTCCAGCTGTCAGTGGAACACAAAGCAGCCTTTTCTTGGAAAGCTTCCTGCTTTGGTTACAGTCTGACAGCTCTGCAGAGTCAGCACAAACTAATCACGGGCTCTATCTGGAGGCAGCATGGCTGAGGGGGAGGGCAGGGGAGAGTGGGGGTGAGAGGGAGAGAGGGGTAAGGGACAATATTGTGGAGGAATAGCTGCTCACTGGGGCCAAATGGATCAAGACTGCAGACAATGACTGGCAAACTGTGGCGCCCCTTGATGGTGCCCGATGAGAAATGAAGTTCAACGACAGCTTGAAATCGACAAGTTATCTGCCAACACTAGCCTAGTACATAACTGTAGAAGCACATAAAAGAGTTTTATAAGCATTAAAGTATATGCACGGGAAAATATTCAGACTTCAGAAGCTACTACTGCAGTAAATTATTAGTGAATAAACGATTCCCTCTTGTAAAATATAAGGATATTATAAGTTACTGAGGAGTTCCATGACCATATATATATAATTCACCAAAGCCGTGAATATCTTGTAAATGATATCCTTATAAACGGTGAGTTCTGATGTCATTTCTGTCACATGACTCACTGAAACTTGTGTATTATAATAAATAAAGTACCCCCAGTTGCAAAATATGAGGGATATTAGAAGTCACTTCGGAGTTCCATGACCTGTATAAAAACACTCTGCCAGCCTTCGGCCTAGTATTTTTATATGGACATGAAACTCCTCGGTAACTTATGTGTGTGGTAAAGAACACATTGATTTTACTACTTCCATAGGCCATACACACATAGATTTTATTGTATATCAGACAAACAGTCATAAAAGCAAAAATTCTGTATTTAGAGCCATGACTTGTTAAATGGGTATAAATAGCAGGCAGTAAAATAGTTCACCTTTAAGCAGGCTTGGACTGAGAGTCAAAATAGGCCCTGCCATTTCAGGTAAAGACAGGCCCAATCAGCCCAAACAGAGGCCCAATCAGCCCAAACAGAGGCCCAATCAGCCCAAACAGAGGCCCAATAAGCCCCCACCAGCCCACTAAAAACTGACTTTCTATGGGACCTTATAGCAGCCCCGCTGGCATTTGCCAGAACCCACAGATTGCCAGTCCGTGGCCTGCCTGCTAATTTTTAGTATGTTAATAGAATCTTCTATATGCAGCATTTCAGTTAGTCTTTATGTTTGTAGACTTCTTCTGCCTCTTTCCTGCTTTCAAATAGAAGCTATTGATCCCAGTAGCCACATCATACTACAGTCACTTATCCCCCATATGTAATAAAAGGCACTAATGCTGGCTGTAGATGCAAAGATTTGATTGTACAAATCTCTATTTCATATGATTGTCGGCCTGTGTATGGATTGACATTTTTCGTGTGATGGCAATCAGTTGTTCAGTCAATCAGACAGGACAGAACATTTCTGTATGCTACCGATAATATCTCTGGACCTGTTCTTATATCTATGAGGCAGCTGTTATCTTATGTTAGGGAATTGCTATATGATTACCTTCCCATTGTTCTGTTGTTAGGCTACTGGGAGGGGAAATGGAGGGGTGATATCACTCCAACTTGCAGTACAGTAGTAAAGAGTCATTGAAGTTTATCAGAGCACAAGTTACATGACTTGGGGCAGCTGGGAAATTAACAATATGTCTAGCTGCATATCAGATTTCAAAATTAAATATAAAAAAATCTGTTTGCTCTTTTGAAAAATGTATTTCAATGCAGAATTCTGCTGGAACAGCACTATTAATCCCATGACAGTATCCCTTTAAGAGTTAATTTGAAGGTGAATTGTTTGTTGATGAGATCCGACCGCCCAAATCTCCTCTATTGTGATACGGTCGTTGGGCCCTAATACCCATGATCAGATCAGCCTGATATCACCCACCTCAAGGTGTGCATATTGGGGAGTGATCATCGCCAAACGAGCGGATCTCTCCGTGTATGGCCACCTTAACAATGTAAGTTCTTTGGACAGGGATGTGTATATTCATGGGCTGTGTATGTGATCGTACAAGGCACAGCTGGGGTTTGTGGCGATAGGACAGACACAGGCAATCATCGACACTCCAGCTGTTGCATAACAAAAAAATGAACTCCCAGCATATTCCAACTCAGCTGGGAGTAGTAGCAGTATGCATTTTGAAACATTACCTGGTCAAGAGTTATTAGGTCATTCAATCCTAGAATGACATCATTCCAGATGTCAGTAAAATGAAAGATATATGGCAATGCATGTGGTACTATTGCTGGGCTAGGGGATGAGATTTACCCAGCATCCCGCTGTGCATGGCTAGAGAACAGCTTCCTCAAAAACCAGAGGCCAGCTTACATTAACATTGGCACCAGACTGCAAAAACGCATACCTCCCAACATTTTAAAAATAGAAAGAGGTACATAAAGATTTTCTGAGTGGAGTGTGGTGAAAATGTTTTGACCATGCCCATTGGTGTGGCCACATACCCTAATTAACATTTTACAAAATTTGGCTGGTTGTGAAAGTGTGAACACATTTCTGTGGTTTTTATGTGTTAAGTGCAAGTCACAGTTTCCACAAGAGACCTGCTTATCTTAAATTGTCACAATTGCTTCTTTGCTTATCTTAAATTGTCACAAAAGTATCTAAGTGCACCTGCCATGTATTCTAGGCTCTCTTTAATTAAGGTGTTTCCGGTTGTTCATTGCAGGAGATCAAAGAGAAAGCCGGTACATTTCAGTAACAATCCCAGACTGCAAGCTGACCTGTCAAAATTGCAAAAAAACTGGACAGTTGGGAGGTTTGCAAAAGCTTAGTGCAGAGAATAGAAGCTGTGGAGCAGAACCAGACCCACTTACAGGATTTGAGGCTCACTTAGGGCCTACTGAGTGAATTAAAGGACCAAACAATGTAAATCAATCATTAGAATTGAAATAGCAATCATTGTTATCCTTTACATGCAAATGAAATCAATATTCTGCTAAAACGTTCTTATGGTAAGGTCACACAAGCAGATTTGGGGAGATTTAGTCACCTGGCAACTAACCGCCTCTTCTTCTGGGTGACAATCTCACTGGACTGCCTTTCTCTGCCTTCCCGCAGGCTTGAATGAAGAGTTGCCAGCGGGATGGCACTTGGGGTGCTTCGCTTTCCGTTTCCCGTTGATGATTTTTCATTGTAGCCAGCGGGAAGGCAGAGAAAGGCAGTTCGGGAAGATTGAAGCGCAGAAGAAGAGGCGACTAAATTTCCCCAAATCTGCCCTTGTGACCTTACCATAAGAATGTTTTAGTAAAATATTGATTTCACCTTGACCAGGTGACTAAATCTCCCCAAATCTTGCCGTGTGCCCTTACCCTTAGGGTCCAGATCATGTGATATATCAAGCATAGTTCAACTATTAAGGCAGATATGCTTGTATTTAGATCTGAGCTCATTGCAGCGTACTGACCTCAGTGAAAGGGTGGTTCATCTTTACGTTAACTTTTAGTATGTCAATATGGATAATATGGCTAATTCTAAGCAAAGTGGTCTTTATTTATTGAATGATGTACCTTCTTCTTCTGACTCTTTTCAGCTTTCCAGCTTCTGTAAAGCTACACATTTAATGTTATTACTACCAGCCTGCCATTGGTACTAGGCACTGATTGATATGTGTATTGATTTTGTAGGTGTAACATACATAGGAAGCAAACACAAGCTTTCTCTTTACATTCTTTTTCTCTATCTCACCATGAAGGATGTAGTAACAATGGCAGAATACAAAAGACTCATGCTACAGTGGGCTCAGAAATTACAAGGAGAATGCTGAAGGAGCCATTCAGCAGTTTCAATATATGTGCATGAAACTATATTCCCAAGTTTGGGATTGGGGTGTCTTCAAAACATTTTTTTGCTGTTGGGCCCAGTGCTTGCATGGGTTTCCTCCAGGTACTCCAGTTTCCTCCCACACTGTTGACTGTAAGCTCCACTAAGCAGGGACTGATGTGAATGATGTAAAAATATCCGTAAAACACTGCAAAATATGTAGGTGCTTTAAAAATGGCATAATAATATATTTATAGGATCTATAATGCAGAAAGTTTGGGACCTGTGGTTTTCTGGATAAGGGGTCTACCTTTAGTCTACTGAGGCCTGGATTTGGTGGGCTGTTGCCCCGAGGCCGCACAGTCCTAGCGCCTGTCCACATACCCTCTCCAGTGCAAGCTGCACTCCCAGTGTCGGACTGGCCCACCAAGATACCAGGAAAAGTCCCGGTGGGCCCAGGTGTCAGTGGGCCCTCATGCTGCTAATTTGGCCAAGTTCATGGCCATTCCCTATTTCTAGAGGCTAAATAGATGTAATAATAGATTATAGTATGTAAAGAAAATACACTAGGAGAATAGAGGTTGAGTGAGTAGAGGAAGAATAATAGTACTGAGAGTGGGCCCCTAGTCTAAAATTCTTTGGTGGGCCCCTAGTGTAAGGTTTTTGGGTGGGCCCCTGATGTCCCAGTTCGACACTGTGCACTCCCCAGTACATCTCGGGAAGCAGCTGGGTGGCATGCCGCCCCTAATACTTTTCCGCCCTAGGCAGGGCTGCTCCTGCTATAAGGCAAAGTGAGAACCTTTCCTCAGGCGGCACGGAGCAGCCAGTTACAAGAGGCGGCAAAAAGCCGCCTCTTGTAACGTTAAGAGCCGAATTTCCAGGTTTCAACCTGGAAATTCAGCTCTACTAGTGCAGAGAGCGCAATTGCGCTCAATGCTCTAGTTATACCGCCCCCTTTTGACCCACTCCGATGCTGATTTTTAAGCGCGGAGCGGGAGGGGGGGAGGCGGCATCGAGGCTGTTGCCTCAGGCGGCGGCAGCCCCAGACACGGCACTGGCCCTAGGCCTCACCACAAATCCGGGCCTGAGTCTACTAAAAATAATTTCAACATTAAATAAACCATATAGGATTGTTTTGCTTCCAATATGGATTCGTGTAGCTTAACTACTATCAAGTATAAGCTACTGTTTTTATTATTACAGAGAAAAAAGTCAATTTTAAGAATTAGAATTATTTGCTTAAAATGCATTCTGTGGGAGATGGCCTTCCTGTAACTTGGAGCTTTCTGGATAACAGGTAATACAGATGTAATAATGATTTGAGGCGCAAATACTACTTGGCCTGTCTCTGGTTTTCCGGATAAGGAGTCTTTGTTGTAACATTGAGGACAAAGCTGTCAGGCCACAAAAACATTTACACAACAGTAAAAGTAACAAGAGGATTATTTTGTTGTGAACATGGACTCCGTCTAGTTTGCTTACTATCAAGTTAAAAACACTGTCTTTGATGGAGAAAAAGCAAATTGGTCAAAAATCAAGAAGACCCAATGGAAACATGTGGCCGTGTTTCAGATCTTTTTTGCAGAACAGTTTTCTGGATAATAGATCCCATACCTGTACGTTGTATCACGCTAATAAAAGTATGCATCCTGCCCCATAAACCTGGATGAAATGGCTTGTAAATGGTTAAGATTTGCCCCATAGATTCAGATGTTATGCTTACAATGTTGTGTTAAAAAAAAATCTTCTTGCAGCAGTTATTGATAATTTTTTTTTGTGACAATTGTGAGTTTAAACCTTAATAAACAGAGTCTGAAACAGGTGGGGAGGCTGCTGTTATCCATGTATCTAATCACTAAACCATACTGCGTGGGGAACGCCAGCCAAGCTTTCATTGGAACCGTGCCAGAGCTGAGTGCCAATTTGCAGGGCGCAAGTAAAATGTGATCCACAGTGTTGAGCAGCCCCTCCACTTCTGATACAGAGCAACGTGCCAACACTTCTTCTGGCACAGCATGTGCTGTGTGTGCGCCAGATATAAATCCCAGCCACTCTAATCAGCAGACACAATAAAAAGAAGCAGATTCACGGTGTCAGAGTAGTGAGATTAATAATAAAATGTGTTGCTGTGATAGTAAAAAAAAAGAGGGATGCATCAGGGTGAGTGTTAAATGATTAAGTCTATATGAACTGTGAAATAACCTCTCTCACACACACAGAGAGCACATCTCCTGATAAGAAGGGTAACTGGAGAATATACATTGTGTAGCCAAATGAATGATGAAGGCAATGTGTATATTCTTGTAACAGAGTCAGAATTCATTTTTCTGATGCAGCATACAGAATCAGAGGACAGAGTTATCCCAAAGAGAATTCCTGCTGGCCCACAACCCAAATGGAATTTCATTACACCTAGAAATTCAACCTAACAAATGGCCTTGGAATTAATAATCTGAGAACGAATTGGTGTCCTTGCACAAATAGCAGAGGGGATTTTTTTAACACCAAACAAGATTTAAGAAGTTGGAGCTGGGAAAATAATTTTTCTCTATATTCCTGGATATATTACTTACCTTGTTCCTGACGGATCCTACTTGACGTGGGCGTTTTGTCACCCAGTGTCGGATCCGACGGAAACGCAAGTCTGCCATGTAGTTCTGCCTTAATATTTGGTACCCCCCTTTTACTGGAACTTTCTCCTTTATTAGGGGCTTGGATGTCTTATAGGAATAATATCCAGGGCTACAGTAATATTTAAGGCTAAGTTTCTAAGTGTGAATATATAGGTGTGTATAAACAAAGTCAGCCCTTGGTATCCCCAACACAATGACAGGAATACGGGCTATTGGGATGAGGACCACATTAACAATCCAATGCATTCAATTCCCTGGTGAGATACTTAAACCTGTCTGATCAATATCTGGCCAATTTTAATCCACATATCAGTCGTATAGTCCAGTCAGTGTTCCCTATACACAGGCAGATACATTGCCAACAATCTGCCAGTGTATGGCCAGTTTATGTATGGCCTTTATACTTCCAAAGACAGTGGCTGGTTACAAGCCAGCTCAAAGGGTCATTGAATGTTATAGAACTGTATTTACCTTGGTGCAGTAAAAGCAGAAGCTGAGTGTTTCCCTTGGATGTTATCCTGCTGACCAGGAAGGGACTGGTTAATGGGTATCACCAACCTGCAAGTGAAAATATATACGCTGGCTACATACAAGGTGTCCGTTTCCTACTGTTTTTGCAGAATGAATTATTAAGCCAACAGGTCTATAGTTAAGACTGACGGCAATTGCTTGGTTTCTTTCAATGCCATTCACTTAGGTTTTCTTTTCATACAACATGGCATAGAGGGTAAAACACCAATAAAATGTTTTTCTGTTTTATTTATACTTCCTTAAACTAAAATTTCAGCATATTACTTCGAGCCTGAGTTCACATTGATTGCCCAGAGACCAACAGGTTCAAAGGAGTTTTTGGTACAAATCTGACCACATGTAATATCTGTGCAGCCTGAGCTCCCATCATTAATCAATTCCCCTATTGGCACATTGTCCCAAACATGAGTGTTCTCTCCAATAACCACTGGCAGCTAGAGTTGCCACCTGGAAGGTATTTTTTTCAGGAAAAGGTGGCAACCCTACTGGCAGCACACACCCTAGATTTATGCTCTCTCTTTCCTTCTTGACATCGGCAGTGGTCTGAGACTCCCCAAGATCTTTGCTTCCCTGTTCATGTGAAAACTGGAAGACAGCCTCGCATCAGGCTTTGTGCTTGGGTGTCTCTTGCCTAAAACTGTGAGCCTCATAGAGGCAGCCAGTAGCTCTCTCAGGCTGTGTCTCTTTGGAAGTGTCCCCTGACTATTCCTGTTACAAGGAGTGTGCTCTGTGTCTCACTGTTAGATTGGAGTGCCGTTTCCACACTGATTCTTACACACATTTGCTGTACTCAATAAAAGTGGGCGCCAGTGTTTATTAAAAACACATAGCTAATTTATTGCTGAGGCTCACAGTAGATCTTACAGCTGTTCCCATAAGGTCTTACTCAGGAATGGTACAGAATTAATAGCTACTCAGATGTCTCTGGCACAAGCAGGGAAGCAGTTATGCCGTCTCAGTGCCAGGTATAGTTGTTTGCTGGCCAGTATTTCAGCAGCCTTCCCAGTAAAATGCACACAAGGCCAGGGCAATGTACTTGGAGATGGAGATGTATTGTGGTCCGGTGGCAGCCCAAGCACTGAACCTCTTTGCACCCAGCAATGCATGCACATGACGTTGGTGGAAGTGACATCATTTTGAACCTTGCTTGCTCATGATGTCACTTTTGCCGCGGCTTCGACCTGATATGCCCTAACTTCTACCAATGTATTGACGGATTTCATGGGAATATATCCAGCGGCTGGGGAAGAGGATATCTTTTTTTATTTATGCTAAAATATAATTTAACATATAGGCTTCTGAGGGCAACCCCCTTAAAACTGCTGTCCTATGCAGGCCCGGACTGTGGGTTAGGGCAAATGCCAGATGGGCTGCTATAAGGTGCCATAGAAAGTCAGTATTTAGTGGGCTGGTGGGGACTGTTTGGGCCTCTATGTGGGCTGATTGGGCCTCTGTGTACCTGAAATGCCAGGGCCTATTTTGATTCCCAGTCCAGTCCTGGTCCTATGCACAGGCCCTTGAGTACCTAAATGGCCCTGCCCCACACCTCTACGGAACCTGTAGAAATTGTTCTTTTTCTTTTGATATTTTCATCCAAAAGTAAATTGTTGGCAGCAGTAAATAACTGGTAGGCAATACATGTATAATGTGAAAACTTTTTACGAATGAATAAAAATGATGCAGACCACATCAGAGCTCACCTATCTGTTGTTACATAGTTAAATTGGATTGAAAAAAGACAAAGTCCATCAAGTTCAACCCCTCCAAAT
>CM044445.1:100174338-100188133 GCA_024363595.1 Xenopus borealis | reverse complement strand
CTGTCTGTTAATTGGCTCATGTGACCGAACATGTTTGTTGAATTCTAGGATCCCAGGAGGCATTTTTTTAAATGGCATTTTTCTTTTAAGGATGACCCAGTGCCACATTCTACTAAAAAAGTATATTATTATGAAAATGTATTTACATGAAGCAGGGTTTTACATATGAGTTGTTTCATGCAATGCAAGTCAGGTTTCTTATAAAAAAAGGTACACATTTTTTAATTAAAGTATATCGGAGATAGTAAAAATGTTTTCTTTTTGCCTTTCCTTGTCCTTTAAAGGAGAATTCAACTCATTTAAAAAAAAAAACCCTACCCCCCTACCCTGGGTAGATCCCCCCTCTGGTCTCAGGAGTTCACGGGCGCCATCTTCTTTATTCGGTCTTCTTCAGAATCAGACCAGTATTTTCGGTGCATGTGCAGTTGTAGTAATTTTCCAGTCCTGAACGACTTTACATTTGCTGACTTTCAGAGCATGCACAGTTGTTTGGGAATGGAAGCCAGACTCTGCACAGAAGGGGAAGTAAAAAAAATAGGGGGGGGGGGTCTAGGTAGGGTTTAAAAAAAAAAAAAAAAGGGTTGAATTCTCCTTTAAGATACATTTGTAACAGTTTTGTCCCTTGGGAGAAGTTAGACTCACAGCTTAAAGGGCAATTCACCTTCATTAGTAAAACTGTTATAACATAAAAACTACAGAAATATGTTCAAACTTTCATAACCTGCCAAATTTAAGTAAAATGGACTTGTTAATTAGGAAGTGTGGCATGGTCAATACATTTTGCTGAACTCCACGTGACAAATCTTTTTGTCCCTCTTTCCATTTACAAAATGTTGAGTGATATGGCTACAGAGCAGATAAATGTTTTGAAGAATCCCATTCAAAAAGCAGTACGTTTGGGGTTTCATTCTGTGAATAGGGTTGTCACCTTTTCTTGAAAAAAAAATACCGGCCTTCCTATTTATTTATCTTTTTTTTCCTATAAATAACATTGGCATCAACCATCAAAAATACTGGCCAGGCCGGTAAAATACAGGCCAGGTGGCAACCCTACCTGTGAATGGGAACAGATTGACCTTTTTTCGCACAAAGCAGACCACAGGCCTAAGGTAGAGACAAAGCTGTGGTGCTGACAAGTGCTCCAAAACCCCGAAAACAGACAGCTCCGGTTAACTACTTTTGCAAAGTACTGTATTTTCTACACACATATATATATAATACACACATTTTTTCTCCAATTATCCCCCCTAGAGGGTTAGAGGCACTGAATACATTAAATTTGCATTAGACTGTAGCTTCTCTTTCCTGTGGAATAAAGAGGACTCCCTGGTGTGATCTGTCAGAGATCTCCCTGGCTCTGTTGTTATTCTTCCCAGAGGCGCATAGCAGTGATGGGGCTCGCTCCTGCATCTAACGCTCATTCAGCCAAAGCCCCCCCCAACTCTCTCCCATCATCACAGGAGACAGACAACTTGCTGCTTGGGGTTGCAGGAAAAACTGATGGATCTTTAATTGGCTCAGTCAAATGTTCATGTGCAAATGGAACAGTATTGGCATAGGACTCACCCCCTGATATAGATCTTACCTTTCCTGTATCCATTATTTTATTTGATGTATTCTTATTAAAACGTTGAGGGACCAGGTTCCATGTCATGGTCTGTGCACAGCCCCATTCTGCCCCTAATGTCAGCACATTCCTCTTCCTTCCCAGTCAATTATTTACATAATATACGCCTGTACTTGCCCCGCCCCTTTCTGATGTCACGGATAGCGGCAGGGCAAGTATATAAGTAATGCCAGCAGGTCGGGATGGATTGGTTGGATGCAGGCAGACTTCATGTCAATTCGTGGATCATGAACATGCAAGAAGGTATCAAATAGACATTATGACTAAGAAACATCACATGAAGTCCTCATCTTTTTTAGTCTTTGTAGTTTTTGAATTTCAACTTCTGGTTGCTAGGGCTAAATTACTCTAGTAACCAGGCAACTCAGAGTAAAAGATGAATAGCGAGAAAATAGGGCAAAAAAACATTTTCCTAACTTTTCTTTTGGTTAGGAATCCTGTTAATTCCTAAACCATAACTACAAACAATGAAGACCAATTAAAAAGAACAGATCCTAATGCACAACATAGAGGCAAACATTCCCTTTCACGTTTTCCCTTGGCTTGGACAACAATGGCATCCAGGATTAACAAAACACAGTATTGTGACCTTTGACATAAAGTATCTCTGATTGAAATTTAATGACAGGCATTTTGCTGCGAGTGTCAGTATTTGCAGCAGGACGATGGTTTGGCAGCCCCTAGCTGCCTCTGTGGGGAGGAGATAAAGGGGTAAGACGTGTCCTTGCACCTCATACATATCTGCAGCCAGTCCTTGGCCCAAGCATGCAGCAATGCATGGTCAGCGTTGCATCCTGCGCTGGTGGTTCCTAGACCTCACTCGGTTACTTCCTGAAGAGATGAAATCAATAGGCTGTAGCCAGAACTTGTAAACATCACCCTACACTGGTGCCAAAGATGCATTTATCTATAGCTTCAACCTGGAACAGACTTTTGCCAGGTATTATATACACATTCAGGACTTCCCAATAAGCTGCTGACTTGATCTGGAGGGTTTATATTATTATAACATACATATCTGTCTGTACAATTTCCTGGGCTCTGCAGGGTATCAGAGGGTGCAGCACTGACTATCTGCTTAATAGGCATCTGAGCAACCTATACAACCAATGCCTGTTCCATATGCAATGATGAAGGTGGATCTGAGGCAAGAAAATAGATTTTCATAAAAACACCATATTGCCCCCTGTTTATGCCAGTGATCCCCAACCAGTGTCTTATATACAGTAAATTGGTTCACTCCACCCTCTTTGATGTTGGTTCCAGTGGTTTCGAATCAGTTGCTCTTTTATAAAGGTCTGGCTTGGAGGATCTGCCTGTTCCAGATAACTTCCTAAATCCTAAACTACAATGGATTATAATAATCTGATAGGGAATGCATTATAGCATCCCTTACTCTGGCTTTAAAGAAAACCCTGAGTCATAATTGGGTTCTGCTCCCGAACCACACCACTGGGGATCCCCCTAAATATGGCTGCTAGTATTACCTTGTGAGAGTAGTACCCCAGAATTGGCTCCATCTTTAGGTTCTGTTCTCTGCAATTTTCCAAATGAAGCACACTCAGACAAAACTAATCCAGGCCTGGCTTCGGCCACACATGCTCAGCGTTGGTGATTACAGAGACGAGAACCTGAAGTGGGAAAGCGTGGGGGCACCAACCCCACTGCCCTGCTTTTCACAAGGTTCAGCAATGGCCATGTTAAGGGTTTGCTCTGTGGCAGCAGCCCTACAGATTACATGTGAGAGGGGTAGTGGCTGGAAGGAAATCGGGTTCTTCTCTGAACATTATACCCAGGCGACTATCCATGGAAAGGTTCTGTACAGATTAGAAAACTTCCAGACCCAGTTTTGGCTGCACTTGCTCAGTGTTGGGGATTACAGAAATGAGAACCTGAAGTGGCACAGCATGGGGGCCATGTTAAAGGTTTGCTCTGTGGTGCAGTTTTGGAGAAGGTGGAGGAGGGCCCAGTTATTGCTCAGGGTTTAGTTCTCCTAAACCCATCACCTAGCTAGTGAAATGGGAAGGGATTATGTTTCCCAGAGAAAGAGGTTAAAATCCACAATATAAAGTGCCACTAGGAAAAATGAAGCAATGCCAGGCAGCAGCCCTACAGATTACATGTGAGAGGGGTAGTGGCTGGAAGGAAATCGGGTTCTTCTCTGAACATTATACCCAGGCGACTATCCATGGAAAGGTTCTGTACAGATTAGAAAACTTCCAGACCCGGCTTTGGCCGTACATGCTCAGTGTTGGTGATTACAGAAATGAGAACCTGAAGTGGTAATAAAGTAAAGCAAACCATACTGATGAATAGAGGGTGCTTTCCCTTAAAGTACTTAGCATTTGAAATTCCTAAATATGTGTCATTGAGTGGCAGTGGATCAGTCAACTTGTCAACGTGCAATCAACAGTCTTGGGCCTTCAAAGAGATAAAGTCATGTATAAAATATAAATTTGTATAATACTTAGCAAATGCTAACCTAATCACAAGCATTTACTGCCTTATTTCCAAGAAGCGACATAATATCCCAGCCATAGTTTACTGCAAAGAGCTTTATAGAGTGACTTGTATTTACATGACAGAGAAATACTTACAAATTCATAACACAGGGACCTCCATTTTCCTGAAATATTAAAATCTAAATCGACCACAAAATAATAAATAGCACAAAAAAAAAAAAAAATCATCACAGAATGACTCTATCCTTCAGGCCCCCCTAGTAAACATTCATGAGAGGCCCAGACCCAGCTGTACATTTTAGGTGCTGGGGATCGGTAAAACAGATGAGGATTAAATACAGTCATTTAAAAAAAAAAACACAAAAAAAATGAGGAATGTAGAAATATCCATGGTAGGCAGGGTCTTGCTGTACATCACTTAGCTAGTGAAATGGGAAGGTATTATGGTCCCCAGAGAAAGAGGCTAAAATCCACAACATATATAAAGTGCCGCTAGGATAACTGAAGTGATGCCAGGCAGCAGCCCTACAGATACCATGTCAGAGGGGTAGTGGCTAGAAGGAAATCGGGTTCTTCTCTGAACATTATACCCAGGCGACTATCCATGGAAAGGTTCTGTACAGATTAGTGAACTTCCGATTCTTTCAGGCTATTTGAGTGGTGCTGAGTCTGAAATTTGTCTCTCAAGTTCTTGACTCTGTTCTGCTGGTTTCCATCACAGTTTGGTGCTGTGTGTTTGTCTGGATTGGACTCTTCTTGAGGAACAGGTTCAGTGCATTCAGTGGTCTCCTCTGCCTTGGATTCCTCTTCCCTGGATCGGTACTCCTCAGACTCCTGGTAGGCTTTGCAGCGCTCAATCACAGCTTTGAGAGAGATCTTCTCCCTGCTGGTGGGAGACCTGATCTGTACGTATGTGTCGTTGCTCTCCAAATCATGGGTGAAAGAGACCGCGGGTGCAGAAATTTTTTCCATAATGATAACTTTCTTATTATTTTCCAGAGAAGCCTCAGCGCTGACATAATACTCAGCTTTTGCACAGGTCAGTAGTGGATCAGGCTTACTATTCACATTGGGTGACACGGGCAAAGGAGGCTCAGCCTGTACTTTGTTATTCTGTGTTGAGTCCTTAGTGCTGCCATTGACATTCTCTGTGTGGTTCACATTCATGCTGTAAGAGTGACTCATGCAATCCTTAATTTCCACATCAGAATGTCCCTTCACATTGGGCACGGATATCCTTTCTGGCACTGATTGGCTCCTGCCGACGGGAGGCGCCTTACTAGAGCAGGCTGCACTTGTGTACCTTGATCTCAGTTCCCGGACGTCGGGCCAGTGAAATCTCTCTGCCTTGACTGGACTCAGAGGGCTCTTGCAGTCGGCCCTTGTTGGGGAAAGGGCCCCTGGGCTGTCACAGGATGTAGAAAAGGAAAGATGCTTTGGGGCTTTGTCTCTGCTCAAGGCTGATGTTGGAGTTGTAGGGCCATGCTCTTGGAGTATAATGCTGTCGTAGGTAGGGAGTGTTAGTATTGGCTTGCGTTTTTCTAGAGAGGAGAAAAAAGCAACCAGTTAGTACAGAATATACCCAATATCATTTATGTAACAAATAAAAATTACTGTGTGACCCTGGCTGAGAATCCAGTTGTTCTACATCTGAAAATCTGCAGGTTGGGGGACAACTCATCTTAGTGGTTAACTTTCGGTATGTTATAGAATGGCTTATTTTAAGCAAGTTTTCAATTGGTCTTAATTATTAATAGTTTTTGAATTATTTGCGTTTCAAGCTTTCAAAACGGGGTCACTGACCCATCTAAAAACAAATTGTTATTGAAACTTTTTGTCATCTTTCTTTTCAGGCCCTCTCCAATTCATATTCCAGTCTCTTATTCAGATCAGTGCATAGATGCTAGGGCAATTTGGACACCAGCAAACAAATTACTGAAATTGCAAACTAGAGAGCTGCTGAATAAAAAAAAAAAAAAAAAAAAAATAACAACTCAAAAACCACAAATAAAAAACAACTGCAGTTTGTCTCAGAATATCACTCTCTACAAGAAGGGTCCCCAACTGCTGGGACGTTGACAGTCCTGAACTGGACCGTGAGCCTAGCGACCAGAATTGGACCCTTCCCCCCCAGTCCTAGTAAAAAATATTTGGCGTTACACCAGTCCCCGGGTCAAAAAAAGGTTGGGGCCGCTGCTCTACATCATACTAAAAGTTGTTTTAAAGGTGAACAACCCCAGGAAGCCCAAAGTTAATGGGAGACTATTAGCCATTAATAACAAAGCCTCAGCGTTACTTCAAATCAAATTGTTTGTGCTCAAAATATTAAAATGGAAATATGAGGACCACTTGCAAATTGAAGAATAGAATATCACTGTCTGCTGTAATTAGCCAAGTTTCATGCACTTTCCCATTAGAATACACCTAAAACAGGAATATCCTTAGGAACGGAGTATAATGATGTCGCAGGATCACATGACCCAGAGAACCTTTTGATTTTATAAGAAATAAAGTCTCTCTCTTTCAGAATATAGAAGCATAATAGAGATTGCCTGAAGTATCAAGTCCTTGGCCTGTGGCCTCATGTCATAACAAATCCCTTAACTCCTTAATTAAAGGTATATAAAACCAGAGTAGGGGTTAAGTTATATTTAATACACAATATAAAGAATATAGATTTATTTTTTAAATTCAGGACATTTTATTTTCCCTGAGAAAACACGGGTTACTGCATGCAGTACATTGCACCTCTCAGGGTTTCTATTTATACATGAGTGGCACTTCCCATAATGCTTGCCTTTCCCCTAGAATCCTCCAGAGAATAACAGTATTGACTATTTATAGCTTCTCATGGGACAGTTACATTGGTGTCTATGGGGGAAGCCTGATGATTGATATGATTTAATGCAAACAGAGAGTAACACTAATCAGTGCACACAATAAATGATAACCTTACGGTGGCCGTACCGTCACCAAAGATGGGTGATAATGGACTAATGTGATCCCTAGGGCCACATAAATGGATGGCAACGGCTGGAATAAAGGCAGTTGGGGTGAGGACTGTATCAAAGAGTCAATACGGTCCTCAATCTGACGTGAAAATATCTGGCCAATTTAATGGTGGTTAATTTTATTATAAACCTACTTAAGATACAGTATTGGGTATGTAAACAATTATCTGAAACTCATTATCCTTTGAAGCTTCCTAAATCTACTCTATGTACCCATGGTGCTCTACACCACATAAAGGCATTATCCTCACCTTTCTCCTCCTGGTTCTCCTCTTGCACAGCAGGCAGGCTGTTTCTTCTAAGATCCTCCTCGATCTCCTTTAGCCGCCTCTGTGACACTGGCTTGTTGCATTTGATCCTCTGACTGTACTGCCTGGCCAGCTGATATACTTTGTTCTTCATCTTCTCAGACATGTCTTCATCCATGCAGTTGGCCAGTTGCATTATCTTGGAGTGTAACTTCACAGGCGTTTTATACTCATTAAAAGCCGTGTTATTCAGAACAGATCCAAACAGTTTAGGGGATGTGCTTTCCGGTGTAGGAAGAGGAGATTCCTCTGTTATAGTACTAAGATCGCTGTCTTCCAGTATGAGCAATGGTTCATGAGTTTCCACACCATTTTCCAGGTCACCATGTGCTTCGCTTTCACGGACGAATTGTTGTTCGGTATCTGTTTTGGCTTCTGCAGTTTGTGAGGCTTCTTTCCATGCATTCACCTTTTCAATCTCATCCCATACTTTAATCATTTCATTTGGTGCCCGGAACTCCTCATCACAAATGGGGGCTGAATGGTCTGACAAACCATTTGTGGTTGGTTCTAACAGCAGTTCACTTTGGGTTCCCAGCTGTTCTGGCTCATTAGATCTTGTATCTGCCAAGGAAGTGTGTCTACTGCTCACACCGCTGGTATTACTAGAAGAACTGGACATTCTCTGCCTTGATGGAGAACTCTGGGCAGTGTCAAATCGGGGCAGGCTGTTAATCTTAAACACAGAGTTTCTAACAAGTCCAGTGGGGATATAGTTTAAGCTTTCTCTGCGCTTAATACTAAAGGATGCATCACGAGTTTCTGCATCGTCATAGTAAGTTTTGATTTTGTCAAGGAGTTGTCTATCTTGGATGGACAGAATGGAGTCCCGTCTCTTACACGTGGGCCTCTCTCTCTCCTCAAACACATTCTCTATACTGGCAGAGTTTGCCTTATTAAGTGTGGCGTCAAGAACATCTACACTGGTGTTACTACAAAGGTCAGGGAAGTCCTGGATGTCGTTGGAACCATTCTGATAAATAATGGTATCTGTACATTCCAGATTAATTAAACTACTGCAGCGACTGGTTAATCTGGGGGTAATGTAGCCTATGACTTTCCCATCATCCAAAGCCATGCTACTCCTCCTTGATATGCTGCTTATAAATCGCTCAGCAATTACACTGGCCTGGTCCAGAACAGAAGGAGGGAGGATACTTGTTGATTCATTGGTTGGTGTCTCCTCTTCATCTTCTTCACTGCTGAAAGTCTTTGAGTCTTCTGTACTTTCGGCTTCTTCGTTCTCTACTGAATCATGGACTTCTGGGTGAGCTGTGATCTCATGTTTCTCAGGCACTGTGTCATCTTTGTTTTCCAGGAGGACAGCTTGTTCATTCTCAGAAGAGCCGACGACCACGGCCTGGTAGATCTCTTCCGACACTGAAGTCTCCTTATCCATTTCACATACAGACTTGAGAGAGAGAGAGGAGAGAGAGAGAGAGAGAGAGAGAGAGAAATTTAGATAACATTAGTAAAACAAAGCCTTAGAAGCTCAGTAATCCTCTCATAATGCTAAAGCAAGTACCTGGATCTTATCAACAGGACGGGGTCAGAATCTGTAAAACAGATTGTAAACGAATAGCAACTGCCTTGAATAAAAAAAACTTTTGTTTTTAACCTTGGGATGCATTTCACAGTCACTAATTCTAGTCCTATTGATGACGACCAAGTGGTAACCTGCATAAAACAGGGCCTATTTTTGTGATACTAACAGCTGCCTTTATCCTTACAGTCATTTTGATGGCAATGTTACAAAGAAGTAAAGTCACTTCTATTCTACCTTTGAAGACCACACTGGGCCCAAAAGTGCAGGGTGCCCAATCAAGTCCCCTGCTGTTATCTGATCCCCCCCTCCTCGCCTGCTCACTGATCCTGATGTGCAGGGTCTTGGGTCCTAGCTCCCCACACCTTTGTGTCCTAGGCATATGCCTCTGCTGCCTACCCCTAGTTCATCCCTGCTGAAGGCATTCTTGTTGCCTTTGTACTTATCTAAGAAAAAAGGCTGAATATTGGGATGAGTTAATATTTGAGGCATACCTTTGCATATCAGTAATTCTTAAGTAAGAGGGAAAGATATTGTGGCGGTGCAGGTTCTTGTTGCTTTGTGAAAGCTATCAATCATCTAGTTCTACAATTCATTGTCTCTGGATGTTCTTATATTCTCAGTTAACAAGCTCCAACCACTTACACTACAGTTTTCAGTTCTACTGTGCCTACCAATACAGTCGGGCTCATTTATAAACAGTGGACAATCTTACAACTGGGCAGTAACCCATAGCAACCAATCAGTGATTAGCTTTTTTTTCAGCCAGCTCCAGGTCGAGCACTGAAAGCAATCATCTGATTGGTTGCCATGGGTTACTGCCGAGGTGCAAATTTCCCCTCTGTTTATAATTGAGCCCCATTATCATATAGGAATTAGTAATTCCAAGACATGGTTACATATAATCAGCATCCCACATTTCTCTGCACCATGCCCCCGACACATTTCACTTGCTTTGTTAATACACAGCTTGATTAATGTTGCACTTATCCAACCCTTTAAAAGCAGCTTCTCCAGACATTCAGTAGCTCACCTCTTGGTGCCCAGATGTGACCTCCACGCTCCTCCTCTTTTCTGCATTCCCACATGACTGGCTGTTTTGTCTCTTGCAGCCTTTTGGTGCCTCTTCCTGCACAGGATCTTTAGTCTTAAAAAAATATTTAAAAAAAATTAAATCATGTTACATTGGTCAATAAATGTCACAGTCCTCATTAGACCCATATGCACTGCTTACCAACAAAGCCAGAGCAAATGATGGCTACGGTACTCTGCTGCAAGCAAATCAGAGCACCCCAACTTCTCATGGAAGATTTAAATAATCATGATCAATTAAAAAATTATTCCTTAAACGTCTGGTCCAAAACTTGGTAGACCAACTATCTTGACTCCAATATCATAATTAGGAAAGAAATGGAACAAAGTCTATGGGAATCACCATCCTCTGGAGTACTGTAGGGCAGGTATATGGTACTCCTGAAGTATAGAGAAACGTGGCTGTATCTTTGTTCTCATACCTATTTATAATGTTTTTGCCCTGTTTTGGCAAGCTGGTGCATATGGTTGTAAAGGGGTTTGTGACTAATTTATATGACAATGAAACACAAGGTTATTTGATGAAGGAAACAAACTCTCCTTGCTTTATTCACAATTCTATAGACGGCGGATGTTACGGTCATGCAGTTTCTTTATGTGGATATACAAAGTCATGCAAAAAACTTAGGTTATACCAGATGATATGAACCAGATAATTAACCATAAAGCCATGCAGGGTCTTTAAGCAGGAAATAAGGTTATATTTAGGTTAATTGCTCTTGATAACGGCTGAATAAAGTTACTCAGATTAAATGGACACCTAGACAAGGAGAAAGATGACAGAAAGACCCTCACCATAGGAGCACCCCATGTATAAAGCAAAGTCTTGGCTCTATAGTGCCAGCAATGTATGACAGCCAGTAGGGAGCTGGCAAAATCAGCTACCTGCTCATCATCATCATCATCTCCCAACTGTATCTCCTCCTCCACCTCCTCATCAGAGGCACTGAGCTCTGTCACTGAGCTTCTACTCAGCTGTGTGCTGACAGGACGCTTCTCGTCTCCCTCAACCTCTGGCTGCTCAAGGCTGGTGCCCAAATTGCCAATACAAGGCTTTGGGACATCCTCAAAATCCTGAAGATCTCCATCACTGCCTGCATGCTGAACAGACAAAGTTATTTTTTAAGGTATTGGGCCAAGATGTGGCACAATAAAAAATCTTCCAGTTGTAGATGGTCATCCACAGCACTGAATGGCCCTAAACAACCACCCAACTCTGCTGTGATATCCATAACGTAGGCCAGGTTCTTCTTGTCTAAAATCAACCCCATACTATAGTGCCACGGCCTGATCCCTACCATGGAGTACAAAGGTCTAACCTAACTGCCCTTTACATGCAATTCTCTGGCACCAACAAGGCAAGGGCTTCTAATTTGTAGACTTACTAATGAGAATTATAATAGTCCCAAAAAATCACAAGCCTATTGTCCTTTAAAGGACAAAGAAAAAAAAAAAAAAAGAATTAAA
The DNA here is from genome assembly GCA_024363595.1 of Xenopus borealis. Classification (NCBI taxonomy): domain Eukaryota; kingdom Metazoa; phylum Chordata; class Amphibia; order Anura; family Pipidae; genus Xenopus; species Xenopus borealis. The sequence continues at coordinate 100,176,623 of CM044445.1, read as the reverse complement.
GGAAAGATACACAGATGGAGCTGTCCGCATGCCTGCAGTGACATCAGATTTAGAAAAGGTGGCATAAAGAAGGCTGCTAAGGGAAGGAAGAGTGATGATAGCACATATTTCTATTGGAACGGGGAGGCAGAGTCTTGCAGTCCGACAAAGCAAACACCCCACACTTCCTGCTCTGAGACAAAATATGCAGCCTTTCTGATTGGATGTCAAAATTGTAGCAAAGTATGCAATGCTTTATACAGAAAGATAGGTTGAAAGAGGCCTGATGATGACTGCTACATTAATTAGCCTTACACACATCTTGCATACATGCCTAAAAGCCTTTGTACAGAGGGTGTGTACTAATCAACAGCAACATATAAAAACAAAGTACAGAACAGTATTTTGGATAGGTGTGTTATGGAGTAAAATCCATAAAAATGTAAAATCAGGGAAAAGTATTATGCATAATATAGAGGTAAACAACAATGTAAAATGGGGGAAAATGTAAAATCAGGGGATGTAAAATGGGGGTTCTACTGTATATATTCTGTGTACCTTCATTATTAAACAATGGAATGAAAACTGGTTTTACCTTTAATCCTTCTTTAGTCCCCAGAGAAGAGAAAGAAAAAAAAAAGAAAAAATAATTAGAAAGAGAAATTGTAACTTACAATATATGATCATTGCACCATACAATTGTGTACCTGGGTATCAAATGTAAATATAGTGTGGACAAAAATAACAGAAACACCTACAAATATATTGATCCTTCTGAAAAAGAGTCAAACACTCATGGAATTCAGTCATAATTACAGTGTTGTAGTGGGATATAAGAAGATTCTTCAAAAAATAAATAAGATATTCTGGTGGACTCTTCAGAAGTCTGCTAGTAACCATAGCCTCACGCATCAAAGTGCCAATCAGACCTTTTCTTTGTAGCAGACACATATGGCTCATAACACTTAAATATGGCCAGAGTATCTGCCTTTTGTGATTTTGATCCTTCCAATATATCATTATTTTCATAATAATCATTATTTCTTCCACCCCAATTTATATATTTATATACAAATACATACATACATACGAATACACATATACACACAAAACACACACAAAACACACACACACACACACACTGTACATGTGGTTGATACCTTACCTTTGTCATTCAGATGCTTTGCTAAGTATTTGGAAGGTTCTAAATACAAAAAACACAAAACAGAACATTATTCATGGAAAATATAGAATGCACAACAATACTCTGACTCCAACCAGAATATTATCTATAGTTTGCAGAACTGAATTACAGTCTTACTTTTATATCCTTGATTATTTTAATTTTTTAAATAATCATTAATTTTTTAATTTTTTTTAACAATAATTACACGGGACTATCTTTCAGCCACAAGGTGGCAGCGGAAGCCACTGACAGACAATATTTTCTATGACGAGTGCACAGCAGTAACAAGCACATTCATCATCACTGTACAATAAAATAAATCCTAGAGCCAGTCTTGTTTTTGAAAGGTGAATTCTGCACTCAATTCTTACAGTGGAATGTATAGATTTGCTTAATGTTTGTAACTGTTTAAAGGAAGTTATGTGAAAATATGTCACTCAATTTCTTATTGTTCTTTATGTCCATACAATAAATCAGGGGTCCCCAACCTTAAATGTAAAAAAGAGTTGGAGAGCAACACAAGCATGAAAAAGTCCATGTGGATGTCAAATAAGAGTTCTGATTGGCTTTTTGGTAACCCCTATATGGACTGTCAGCCTACAGGTGAGAATGTTTGGCAGGACATCTGTTTTTTATACAACCAAAACTTGCCTCTAAGCCAGTAATTCAAAAATAAGCACCTGCTTTGAGGCCACTGGGAGCAACATCCAAGGGGTTGGAGAGCAACATGTTGCTCGTGAGCTACTGGTTGGGGATCACTGCCATAAATGATCAATTACAGGCTGCATGGTAAAATAAACAGACAATGGCACCTAGAAGAGTTTCATGTAGGGCGGTCCATTTAGCTCAGGAGTCTATTCTGCTGGAAAAAAAGAAGATTAAAAATGGGATCTTACCAGACTGTCTGCGTCCTGAGCGGTGGGTCACTGAGGGCTCAATGGCAGACATGTGCTTCTTTTGCCTTTCTGGGCTGTATTTGTACCTTCCTTTATCTGCAAAACACATGAAAGCTCTGGCTTTGGTACAGTACAGACTAATGGAAACACTGAATCAGTACTAGAAGTACAAAAGAAAAACAAGTCTGTCTGCTTCTCTCTCATCCAATTTGTTCCCCTTCCTC
>CM044445.1:100157695-100170285 GCA_024363595.1 Xenopus borealis | reverse complement strand
CCATAAAAAATAGCTGAACTGAAAGAAGACAAACTGAATAATTGCTCAATGGTTAATGTTTTGGCACCAATTTAGTTTGCTGAAGAATAAAGGAAACAAATGCATTACCTTTTGGGGTATGATTGCATGGTGGTTCTCTAAAATAAGTTTCTTTAAATGATGGGTCCAGACATGTTTCTCTTCAACAGTTTTGGCCTGGAGATGAGAGATTGAGTTACTGCACAAATGTTTTAGCCAGTATCAACGTGGCCTTGGCAAAGGAACTCAGTCACAGCATGTTTGAGCAATCGCAGAAGCAGATTTCAGCGGCCGTGCAAGGCAGTAGGGTATAATTAAAGGAACAATAACACCAAAAATTGAAGTTTCTTAAATGAATGACAATATAATGTACTGTTGCCCTGCATTGGTAAAACGTGGCTGTGGCTACACAGCCACGTATATGGCTGTGTAGCCATGGGGGCAGCCTTTCAATCACAGGATACACAATAGATAGCAGATAAGTTCTGAATAATCTCATTGTATACTACAGAGCTTATCTGTTATCTGCTGTATACGGTGCCTTTTTTCCCTTTTTCAGCTTTGAATGGCTGTCCCCATGGCTACACAACATCGTTTGTATAAACTATAGTAGCGTTCCTGAAGCAAACATGACAGTTTTACCAGCAAAGTACAACAGGATATATTTTTATTAATGAAAGAAAAGTGCAGAATCATTTAAACATTTTTATTGTAACACAATGGAGACTGATATTAAGCCCATTCCAATTCTTTGGCTTAGCAATTGTAATTTACACAGCTGCTGAATGGGGCTAGCTGCTGCTATTAACATACTTGATCTTCTGAAATGGAGTTGAACACATCAACCATCATGCCAGCTTACCTGCACATTATGCTGCTGTTTGCTGTTCTTGTAATGAGTTACGCTGAAGCAGAGGGAGTCCCGGGCACTTTCAATCAGCATCAAGCTTGAACACTACAAGAAGCGTAAATATATAGTTATTAACACAGGTGAGCTAGGGATCAGCAAGCAAAAAAACTGCTACATGAAGGAATAGTGTATGGGCATTTGATATACAGAGAGTCTCTGCATGTAGATGCAGCGTTTAATACAAATTGTATGTGGAACGGTTTCCCACTTGCCATATTGCAAAGAAAGAAATAATTACTCACAGGGATATGTGTTTTGTAGACATAGTGGTCGCCACGTTTCTTGGTGATAAGCAGGGCCTTATCAAAAAGGAAAAATGTCCTCTCACTGCGGGCACGCTGGACCCGAAATGTTCCCTCCAGCACCAGTTCTCCATATGCAGTGAGGTCTATACCCTTCCAGTTCAACAACAAAGACTGGATCTCCTGTCAGATCCCACAGAGAGGTAATATGTTACTATATAGGCCTAAATTACTTGCCCTAACCAATAGAAACCAGAAGGCAGATCAGGATAAGCAAATCAAAAAAGTTGGAGCTGTTCAAAAGAAGCTTAGGGTTCGAGTCTGCCCATGTCTGGTATAAAGCACATGGGCCCTAAAGTAGGCCTGTTTTATCACTTAAGGCGTGTATTTTTTTTATTCATGCTTGGACCAAACCATTGTACAACAGTGTTACTCTTCTTCTGTAGAGCTGCATCTCCACCACCATCCTCAAGTTGCAAATTAGTAGACAATACTGGTAGTTAGTTAGGCAGTAAGCCACTAAGCCCAGCGACTAGTCTATGACCATACAAGCTCTGCAACTATTTCTACTTCTCCTTGGGGTTTCATTATTACAGAGTGTGTACCTGCTGCCGCACAGCGTGTTCGTGCTTTCTTTTCATGTCATTGATGTACCAGGCTACTCCCGTCATGGTTTCAATAGCTTCCTCAAGCACCTCATACCCTTCCACCTTCAAATCAAGATGTTTCGCTATTTCCTGAAAGAAAGAACAACTGTTACACTCTGCTGCACCAACCTACATCAGAGTCTTATCTCCAAACCCATTTAGGAATATAGTAGGGATGCACTGAATACAGGATTCAGTTCAGGATTTGACCACGATTCTGCCTTTTTCAGCAAGATTTGGAATCCAGAATGCCTGGCCTAGCCAAATCTAAAAACTCATGCAATGTTTCTTCACACAAACATGGAATTCAAGGATTTCTTAGCCACCCGTATTGCGTGTGATTCGCCAATTTACAAATTAGGGTTCGGATTTGGTCTGGGATTAGTCCAAATCTTTCACAAAGGATTTGTCTGAATTCTAAAATGATGGATTTGGTGCATCCCTAGAAGATAGAGTAAAGCCAATAACTACAGCCATTAATCTTATGCCATTTATACAGAAGTCAGTATGCGATGGTCTAGATTTGGGGCCCCACTGTCTCAGGAAATCTTTTCCACTTACCATTTTAACAAGTGATCAGGGAAAAGCATTTGACAGAAATTGTAAACATTCCCTAGATAGTCAGTGTAGCAAAAGAATTATAAAAGTTCAGATACACAGAACAAGCTGCATCCAGTGCACTTTTACATTTTGTCCTGCAGTGGGAAGTTTATACACAAACATTTGAATCTATATGACAGGGTCCCATCTGACATAATTTGAATGTTTCATGTCCCATTTTTAAGACAGAACATGTGCACACGGCACATCTTGCGATATTTGTTTCCTTTTAAGAGTCATGGTGCTGTGACTGTGTGTACCTGCAGTAGGAGGTGATACTTTAGAATTCTCTGCACTGGCTTTAGGAGGTAGGCCCCCAGAGGAAGGGACTGGTTCAGCATCTCCTGCTTCTCCCGGAAGAACTTGGCCAGGGTTTTATTCCTCATGCACTCAGTCAGGGTGGCCACAGAGCTGAAAAGAGATGGCAACATGAAGGATCAGCTTTACACTGCCTGCAAGACTGATAAAACTACACACCCAGAAGTGCAGGAACAATACTCAATAGCAACTGGGGGACTGAATTCTGGACTACAGTCATAATCTGCCATTTCAACCAATACACAGGTTAGCTCCCCACCCTCACATGATGTAATGATCATGGGAATAAACAAGGGTTGTTTTTATATTTAAGAGTGGTTAGCACTTAAATATTTAGAGCTGCAATTACGAAGGCATAAAAGGCATTCAGCTGACTCTTTCACATGATAAATCTTGCTTGCTATTTTTCCCAGTGAAAGTATGTACTCAAATGATCACACAATGCCTCCCAAAATGAAAGTGCTGTTTCTCTGTCTGCCCAATGCTTGTCCAGACAAGTCAAACATCTCTTCCACACCCTTCCTTTGTAGTTGCAACACCCTTGGCTGTCTAATAGAAACCACATGGCCCACTTAGCCTGGATTATTCTACTTAAATACAAAATAGATGATATAGCCTTAAGTGTTCTCTGATCAAACCTCTCCATCCGTATTCTCCAACCCCAGAGCCTGAGGCTGTTCAGTCTTATTGAATTATGCTCAAGGAAGCGATGTTGTGTCATTGTAATATACAGTGCATATAAACAAGCACACACTTACTTGGGATAGTTGGTGCAGTACTGGGTATAGATGTCAAAGTCTTGACTCTGCAAAGACATTAGAAGAGATACAAAGCATTAACAACAGTCATAACATAATGAAGACATGGATGACATGGATATAAGGAACTATACGGCTTTCTCCGTAGTGGACTATAGGCTTGAAAGAATAATATTAGTTAATGCAGAGTACCAAGTATCCCTAAGACATGGAATCAGCCTTGTTTGTTCTCATTGCACAGATTCCTTGGATTGCTTGGGTTACCAAAGCTACACATAAAGCACCCAAATATCACACACTAAGGCAGCATTGTATGAAGCTAGGAGTTCTTTTTCATGCCATTTCATCCCACTCTGACCTTTTCGACAAAGCAGCTGGCCACGGCCACGGGGTCATTCCTGCAGTTATCCAGGTCCTGGAGCAGCTCGCTGCAATATAAAAAAAGCAACATGAAAAAAGGTACCCGATGTTGTAGTTCTCCCCTATAATTCATGAGGCCTCCATGTCAAGTGTCCAAAGAGTCTACCTGGTAGATATGGCTTTGCTGTGTGCCAGTATACTGGGACACTAATTGGGCAGCTCTATAATCTATAAAGGAGCTTGCCAATGATAGGGTCACAATAACCCCTGAGCATCACTTGGGTGCAAAGAGAACAAAACCCTGCTGTAGACTGAACAGTCACCCATATGTACTCTGCCTCTTCTTATACATAAATTGTAATGGTAGGACCGAATACACTTCATATTCACATCTGCTCCTCCTGGAGAGGCGTCCGGACTAAATAAGAGCTGGACAAGGACTATGAAGGCCACAACCGTAACACTCATTTTTGACTACAGAATGCATATTCTAGAGAACATGCACTGAATAGTGACACAACTCCTTCTATAGGTCATTTAATTTGTACATTACATTATACACACAATATTACTTAAATACCAAAGCTACAGGAATTCACATGCTGCACAACTTACACTATTAAATGGGCTGTTCACCTTTAAATTTAGTATGATATATAGGGTGATATTCTGAATTGCTTTTCATTTTTTCCTTATTTGTGTTTTTTTTTTAATTATTTAGCCTTTTATTCAGCAGCTCTGCAGTTTGCAATATTAGCAATCTCGATGCAATGGTCCAAATTCCCCTAGCAACCATGCACTGATTTAAATAAGAGACTGGAATATGAATAGGAGAGGCCTGAATAGAAAAAAAAAGTAGCAATAACAATACATTTGTAGCATTACAGAGCATTTGTTTTAGATGGGGTAAGCGACCCCCATTTGAAATCTAGAAAGTCAGAATAAGAAAAATGACTAAGAAACTATAAAAAATGGAAAAATGAAGGCCAACTGAAAAGTTGCTTAGAATTAGCAATGGTATATATACTAAAAGTAAAGGTGAGCCACCCATTTAAAGAATAAACCAAACCCAACTCTATCAGGCTTGTGTAACAAGCCCATTGTTTGTTGCCTGCTAGACTGAAGGAATTCTACGGCACATGGGGCAATTTCCAGTGTTTTGCTGCAGTGGCAGCTAACAGATTGGAAGGTAGTTGCAGCCATTTGCTGCAGAAGTGAATGCAGGGTAGAGCTGGAGAGTTTTGCTCTGCCTCCCAATATAATTATCATTAAAGGAAACAAAATGCTGGAAATCACCCTGTGAGCCATTGGCCTTAAAGCAACAAATGAAATATGGACAGTCCATGCAATATGAAAAGACCAAGGAACAAGAGCAGAGCAGCCAGGCAGCAAGTATTTCAAGAAATAGTTCTAAAAACGGATAGAATAGGAAAGAATAATCTGGGACTGCATGGAAGAAAAGAAAAACGCAAAACTGTAGCTGTTTTATAGCTATGAAACCACACAGACGCATGCATTTTTATATTCCACTGATGTTTTTCACTGTTGCAATAAACAGCTCAAATTCTGTTACCTACCTGACTATCAGTCCATTAATTTGGACCTCATGGGGCAAAAGTAATAAAAAAAAAGAATGTGGATAATATTAGAGATTGTCTCCCAAGGAAAAGTCACAGTGATGTATTATTATGTGTAACATTTCCAGGATGGGCAAACACAATCTACCCGATCGTCCGACAAGTTTTGGTCCCTAAATCATGTTGTATTGTACTCACTTATGGCAAAAAAACGTCATTCTCACTTGAACGAAATGCCTGGCCCTACAGGGAAGGAATGTGTATCCTGGGGCCAGTCATTCCTTCTGTCACCCTGGAACAATCCGCTTAAACCCCATTATAATCTCTTACAGTGCTTACTGTAGCGCAGCTCCTGCCTTCCATAATCCTCTCATGAACCTATGGTATTTATATGTAAACTCCTCGCTGCATAAATACGCTCTGCCAGTCAATATAACTAGCTTTTGTAAGTTATTTTAGAGTAAATAGGGGAAACAGTATGTAGATATCTAAATGTAGATATTTCAATTAATGTTATGCTTGTTCTGCATAAATTAGGCTTTAAGCAAAATGCCCTCAAACCATGCTACAGCTCAGACCCTGCCATTACAATAATACAGCTATGGTGCCATTCCTGTGGCAGGGTCAGAGTGATTACAAGGTTAGCCAATCCAGGGGTAATTGTGTGTGCTTTGTCACCCAGCTACAGACTAGAAATTGCATGGGCTACACCCACCACGTTTTGCTGGACTTTATGTGAGGTGGCCGAGCCTCTACCTTTTGGAGCACCAGGTAACAGTTATTTGATTTGAAGTAGGGTGTGCGGGAGTTCATATTGATCTACACCCACCACGTGCCATTGTCCTAAATTCCACATGGTCCCTTCATGGAAACCCGAGAAATCTTCCATCGGTTGCAACCAATCAATGTGATCTAAGAACTGCTGCTCATAAATTATTATTACAGGGTAGAAGCAGATACAGTCACGTAACTCCCAGACATATTCATTTCTTCTTAATCTTTCCTAAAACATTACAAAGCTAAAACCTTTTTGTTCTGATTGCAGTAAAGTAAAGAGGAAGACAAATAAACTTCTCACCTGTTCAATTCATAAATATCCTCAATGTTTCCAAAGAGAGCACTAACTTGCTCTGGGGTTATTGGCAGATCCTCCTGTCTGTCTATGATTGCTCCCAGGTATTCCTATAGAAACAGAAGGCACATGAGTAATTCATCATTCAGTAATAGATGTCATGGTTTTGTCAGCCCTTTGGCATGGGGGCAACAGAAGAGATGCCCAAAATCTTGTCTGCAAGAAACAGAATCTTTCTGTGCTGGAGATTCCCCCTTCTTGTAACCCAGAAGCACTGGAATAATGGGAAGTCAGAGACCCATAGGAATATTCCTCTGTTTATTTCTGCCTGTTCCTAACATGAACAGTGTCTACAGTGAACTTCTTGGACGCGAGTCTTTTTTCAGCCTAACTTACTATGTTACTATGTTACAGTAGTCATGACATGCGGGAGAGCAGTGAAGGGAAACATAAGCCTCATAAAAAATCATATGAAGCTGCTGCCCTTTGGGATGCAATGGAAATAAACACACTGAGCTGCTATAAAATGATGCTAATGTTTCCTAGTAAATAATCATTTGCTGGTAGAAGCAATGTCAAGTTCCACCCAAATGGGAGTTAAAGGAACAGTAACACCAAAAAATGGAAGTGTTTTAGGGCTCTGGCACATGGCCAGGTTAAAGGAGATTAGTCGCCCCGGCAACAAATCTCTTCTTTTTCCAGACGACAATCTCCCTGAACTGCCTTCGGGGACTTTGGAAAACTAAGCACTCTGAGTGCCATCCCACCTGCAATTTACATTCTTGCTGGTGAGCTAGCCCTCTCAGTGCTTAGTTTTCTGAAGTCGCCTGACGTTTCCTCACGAGGAAACTTCGATCAGCTTCAGAAAATGAAGTACTATACTGTATGTGGAGATCCCACCGCTGATTTACATACAGTCGCTGGGCGACTCCCCGAATCTGCCAGTGTGTCTCTACCCTTAAAGTAATGAAAATATGTACTGCTGCCCTGCGCTGGTAAAACGGATGTGTTCGCTTCAGAAACACTACTACAGTTCATATAAACAAACTGATGGCACAGGTTAAATAGTGGACAACAGATAACACCATTATGTTCTACAGAGCTTATCTGCTGTGTAACTTGAGTTTTGTCTCCTTTGAATGGCTGCCCCCATTGCTACACAACAGCTTATTTATATAAACAATAGTAGTGTTTCTGAAGCAAACACAGCAGTTTTACTAGTGCAGGACAACACTGCATTATATTTCAATTACTTTAAAAACACTTATTTTTCGATGTTAACGTTCCTTCGAAAATATTGCTTCATTCGGTCCATGTGTATAGGGATAATTACACCATGTACCTGTGACATGTTGATATCTACGCAGCAATTATTCTTACCACTCTACAACAATAAGGCATTAGAGTAGGCTTGTGTTAGTGGAAGCCGGTGGATTTTTTTTTTTATATGATCGAGATTATGATCTGCTTGCAACGACTTGAGTGCAAGGCAATAACAATAAGTAAATGGTTCTTTCCGCCAAACCATCAAAATATCCACAGCGAAGTCACTATTGGATCCTTGCACTTACGTCCACAATACTGCGCAGATCCTGGACGTACATCCTTTCCGTGTCATTGATCTCCAGGACCACCCGTTCCACGTAGCTGAGTTTGTGAGTAATGGCATTGACCTTGTTACTAAATGGAGAGAGGGACCTGGACCCGTGGCGGGCGCGTCGATTAGCAGAATTATTGTTGGGTGTGTAGTTGCTCTTCAGACCCTTCTGCATCTCCCTGTAGGTTGCCTGCAGGCTCTCAGCTGCAGTGGTCACCAGTTCCATGTTGTGAGCAACTGTCCCGTTTCCCAGCGGCGTGTCACTGTTATCTTCATAGGAGTCACAGCCTTCACGTAAAGAGCCCGTGGACTCTGTAGAGAAGATACTCAAGGGCCTATCAGAATCAGTGCAGATGGAAGCTGAACTGGAGAGCTTTTCATTGCTGCTTGAGGATGCGGCAGACAGCCGTGGGGATTCTAGGTGAAAGAAAACAGACAAGAGTTATGGAAAGGCCAAGGCAGTTTTAGTGAGCTCCACCCATTACAGTTATTTCTATGCGTCACGCTTGCTCAGGGCAATAATGGCAGCTTCAATATCATTACAGAAACTCATTTAACGTACTTTCCCCCTTTAAAATGCCAACTATTACACCAAACAAACCAGCTTGTTTTATATGGAGTTATAAAGGAGTTTTTATGGACAAGGTTATGCAAACACTAATATCTTAGGTGAATTCTAAGTGAAAGAAAACAGACCAGAATTATGGAACGGACAAGGCAGTTTTTGTGAGCTCCACCCATTACGGCTATTTCCATGCATCACATGACTGCTCAGGACAATTGTGGCAGCTTCAATATAATTACAGAAACTAATTTAATGTTCCTCCTTTACAACGCCAACCATTACAGCAAAGAAACCAGTTCGATTTATATGGAGTTATAAAGGAGTTTTTATGGACAAGTTTATGCAAATCCAGTAACATCTTAGGTCAGTGGAAAGAAATGTTTGTACAAGCTGGACCTTGGCATACTCAAGCAAACAAAATACCTTCCCCAAACAGCCATAGAACAAGTGGGGCTCATTTATGAACAGTGGGCAAATTTGCATCTGGGCAGAAACCCATGGCAACCAATCAGAAGATTGCTTTCACTGTTCAACCTGAAGTTGACCGAAAAAAAGCTAATCGCTAATTGGTTGCTATGGGTTACTGGCCAGGTGCAAATTTGCCCAATGTTTATAAATGAGATTACAGCGCAAGAAAGAACTGGCTGTGTAACTTTTGCATCCCAGGTTATTACACCAGTCTGCAGGGCACCAGAGCAAGAATGCGATTCCCCGGCACCACCTTAATCCAGATGGCGCAGGCTGAACGGTTTTGCTTTTATTATCATGTTTGGCTTCAAAAGCCCATGGCAGGCAGGGGGTGCACGTGGATCTGCTGGTGCTCTGCACAGGCTCGGGCATAAAAGTGCTTCACTGAGGAATACTCATTTCCCCATGATACTTTAATAACAGCCAAGCAAAAAAAATTCTGTCTGAGTCTGAGTAACTGACATTTTTGTCTGCCCTGATCTCCAAGCAAAGTAAACACGAGGAGCAGACAGTTTCATTAATTCACCTGTCTGCTCCAGCAGAATTCTGCACTGAAAACCGTTTCTCAAAAGAGCAAACAGATTTTTTTATGTTTAATTTGGAAATCTGACATGGGGCTAGACATATTGTAAGTTTCCCAGCTGCATCCAGTCATGTGACTTGTGCTCTGATAAACTTCACTCTTTACTGCTGTACTGCAAATTTGAGTGATTTTACCCCCCTCCCTTTCTCCCCCGGCAGCGCATCGCAGAACAATGGGAAGGTAGCCAGATAGCAGCCCCCTAACACAAGGTAACAGCTGCCTGGTAGATCTAAGAACAGCAGTCAATAGTAAAAGCCATGTCCCACTGAGACACATTCAGTTACACTTAGTAGGAGAAACAACAGCCTGCCAGAAAGCAGTTCCATCCTAAAGTGCTGGCTCTTTCTGAAAGGACATGACCAGGCAAAATGGCCTGAGATGGCTGCCTACACACCAATATTACAAATAAAAACAAAAATACACTTCATGAAAGAATCCCTTTAAACATAAACGTAGTTCTGGCAGCTGTTAAAGGGACATACAGTATATCATGTTCCTATGAAGGGTTTCTATTTACAAGTAAATACAAGTATTTTAAGTATTTACATTCAATCAGATGCCGGACGATAAGAGCATAACATAGTTAGTACAGAAAACATCCCATTATTTTATTTCTTGCCTTATCTAATGCAAAAACACCTCTTATGTTCATAACCAGACTGCTGCTAACACAGCAGGTGCCTTTGTTGAGGCTGTTAGCATGGCAGCTCCTAATTATGTGGATAAATCCATATTAAATAGAAGAGAGCCTACTTTTAGAACAGATGTCTTCATAAAAGCATTTGTGGCTCCTCTAAATCGATGGGAGAAACCCAGCTGCATGTATGGAAATGCAGCTCCTGCCCAGGGCACTGGGAGTAATGTTCTAGGTTCTTCCTGTGGGGAAATGACACGGCTTGTTTCTGACAGTTAGGGTTGAGGAGGACATATCTCAGAGGGCTTCCGGCAACTCTGGCCAAGCACGGGACTATGTATTATAATTTGAACGGTTTACATTAGCTACTGACCTACAGTATAGGAATTTCCAAATTGCTTGAGCTACACCCAGGCACATGATCAGAAAATATTTCCATAATCTTGTCCGTAACATTGCATGTAAATACAGGGTTCTTCCCAGGGGCAAGGCATGTCAGCATTACTGGATCTATGGAACCACGTCCACCGACCCCTTCACCATACCTCCCAACATTTTGGAAATAGAGAGACAAAAAGATTTGGTGTGTAGAAAAAGTTTTGACCACATCCATTTTGCAGCCACGCCCCCTAATTAGCATTTCATTTAACAAAATTTGTCAGGGTATAAAAGTTTGCACAAATTTCTGTGGTTTTTATTTGTTATTATAGTTTTGCTAATGAATGTGAATTACCCTTTAAGCTGCGAGTCAGTTTCCCCAAGAGACCTGCTTATCTTTAATTGGTACATTTGCATATATTAAGTTATTACAAATGTATCTAAGTACACCTGCCACGTATTCAGGGCGCTCTGCCAAAAGCCAATTAGATTTTAGATACTTTGTATCTTTTTTCTGGCTGTTCAGGGCAGGAGATCAAAGAGAAAGTCGGGACGTTTCAGTAACAAACCCGGGACTGCAGGTTGAGCGGTCAAAATCTGTCCTGTGAAAAACGGGAAGGTTGGGAGGGATGTCTTCACCTATCCTATGCATGCTTAAAACAAATCTGCTTTGCCTGATAATGCTCCCAACTGGATCATACAGATGCCAGCTCATTCCAGGACCCTTAATTTTAACAAATCAGCAGTAGAAAGAAGCTGTACAATGTAAACTGCTTGTATGATAAAACCCATATTTACACTTAGATCATCCCTCAGTCAGTGCCTTGCATTTAATCAGCATGCACTGTATGTTAGCTAGCCATTAGAAACAATGGTGGTTCTGTAGTAGGAGCCACAAAAGGACAAAGACTGGCTCTTTCTTCCTAACTGTGTGTGTTTGCATAAAGTAATATTTTCGGTTAGTCTGGTTAAGAGGATTTTTTTCTTGAACAAATAAAGGAAGCCTGAAAACGAATTCTGTATTAAAATGGTCTCTCTCCTTTGTGTCACCCCATAAGGCACAGCAGGGCACAAGGAATCAATGACTTTCTGAAACCTTTACTGCTAAGGGCTAGACCACACAGGAAGATTCAGGGAGATTAGTCGCCTTGCGATTTCCAGCGACTTAGGAAAACGCAGCGCCGCGTGTGAATTGGCGCAGGCGACTTTTTATTTTAGCGGGTGCAAGATATGGGTAAGCAATTCAGGGAGATTAGTCGCCCCAAAGAAGCGGCAATTAGTCGCCAGGCGACTAATCTCCCTGAATCTTCCCGTGTGGTCTAGCCCTAAAACAAATACAAAAAAAAAAAATACCTATAGGTTCCGAGAAACCCAGTAGAATAAACAGATTTACAACTGCTTTTTTCCCGCCTAAGTAATCATCACTATGGAAAACAGCCTGTATGAAAGTGTTGAAAGGGCAAGCGATTGCACAGTATCAGGTGGGTACAACACCCGTACCCATTGGCAGCGCTTTGCACTTTCACAGGAGGAATGCATGTATCTCCGTTTACAATATACTGGTATATAGATGACACACATTCGGGCTGTGAACTCACTAAGCAAGAGCGTTACAAACTACTGCTGCTCTTGTGAGCTGCAATAGAAAATACACTGTACAGCAGCACGCAACTTAAGACACATACTGTCTCTGAGGTGCTGCGTTAGATTCTCCATTATCGGACAAGAGGCGTATTTATCCCCTATAGTCCCATATAAGTGTGAATAGAACTGGCCAGATCCCCAAGCTGTGGGCTTGGTATGTTACTGAAGCTGCTCTGTGTGTGTTTCCCACGCTGACATATACACATAACTAATACATTG
>CM044445.1:100092623-100108144 GCA_024363595.1 Xenopus borealis | reverse complement strand
GCTACAGTATGACAATTACAAGCATTTATAAAAATGACTAGCTTGAAAGTCAGCTTTGTACATAGAAGACAAGCTATGCTTTATTAAAAGCACTGGGGCAGAGAGAATAAAGTAGGGTATTTAGCAGTCAGCTAGGGGAAAGAAAGCTTAAAGAAGCAGATATCTTATTGAATGGACTGGTAAATGAAATGTGATTATTATCTCATCTTCAGAATGTTAAGAGCCAGGCTACTGTCTCTCTGCATGTCAGCACTAAAAAAGCTGAAAACCACAACCATGACTGTCACCACAGACCCTACTAGTGCCGATACCCTAGGGACCCTTTCCAGCAGCTGGGAAAGAAGTAGAGACCCCTATCAAAACAGTTGCCTTAGACCAGTGCTCCAGATAAGGACAAAGTAAAAAGATGTAACTGGACACAAATGAGAACCTAGCTTAGCATTCCTTATAGAACATAGCTCCCTCAGAATAAATATGGCCATTTGAGTCCCTCATAATAAATATGGTCATCTGAATCCAACACCTTTATATATGCAAGAGAAAGACCTGCAATTGTAAGCTCTACAGGTGCAGGAACCTCCTTCTACTGCGTCTCATACCATTTTTTACTTTTGTACAGCACTGCGTATTCCTGTATCATTTATAAATAAAGTTATACAGGTATGGGATCCGTTATCTGGAAACACGTTATCCAGAAAGCCCAGAATGATCAAATAGACTCCATTTTATCCAAATTTTTAAAAACTATTTCCCTTTTCTCTGTAATAATAAAACAGTAGCTTGTACTTGATCCCACCTAAGATATAATTAATCCTTATTGGAAGATAAATCAGCCTATCGGGTGTATTTAATGTTTATATGATTTTCTAGTAGGGTTTGAAGATCCAAATTACAGACAGATCCCTTATCTGGAAAACACCAGGTTCCAAGAATTCTGGATAACAGGTCCCATACCTGTATATACATACAACTGGAATTTCATGAGACATTCCCTAACAACATTGTTTTTGTTGGCAAACAGGTTCAACCTTGAATCAGCATGTCAGATAAACACAATAGGCACCTTAAGTGGACTATAATGAAGCCTATATTTATTTAATTAGAGCAGTTTTTTCACAAATTAGGCATATGCACAGGAATGCACAGGAATCATGGCAATCAAAATGCTTTCCTTTAGGGTGGAAGTACACTAGCGTCTTCAACGTGATTCTGGAGGATCTGACGCGCTGCGGCAAAAAGCAGGCTTCAAGTCAGATGCGAGGGAAATAAGATAAGCAAGCACAATGTTGGATGTTGTTGCAGCATTCATCCGACACAACTGTTGGATGCAGACGCAGCGTGCTGAGACAACTTCAGACATTTTTGTTCTTACCTTATTTTTCGTTGCATCCAACTTGATGCCTGCATTTTGGCACAGCGCATTGGATCCACCACAACGGCGTTGAAGATGCTGGTCTAGTTCTATCCCAAGTTTGTCATACATGCTACAATTTCAATCTTTCCTGTTAAAAACCTTTCCAGGAAAGATCATTCATTTCTATAGATGTGAAGAACTGAATTGTCAGACATACAGGTAAAAACAATGGAATCCTACCTGTATCTGACTATTCAGCACCAACAATGGCCGGTGTTTGGGTGCCTTCAAAGGCGTCCTATCAAAATTTTACAACCAGCCCGATCGGCGAACCGACCGTCTTTTGCTGATGTCGCAAATTTAAACTGCAGATTTTTTCCCTTTACCAATTCCCCCAATTTATCTGTCAGCTTATGGGTCCAAGTGAGTGACGTGCCCAATTGAACAATATCTGCCCAAACTTGATCAGGTTTTATTTTCCCATCGGACTGAGGTCTGCATCTGCTTGTGGACACGGTCCTCGATCCAACCACTGGAACAGCAACAATTAGCAGATCTTTCTCACCTGATTTTGTGGGAGCCTGCGTGTTTATCTACACGAGATCTACTATTTCCTAAACTGTTTAACCCAGTGTGAATGTGGTTTTGTAAATATAATCAAATGGAACACACCAATTAAGACTTCCTGCAAAATAAACACACATTTCCCTTAAGGGAGCATCCTCAGGATAAAACAATTAGAGTTGACTAAAATATCCCAGCGAAGTGGCCATATATGGAAAAGTGAGCAGCGACGGAGCTGCAGTGAGGGCAACTTTCAGGCTGGCTACAGGAAACTCTACCCCAGCGGGAATGGGAGTATCCAGTCACTAACCAAAGGTAAATACTAAATACAAGTGTCACCTATTTCAAACTGCACAGAATATACAAACCTGCTCCATTAAAAAGGAGACTGTCGGCATCAAACTGTCGTTTTCAAGGTGGATTCACTCTTTAAATGGGTAGTTCACCTTTAAGTTAACTTATAGTGTGTTGTAGAATGGCTAATTCTAAGCAACATTTCAATTTATCTTTTTTTCTTTTTTTATAGTATTTGAATGGTTTCTTATGGCTTTTCTTCCAGCTTTGAAATGGGGGTCGCTGACCCATCTAGAAAGCAAATGCTCTGTAAGGCTATACATGGTTGCTAAGGGCATTTGGACCCTAGTAACCAGATTGTGGATTGACTGCAGCTGCGGAAACCTGTGGGGACTGAGGCACACATCACTACCCTATAGCTTTTTGTACAGAGAAACCCTGCAAAGCAGACACTTAGGGACAGATTTATCAAATTCACATGAAGGATTCGAAATTCGATCGAATTTTCAAAAAGATTCTAATTTTCGAATGTTTTTGAAGACCACTTCGACCATCGAATTTTGAAAGTTCGATCGAATCGAATGATTCGAATAAAAATGTATTTGAATATTCGACAGTCGAATAACTTGCCTTTTAAATTTTTATTCGACTGCCTAGTTTGCCAGATTCAACCTACCAAATTGGATTGAGCTATTTTTGATCGAATAAAAAAATTTGATCGAAGGGTTAAAATTCTTCGATTCGAATGATTTTATTGATCGATCTAACTATTTCTATTCGATTGTTCGATCGGATTGCCGGAAAAATCCTTTAAATTCGATATTCAAAGGGTTTCAATTCAACCACAATTCAATTGGTTGAATTAGAGGATAAATTCACCCTTGATAGAGGATAAATTCACCCTTGATAGAGGATAAATTCACCAATAGTTTACAATCAACGACATTCAGTAAATATTTCCAACTTTGGATCCCTCACCCCAAAACCCTCACAAGCATTTACCTGAAGAAATAATAGCAAAGCCTGTGGTTTCAGTTCAGACATAAACCAATGCTCTGGAACTCGGGTTTTCCGTATAATGGTTATTTCCGTGATTTGGACCTTCATATCTTATGTCTACTAGAAAATCATGTAAACATTAAATAAAGCTGGTTTTACCTCCACTAAGGATTCATTATATCTTAGTTTGGATCAAGTATAAGGTACTGTTTTAGTATTACAGAGAAAAAAAGGAAATACTTTTTATAAAAATCTGGGTTATTTTGAGAAAATTGAGTCTATGGGAGAGTGTAATTCAGTAGTTGCTGGATAATGGGTTTCTGGATAATGGATGCCATACCTGTACTTCTGGATCCCATCTAGGCATAATTTAAGCCTGCCCCAACAAGAAAGCCAGTTGCAACTCAAAACAAAAGTCAGACAGGAATGTAGGGAAATACTTCCTATTATTCTACTGGTTCATGTTGCATTTATTTTTCCCTAAATATTTAAGGAGTAACGCATGAGCTCAATGTGCACACAGAACATTCCTTCTAGGCATCAATGGGAGCTGCTATATTGCTCAGATATACTGCATCTTTAGCATTCCCAATATCCTGCAGAAACAGGCACACCCAGACTGACTTTCCTATAGGATTTCCACTCGTTGAAAGTGGTGGGTGCTCAACCAGAAATCCCCTTTCATTCATGGGGACAGAAGTCAGTATTACACAAAATCCAGAGCACAACAAAAATGTGCTGCATGAAAATAGGCGATTTATTTAGCCCATAAGCATCCAAAAACAAGGCAACATTTTGGACCTCCCCCCCAGACTGACTTCTGTGAAAGCCCCAACCTGCACTTATAAATCAACAGACAATGATGTCCATGGATAGAAAGCTATAGCCTCATACTTCACAGTCTATGGGAGAATAAACACCAATACCTACTCGCAACACAGTATCAAGTTAACAGACTAGTTTGCATATTTCAAAGTTGCAGATCCAGAAGAAATGTAGTTTGTTCACTAAACATGAAACATACGTATCCCTTAAATGACTTGTGGAAACTGCTACACAATATGTAAATAAGAAGATATAAATGTCACAGACTGTAGATTCTACTACAGGTATGGCACCTGTTATCTAGAATGCTTGGGAGCTGGGGTTTTCAAGATAATGAATCCTTTCATAATGTAGATCTTCCAACATTGTCTACTAGAATAATTTAAGCATTCAGCTGGTTTGGCCTCCATTAAAGATTAAGTATATCTTAGTTTGGATTGTGTATAAGCTTCTGATTACAGAAAAAGGGATTTTAAAAAAAAAATGGATTCTTTGGATAAAATGGAGTCTATGGAAGACAGACCTTTCATAATTAGGAGCTTTCTGGATAACAGGTTTCTGCATAACACATCCCATACTTATATCTGCAATTCCAGGTGTAGTGGTAAAAGCCATCAACTTTTGCTATGTTCTCCTACCCCTTACAACAAGCAGTTAGTTAGAGGTACAATTAGAAAACAGCAAACAACCACATGATATCCATACACTGGCCAATCAGGAACAGACAGATACCATATGAGAGGCCATGGTGGGCCAAACAAACATATTACAGGGGCGGGAACAGGAGCGGTTAGTAGATCATAAAGCAAGGACCACATCAACTAGTCAATGAGGTCTAACCTGACGCATTTACTTGGTTCTACATATGCTGATCCAAAAACCCTGCACTGAACTGATGAGCCCCAACAAGGGCTGCCCTAATTGTGCTTTAAAACCCAGTAGGTGAATTCAGCCTTGAGGGTATTCCATGTCAATAGAAATCTAAGGGAAGGTCACACGGGCAGATTCGGTGAGATTTAGTCGCCTAGCGAATAATATTCTCTTCTTCTGGGCAACAACCTCCCTGAAACTGCCTTCCCCCTGCTATAATGAAAAAAAAAAAGCCAGCACAATGGCACTCGCAGCACTTCAATTTCCGAAGTCGCCCGAAGTTTCCTTGTGAGGCAACTTCGGAAATTGAAGCGCCGCAAGTGCATTGCCGCAGGCGATTTTTCATTTTAGCAGGCAGAAGGCAGGGAGAAGGCAGTTCCGGGCTAGGCAACTAAATCTCCCCAAATCTGCCTGTGTGCCCCTGCCCGAACTGGGGCTTCTTTCTCAGAATTCCTTCTGTATTATTGTTATAGTTGCTGTCAAATGCTTTGTTTATTTAGCCAGGCAGAGATCTGCATTGCTTCCTTATCATTGTTTAGGTTTCACAGATGGGACTTCCAAACTGGCAGCACAGAGCCGCACTGCGAATGGCTGGAACTTCAGCCAATTGTTGTTACGACCATTTTCCACAAGAACAACAATACAAAGCACGAGAAGTATGAAGCGATCCAACAGGGGGGTGCTACTCATGTAAAGACAGGCATCAAAGCTATCACTAGCTGATAAAATTGGATCAATTGTATTGCAGGGCCCACTATAAGGGTTCTGGCACACAAGATTTGCAATGCAATGCAATACTTGCTGCTATCCAGTGTAATCAAGAAAATAAGGGCATTTTCCTGCAATTAATCCAGATTACACAGTGACGTCTTTTATTTGTGACAGTCCAAATCTTTCCAAAAGAGGATTTGAAAACCACAACACCTTATATACCCAAGCGTGACATCCCCAAGTGGGCCAGTGCCCTGAAAAGAACTTGATTCTTTTTTTTTTTAAAAATATGTGCGGTCTAAAAAAAGAGATCATAGTCAAAGAATCTATTGTACAGAAATCATGGGTACTGAATAATAAGGAGTCTAACAGACTATCACCACAGATGTATGTATGTATATTTGTAGTTATACAGCTCTACTTGAGAACAAAACACTGTACAGCAGAATAATAAATTAGTAGCATTACAAACAGGGGGTCAGTACAATATCAAAAAACAAATTAGAAAATACAATTCATATAAATACAAAGTGCAGAAACAGTAAAGATTTTAAGAGATTGGTGTCAAGGAAACAAGAGGATGGAGGTCCCTGCCCCCTGCTACCAATCTTAATGGGTAATTTAAAGACTGAAATAAAAAATAAGACACTATGGATGATACTTGCAAGATTAGAAGGGCTAAATACCGACTCCAGGCATTAGCAACAGTCCAAGTCTACAACAACATACTGATAAACTGCAAACAAGCCGTAACTGCTTGAATGCATAAGAGACCACAATCTACATGGACTCTCTCATAACAACTATCTGATTAGTTGAGCAAATCTATTGAAACTGGTTGAAAAGAAGACAATTTGTCATGTAAATAACTACATAAAGCAAAGAATGATCTCTCTTCTTATCACGACACTATTATTTTGCAAGACTAATAACATTGTTTTGTAACAAAGGATTCCTCACAATACACCACTGCGGCTGCAAGAAGCTGTAGTTGTGCCGATTTCAGAGAAGCTGGGTGCTCCTGCTAATGTATCAGGGCCGCACAATGACCGTGCCAAGCACACCAGCCAGTGGCATGATAATCAGATCTCTCTGGCTGGATGCCGGGTATCTGCCAGCATTTGCCTAATCACTGGCCTTTAGGAGCAGCACTGAAGGAAAGGGATTAAGTGATACACCAAGTTTTACTGTCCGACACCACTAATGCCCAAAAGTCTCTTACGCTGCTTGTGATAATGGAATAAGAAATCTTAAATCTGCATAAAAAATCTAGACATGTCATTTTATAGATCAACTTGCCTCTTGCGTTACTTTAGAACAGCACCTAATAATGTTGGAAGGTTAGCAATAGACTAAAGTGACCCAGTCACTGCTCTGACGAAGTTGTAATGGGGGTGTCTTCTAAAAAGCCCAAAGTTGGTGATTCACAACAATTCCCTGCAACTATGGAATAGCTTAGCTAAGCCCCCCCAGCAGCCATCTAAAGAATCAAGTGTCCCACAGCTGCTTTGCAATACTGTGCTCTTTTCAGCTAAACTGGTCCCCACTGGAACGGACTGCCACTGCTTCTAATGGAGATTTACAATGGATTAGGGCAGCTTCTCTACCCTCAGTTGTAATCAGCACAGTTTCTGCGCAAAGTGATACTGAAACTAAAAAATTTTTTAAAATTTTTAAAATATGAATCTGCATTAAAAGTCACCTATAGGTTGGGTTGCTTCTGATGAAGTGATGAGTATAGTCACGAAACGCGTTAAGTCTCGCTCTCCCTCCCACTACATCCATATGAATTTTTGGTGATGTTGTTAACTTTTTTTTGAACCATAAAATTTTGTAGTACTCTTTTTGTAGCAGTGAAGTTCGGCAAGCTAACAAGTGCTTTGTGAGATAGTTTATGTAGTACCATGTGACCAGAGTGGAATGGTCTCTGCCGTTTGGAGCTACGTTCTATACGGAAGCACCATTCCCCGACTCTAAGTTTCCCATCAGGGAGGTTTGTATAGGTAGGGTTGCCACCTGGCTGGTGTTGATCCCAATGTTATTAATAGGAAAAAAAGATAAATGTATAGGAAGGCCGGTATTTTTTTCAAGAAAAGGTGGCAACCCTACCTATAGGTCATGTTCTCTTTAAAGGGATACATACGGTCATGGGAAAAAAATGTTTTTTTTTCAAAATGCTTCAGTTAATAGTGCTACTCCAGCAGAATTCGGCATCCATTTCTAAAAATGAGCAAATAGATTTTTTGATATTTCATTTTGAAATCTGACATGGGGCTAGACATACAGTATTGTCAATTTCCCAGCTGCCCCAAGTCATGTGACTTGTGCTCTGATAAACTTCAGTCACTCTTTACTGCTGACATGAGGATAGACATTTTGTCAATTTCCCAGCTGCCCCATGTCATGTGACTTGTGCAAGCACTTTAGGAGGGAAGTGCTTTCTGGCAGGCTGTTTTTCCTTCTCAATGTCACGGACTAGAACACAGTGGGACATGGGTTTTTACTATTGAGTGCTGTTCTTAGATCTACCAGGCAGCTGTTATCTTGTGTTAGGGAGCTGTTATCTGGTTACCTTCCCATTGTTCTGTTGTTAGGCTGCTGGGTGGGGGAAAGGGAGGGGGTGATATCACTCCAACTTGCAGTACAGCAGTAAAGAGTGATTGAAGTTTATCAGAGCACAAGTCACATGACTATGGGCAGCTGGGAAATTGACAAAATGTCTAGTCCCATGTCAGATTTCAAAATGAAATATAAAAAAATTTGTTTGATCTTTTGAGAAATGGATTTCAATGCAGAATTCTGCTGGAGCAGCACTGTTAACTGATGCATTTTGGAAAAAACTTTTTTTCCCATGACAGTATCCCTTACCTTACACTTACCTAGCTCAAGATAACCATGTATTTCATGTCAGTTTAGGCTAGGGGCAGACGGGCAGATTCGGGGAGATTTAGTCTCCTGGCGACTAATCGGCCTGTTCTTTCGGGGCAGCAATCTCCCCGAACTGCCTTTGCGTGCCTTCCCTTCCACTATAATGAAAAGTCAACTGTGCTAATGCACCCGCGGCGCTTCGATTTCCGAACTTGCCTCACGAGGAAACTTGAGGCGACTTTGGAAATAGAAGCGCTGCAAGCGCATTATTGCAGGCAATTCTTTGTTACAGCAGACAGAAGGCAGGGAAAGGCAGTTTGGAGAGATTGTCGAACAGCAGAAGAGGTGATTAGTTGCCAGGTGACTAAATCTCCCCAAATCTGCCCCTACCCTATGACCCTCACACTCAGCTACAGCAGGATAATCATGTAAATCATGTGGAATGGTTCATGATATAGGGCAGAGGCTCAGAATATCTGGGTTTGTGTGTGGGTTGTGGTATATGTTAAGAGATATGTGTAGTTGCAATATGTATGGAGCGGCTGTAAGCTCTTGAGTGAGGTAACAAAGACACGAAGGTCCCACACAAAACAATGTAGTGCAGGTATGAGATCCGTTATCCGGAAAGCTACAAATTACAGGAAGGCCTTCTCCAACAGACTCCATTTTATCCAAATACGTAATAATTGAATTTTTCTCTGTAATAATAAAACAGTACCTTGTACATGAGCCAAACTAAGATATAATTAATCCAGACTATTGGATTTATTGAACATTTATATGGTTTTCTTATAGATTTACGGTATGAAAATCCAAATTACATAAAGATCCATTATCCGGAAAACTCCAAGTCCCAAGCATTCTGGTTAGCAGGTCCCATAGCTTTAATAATATGCCTGAGAGATGAGCAATGTAATAGCTGCCCGATGGGGTTTGGCACTCATAAATGCATGCATGCTATGGGTACACAATCCTTTAACATAGAAAACCTACCAGGATCAATGTTTAACTGCTTGACACATTGGGTATTAAAAATTCAAACGTAAATGTGGTAAATGATTATTGAATAACACAGTTTTTACTATAAAGTACAAATCTGACGTTTGTCACCCTGTCGCCAAGACTCTGGAGCAACAGCACGGACTACTTTTTGCCTCACAATATCGCCCAGAATTCCCTCTTTCCTGCTTGTTTTGAATATTTAGACAGAGTTTCTCTTAGATAACATACCAAGAGGCAAGTGGAATAAATCCCAGAATCCTCTGCTGCAGAGAAAAATGGTGACATTCTTTTCAAGTTCTGTACCTGTCACAACGATAGGACAAACTCAGACTGGAGCAGGAACTGGAATTAGCAGTTTCCTGTGCCAAAAGTAAAACATTTGGCTTCCCTCAATCCCTTGGGCAGATGATGTGCTTTCCACACAACTTGCACATCAGCCAGGCCTTCTGTCTATACTCCTGGGCCCCCAGTAGCTGTTGAGTCTACCGTTGTCATGGTTACACCTCAGCATGCAACTTAGCCAGGAGTTTCACAAACAAGAACCAAGAGTAATGGAAAATTGTCACCATTCCCAGCCATCTGACATTCTGCAATACTTAACCCCATTATGACGCAACTAGACCCAGCCAGCTGCCGGAGGTTTAATACTCCAAGAGCCAAAATACACAACTTCACATGATTCAGATATGAAAATATGACTGAAAATAAGTAAATGCCAAAGGCTACAGGTAACTACAGAATAAATGGACACAACAGGGGGGGATTCACAAAAGTGGTGATATTGAGACAAAATAAAAATGGAGATAAAAATGTCAGCTTTCCCACCAAATTCACAAATCTCCACTTTTGTGAATTTGTCTTCTAAACAAACAGCTTCCGGATTTTGATTTTCACACAACATTTTAAAGGGGTTGTTCACCTTCCAAACACTTTTTTCTGTTCAGTTGTTTTCAAATTGTTCCCCAGAAATAAAGACTTTTTTCAATTACTTTCCATTATTTATCTTTTACTGTTTTTCCAAAATCTAAGTTTAAATTTGGATGTTGGTGTCTCTGGTGTTTGAGTCTGGCAGCTCAGTAATTCAGGTGCAGACTCTAAACTGTTACAATTTTGCAACATTTAATTGATACATTTCTCAGCAGCATCTCTGGAGTATTAGCAACTATTGTATCGATTCTAACAGCTGTCTGTAATGAAACCCAGAAATTCTGCTCAGCAGGGACAAAGATAAGAAATGTATCCATTAAATGTATCAGTTTAGAACAGTGAGGGGGGGGGGTTGGCGACCCCCGCCTCCCAGAGCTGCTTTAGAAGGTGAAAAATTACACTTTACACTTCAATATTAGAGAAACGGTTACAAATAGAAAAATTACACTTTACACTTCAATATTAGAAAAACGGTTACAAATAGAAAACAGACAGTAATTGGAAAAAGTCGTTATTTCTGGTGATCTATCTGAAAACAACTAGTTGTTTGAGGGTGAACAACCCCTTTAACCACATTTTTTTATGAATTTGTCTTTAGCTCTTACTAAAGCGGTCAGTCAGCCATTAAATTGGGTGTTTGTGTAATTCCACTTCAGTAACAAGATATAAGGGTCTAAATACTAAATACTATTTTGTATGTTATAGGGATTTGTTTAAAAAGTATTTTTTATTATTTTAGGTCAAGTGTCAAAGTGCTGCTAAAACAAAAAAACTCACTGGGAGGCTTTACTTTTCCTTTAGATTTTTATAATATATTCAAGTTGCTAAAAATGCCTCATTTATTAAGATAAAACTAGTAAAATAATGCAACTGTAAGTTAAAATGATATAAATTCACTTTTTGTTTAATCAGTGTTTTATTTGTTTTGATAATGAGGTTTTTAGACTTGTGGGGTTAGACAGAAACTTGTGCCCTAAGTATAAAATGCTAATCCCTATTAATATGCTAATTCTTCCCCAATGGGGCACCTACAAGAGGTGTGAAATGAAGATTGTCTGAACCAAAGCAGAGCAAATTAGTTTAGAACTGATCTGACACATGGGCAAGAGTTATACTGTACTGAGCTTTACTCCATTTTTAAAATGTTGGGAGAAAATGTTGTTTAAGATTTTGTTTTTGCTCCATTTTTATTTCGTCTGAAAGATAAATTCATAATAGTGTCTGTAAACTGTCTTTCTTTCACAAAAAAATGAAAAGTGTCGGACGAGTTGGAAATTAGGCGGATTTTTGTTTGTGAATAATGGAGAACGTATTTTACACCAGTTTACCACCACTTTTCCTCCAAAAATGGGCTCTCTCTAGTGATGGGCGAATTCGCGGCGAATTCCCGCGATTCGCTGCGAATTCCCGCGATTCGCTGCGAATTCCCGCGATTCGCTGCTGGCGAATAAATTCGCGAAACACCAGCAAAAATTTGCAAACGAAAAAAAAAAACAGTTGCGCGTCGAAAATTACGCGACGCGCGTCAAAAACAACGCGATTGACGCGCCGCTCGTCAGAAACGACGCAACACGACTGACGCGACGTGCGTCAAAAACGACGCGCGACTCGTTTTGCTAATTTTTTTGCCAATTTGCGAATTTCGCTGGAAATTTGCGAATTTTTTGGCCAAGCGAAACGGGTGAGATTCGCCCATCACTAGCTCTCTCCACTTTTGTGAATTCCCCCCAATGAATTGCTGATATAGCTAAGGAACCTGTTATCCAGAATGCTCGGGAACTGGGGCATTCCAGATAATGGTTCTTTCCATAATTTGGATCTTCACACTTTACGATTACTAGAAAATCATGTAAACATTACATAAACCCAATAAGCTGGTTTTGATTTCAATAAGTATTAATTACATATTAGTCTGGATCAAGTACAGGGTACTGTTTTATTTTTATACAAAAAAAGGAAATCATTTTTTAAAAATCTGGATTATTGGATTATAATGGAGTCTATGGGAGACGGCCTTTCCATAATTTGGAACTTTCTGGATAACGGGTTTCAGGATAACGTATCCCATAACTGTAAATATAAATATATAATACACAAAAGCCATAAATATCTTGTAAATTATATCCTTATAAACGGTGAGTTCTGATGTCATCAGTTATAAACGGTGAGTTCTGATGTAATTTCTGTCACATGACTCCCTGAAACTTGTGTATTATAATAAATAAAGTACCCCCAGTTGCAAAATATGAGGATATTAGAAGTTACCTCGGAGTTCCATGACCTGTATAAAAACACGAGGCCGAAGGCCTCGTGTTTTTATATGGTCATGAAACTCCTCGGTAACTTATAATATCCTTATATTTTACAAGAGGGGGTACTTTATTCACTATATATAGATTTACATATATAATATTTTGTCATTTTCTTGATCATATGATTTAAGGTATCAGATTTGGCTTTGCCAGGCACTGGTATTCGCCTGAAACCAAATCCTGCTGTAAAAGATCGAATTCAGTTGAACAATTCGTGCTCTTAACATTAGTAGAGAAAGCAAACTATCTTTCCCAGGACCAACGGTTGTGGGAAAGGTCGTGATTGTAACATGTATGGCCACCTTTAAATCCAAGGAGGCACTCTGCTGTGAGGCACTGTAGTTTATCTAGAAGGCAGAGATAAAGGAGGGCTGGTTTTAATTAAAAAAGCCCATGTAATCCTTGATCGCAGGAAAAATCAAACCTGCCCAATCAATATCAAGCCGATTTAGGGCCGGATATCAATCAGGGAGACCTGGTTGTGGCTTTGTGTATCAAATACAGAACGATGGGTTGACTGGACTAATACTCATACATTATTGGTGTTGCACGCACTCCTGTTTAAAATCGTTGATTATTTATCAAAAAGCAGCATTATAGTACATCAACGTTTCGGTTCATGGTCTAGAACCTTTCTCAAGATGTATAACCACCGCAATCATTGAGATATAATCAAGTAAAGGAGAGCGTGTGCGGACCAGACAGAGTACGTACTCCTACATTATGTCTTAAAGGGATAGAATGTAATTTCTAAGCAACTATTCCATTGGTTTTCATTTTTTATAGTTCTATAATTATTTACCTTTTTCTTCTGACTCTTTCCAGCTTTCAAATGGGTGTTGCTGAGCCCCATTTAAAAAGCAAATACTCTGCGAGGCTACAACTTTGTTATTGCTAATTTGTATTTCTCATCTTTCTATTAAGGTCCTCTATTCAAATTTCAGTCTCTTATTCAAATCAGTGAATGGTTGTCTGGGGAATACGGACCCTAACAACCAGATTGCCGACATTGCAAAATGGAGAGCTACTGATTAAAAAGTTAAATAACTCAAAAACCAGCCCCATTACTATATATGGAAAGTGTAGCATTAAACATGTAAATATATATGTAAAAGTCCAAGATAGGCGCACATGAAAAAAAAAATCAAAAAGCTGCCCGGGTTCTGTGGAACTGGATATCACACCATAGTATAAAGTCCAGCACTCTCAGGTCTTAATGAAAAATAAAACTGGATTTATTGTTCAACTTTTCTGCTCACATTAGAGCCTTCTTCAGGAAGTGGAACTGAAGGTTAGCATCATACTCTGTGTAAATGCCATGAGAATTATTTGTATACAAAACTATAGAACTTGCTGTGGGGGAAAACATAAAAAGGACAACAAGCCACTAGAATGTCACTACCATGCCACATTTTACAGTCTGAAGGAATATGGAAGCTGTAAACGGAATAACAAGTGTCTAATCTCTTGCATGGAAACCATTATACAGAGATGCACAATAAACAGCACAGGAAGTTTGTAGAGCTCAAGAAATACAAATATATATATTTCCCGCCGAGTACATCATTTTACACTGCATACAGACCTTCCGCCAGGAATCCTATCAATTCCAAACTACAACTTCCGAGCCTCAAAACACAAAAAACCTTGAGGGAAACTCTAAAAGCTAACAACACTTGTTGGCACAGGGCTGTCCCAAAGGTTCTGCAGATCAATTTCTGACCTATACTGCTGCTACATAACACAGCCCCAAGTGAATCTGTAAGTCTGCTTCTGTACAATCCACTCAATAACCATACTGGAGTACATAACTTTAACATTGGGTCAGAGGGTCTAACTGTACCGCTAGCCCCAAAATGGACAAATAAAATTCATTTGTAGGGGTTGAAAAGCAACTGTGTATCAACGTGTTGTTTTTAATTCACTTAAAACTTTAAACCTGTAACTGATTTCATATTTAATTATATATTGTTTACAGTTATATCTACCTTTTCCAGAAGTGACCCCTATGTTGTTCCCGACCATATAACCAGTCCTGCCTCCAGCAGCCACACACCTCAACTCACCCTAGACAACTTAAAGGGCAACTGCTATCCACACCCAAAGGTGAGGGCTGATAGAGCCCGCATTGCTGTTGGAGATAACAGTAGTTTAAAGAAAATGCCCACCGTCAACACTAGGTTACCCGCATCAGGAGGGATCTCCCGGAGTGAGCAGCCATGTCCGGTCACTCACAAGCACATAGTGAAAAGTGGCCCCGAATTGCTCAGTATGTGCGTGACGTCATGGCTGCTTGCACTGGGAGCTCCCTCCTGGTGTGGGTAGCCTAGTGCTGACTGGGGGCATTTTTAAAAAACCATCTGCCCGTTGATCAGACAGGACTAAAAATCCCGTTGGATCGTGGCCGCATCTGTTCATTGATGTGGTCCAGCGATGCCTGTATTTACTGTACTGTGATCCGATCGTTGGGCCCTAGGGCCGACGATTGGATCAGCTCGATATCGGGGCGAAATCAGCTTGTTTGGCAACATCACCAAACAAGTGGATTTCTCGGTGTATGGCCACCTTTAAGGTACAAAAGTAATTTTCTTAGGATACTCAATGGGTGTATGGTGGGAAACAAGCAGACGGATATCGGCTCGTCAATTGGGCTGGACGGAAATTTTTTTCTTGGGCGGCTTTGATGGCAGCAGAACATTGGCCACGGTTAGTACTGAATTGTCAGATACAAGTAGATGTCAGTACAAGTCAGATACAACTATTGTTTCTATCTGTATATCTGACGATTCAGCTTT
>CM044445.1:99956776-99974223 GCA_024363595.1 Xenopus borealis | reverse complement strand
ATAGTGGCTTTAAAGTTCAATAATACAGCCATGAACTGTGAAAAAAGGGAACCTTTAGGTCAGTTCCTGTGACAGTTCCTTATGATTCTGGGCATGTAACATGCATGTGCTTCAGTGGTGTGCCTCAAAAGGACAAAAGCATGTTTCGTTTTTAGTAAAACTTTAACTCATGGATGTTCAACCTAAAACCCACACGTCTAAAAAAACAATGTCTATTAATTTAATTGAGGAACAATGGGAAAATAATGGATGGTAACAATATCTGGTCTTATATACTATGTCTCAGTGACCGCAAGGCTATCGAAATAACTCAACAACCACAAATAAAAAAAATTAAACCCAATTGCAAATGGTCTCAGAAAACCACCCTCTACACTATACTAAAAGTTAACCGAGAGGTGGCCAGCCCCTTTAAAGCAATACTGATTCTGAAACTGTGAATTTAGATTTGGTCTGCTAATAATATGACAGCACTTTTCTTCCAGCAGGGACACAGGTGGAACTAACAGTGATAAAGCAGGTATGCCAGGGACCCAATATGGGCGATAAACAGAATAGTATTTAACAGCAATTTGCACAGCAACTTTAATTAAAAGTAACTTTCCATATATATTAATTACAGATTTTATTTTAACTTTATTTGTAAGTGCAATTGCAATTTAGAGCAGAATCTGCCTGACTCTTCTTCTATTTTCTGTACTGTTGGTTCTCACTAAAAAGAATGTTGCAGTAACCAACTCCACTCCTGCCAAAACTTCCACAATGCTTTGAATATTTTGTGATTTGCAGAATTTCAAAAGAAAAAAATCTTTTAGAATATCTTGCAATTCTTATAAAATTAGAATTAGTATATAGTGGAAAGCAGCTGAGAATTAAATATGCTTATATTGTGCAAAATATTAATTTGGGGTTTGAATCCCTTATAAAATATTTCTAGTATTGACTAAATCTCTACCATTACAAAATAGGAAATTATTTTCAAACCTGCAAAGTCTCCTCCGTTGATGTCCACTCGCACATTTACCCCAGCGTAGACTGGATAGGGGTTCTGGGACTTGGATACACAGGCCTGCTGGTCTGACAGCTTGGCGGGGTTCTCCTGCAAAAAAAAAAAATGTAGTTTACACTTTTTTAAAAAAAAGTTTAATTTGCATTTTTAAAGTCTTGCAGTTTCATAAAGACAACATGATAGTCAGCAAGTGGTGGTGGAAATGCCAGAGCCACTTTATTGTCATGTGTCTGGGTGCAACACTGTTATTGAATATGTAGAAATGTTTTTTCTGTGCATCACATGGTTAGGCCATTACTGTGTGCTTATGTATTCCTTTCTATTCATCTGCAATGTTTAGTTTTGATTTGGCCTAGGATTGTTCTTGTCAGCCAGTATCCAATAGTTTCTATTCCACTTAAATCCTAAGACTGTGTTTTTGGTAATTGTCAGCACTAAGCACCTTCTGATGTAAGAAGTATTCTATTACAAGTCCCCACAGGTCAGTGAAGTTGACCGTGTGTCCATCCTTCTCCATGGCTAGGAGCTCCTGTGTGCAGTGTTTGAGGCGCTCAGCTGAGAATGCCCCACTCTTGCTGGCTGTCACATATTTTCTAGCCCTGTTGATTGGCTCTTGAAGATTTTTCTGGGACCAATCGGGGTCTTCATAAAGAGTGGACATGCACCTACCAGAGCAAGAAAATGTTGAAATAAAACATTTGCCTTATATGCAAAACATACAACATACAACATACAGTATATTGTTAATCCAGGTCATACCAGGTTGATCCAGACACTCCAGATATGTATGTAACACTGTCCAGCAGCTTCAGCTCTTGTAAACCCAATAGACTTCCATAGAATGAGGTCATTGCTCTTGTCCCTCCACCTGAACCCAACACTGCAATAACAGGAACCTGTGAGCCAGAAAAGAAAGACTTATCTGAAACCTAAATTTTTAACTTATGGTATTGGTATTGGTAACTAGGGACCCCAGCTACTGATGCAAGATAAAGGAGGTGAAATGAAATATATGGATTTCTCAAAACATAGAAAAGACCCATAAAGATTTTACATTTATGAATAAATAATTACGGGTCAACAAATAAAAGATGAGTTAGTCTAAAACTAAAGTGTTTTATATCAAGAGCTGTATAAGACTACCTATGTTTGGTACTTATTAATCACTACTTGATCTCTATATGCCTGCTGTGTACGAGGTCTACTCATTCATTGCCTGCTTTCAAACATACAGTTCATTATGCAACATCCTTATAAACCAGCTATGGAAGTCCGTTTGTCAGATGATCGTAGGCCTATCTTGAGATAAAACAAGGACAAAGCTCTTCTTTCTTCTGCCTCCAAAGTTCTGCTTAATAGGAGAGGCCAGAATATGACCAAGCACTGTCAAAGGAGAAGTTATGTATGCAGTGAAGCTGTATCACCTGAGTTTGTGATAGGCTTAAAGTGAGATAATTGACGGGATACTGTCATGGGAAAAAAAAATTTTTTCAAAATGCATCAGTTAATAGTGCTGCTCCAGCAGAATTCTGCATTGAAATCCATTTCTCAAATGAGCAGATTTTTTTATATTTCATTTTGAAATCTGACATGGGGCTAGACATATTGTCAATTTCCCAGCTGCCCCAAGTCATGTGACTTGTAACCAGATAACAGCACTCAATAGTAAAAATTCATGTCCCACTGAGACTCTTGCCTGAAAGCAGTTCCATCATGAAGTGCTAGCTCTTTCTGATAGTAAACGGCCAGGCAAAATGACATGAGGTGGCTGCCTACACACCAATATTACGACTAAAAAAAAAAATACACTTGTATTAGGAATTAAATTTTATATATTTGAGTGGATTATGTGCAGTGTAAACAGCGTAATCTAGAAATAAAAACTATGCCAAAAAACTCTGTGAACAAATGTAAATAACCAATCATTCTTCTATCACTAGGGCCTTTGTGATGCATTTATACTAGGGATGCACCGAATCCACTATTTTGGATTTGGCCGAACCCCCGAATCCTTCCCGAAAGATTTGGCCGAATACCGAACCGAATCCGAACCCTAATTTGCATATGCAAATTATGGGTGGGAAGGGGAAAACATTTTTTACTTGCTTGTTTTGTGCCAAAAAGTCACGTGATTTAGCTCCCTGGCCCTAATTTGCATATGCAAATTAGGATTCGGATTCGGTTCGACCAGGCAGAAGGATTCGGCCGAATCCGAATCCTGCTGATAAAGGCCGAATCCTGGCCGAATCCCGAACCGAATCCTGGATTCGGTGCATCCCTAATTTATACCTTAAAGCTAAACACCTTCCTCGTAATTATAATTCAACAGAATTCACCTCATTAGCACCAGGGGTGTTATCCAGCTTCAAAACTTCTTGGAGGCAACGTGCAGCAACCTTCTTCCTTTTCTCCAAAAACTCCCGCTCCCCAAGGGACAGCTCAAAACCAAGGCGTATGTCAAGCTTCCGATTACTACGCCAAGAAACAAATTTGGAAACGTACATAAAATATAATGAAGGTCTCTGATCTAACTAGTCTGACTGACTGATGAAAATGTAAAAATACAGGTGCCCAAAAGAAGAAGGCCCTGGAATGTATGGGAGTGAGTGAAATAAGAATTAGGAAAACCGATGGAAGATGTGTTCATCACTAAAAAAGAAGGGTTTTCTAATGAACAAATGAGGTGGATTAGTCAGTAAATGATAAAACTGTATCTGTTGGAATTCTCCAAATTGTCAGATCTTGAATCACAGAAATAAGGAAAAACGGAGAAACCATTCCTGGCCACTTACTCTTCCTCTGTTTTTACATTCATCTCAAGGCTTTGATCCTAGAATAAAAACAAGAGCCATTCAAAATGTTATACAATGGAAAGGAAATTATTTCTTATCAATAAAAACAGCCATGATTTTCCTGTAAATGCTAGCCTTCTGAAGGGTGCTTAGTGATGTCATCAGTTATATTCAGAGTATAGTGATGTAATTTGTGTCATATGAATCACTGAAACGTGTGTATTACAGGTATGGGATCTGTTATCTAGAATGCTCAGGGCCAGGGATATTCTGTATAAGGGATATTTCTGTTATTTGGATGTCCATACCTTAAATCTAATAAAAAAAATGGAAACATTAAATAAACCCAATATGATTGTTTTCCAGCAATAAAGTACTTTGTTCTTGATTACAGCTAAGATCTTAGCTGTAATCAAGAACAAAGTACCTTTTTATTATAACAGAAGAAAAGGCAATCAATTTTTTAAAATTTGAATAATTTTATTAAAATTGAGTCTATGGGAGATGGCCCAGTGGTGGAACTACCGGGGGCGCAATTGTACCAGGGTCCGCATCCCCTGCTGGTAGTTTGGGAACACTTTAAAAACCTTCTTCCAGATTGGCACGCGCTTCCATTGTTACATTACTACGATGGCCATCCCCTAATTTGGAGCTTTCTGGATAATGGGGTTGCAGATAATGGATTCCATACCTGAATAATAAATAATGTACCCCCTGTTGTAAAATATGAGGATAATTCAAGTCACCTTGAAGTTCCAAGACCTGTAATCTAACTTAGCAAGGTTAGCAGCAGTCATAACCATGGTAAATAATATAGTGGGACTCCATGAGTTTAAAGGGAACCTGTCATGGGAAAAAATATTTTTTTCAAAACACATCAGTTAATAGTGCTGCTTCAGAAGAATTCTGCACTGAAATCCATTTCTCAAAAGAGCAAACAGATTTTTTTATATTTCATTTTGAAATCTGACATGGGGCTAGACATTTGGTCAATTTCCCAGCTGCCCCAAGTCATGTGACTTGTGCTCTGATAAACTTCAATTACTCTTTACTGCTGTACTGCAAGTTGGAGTGATATCACCCCCTCCCTTTCCCCCACCCAGCAGCCTAACAACAGAACAATGGGAAGGTAACTAGATAACAGCTCCCTAACACAAGATAACAGCTGCCTAGTAGATCTAAGAACAGCACTCAATAGTAAAACCCATGTCCCACTGTGTACTATTCAGTTACATTGAAAAGGAAAAACAACAGCCTGACAGAAAGCAGTTCCCTCCTAATGTGCTGGCACAAGTCACATGACATGGGGCAGCTGGGAAATTGACAAAATGGCTAGCCCCATGTCAGATTTCAAAACTGAATATAAAAAAATCTGTTTGCTCTTTTGAGAAATGGATTTCAGTGCAGAAGTCTACTGGAGCAGCACTATTAACTGATGCGTTTTAAAAAAAAAACATGTTTTCCCATGACAGTTTCCCTTTAAGAAATCTGCCCAGAACTACAGTTTTCATAATTGCCAACTCTTTAAACTTCTGAGTTGTTATTGAGGTTTTTTTTGTGGTATGGCTTAAGTCATGTGCAGTTTTAAACAACTGCCATTAAGCGGAAATAAGAATAGATTACTATATGGAGTGGCAGAAAGTGGTGGTTTGACACCAGTTTTCAAAATGCCTCCTGTGACATAAACCACTTACTCCACATCTCAAAGCCGTGTTTTGTCCATGAATCTTTACAAATTTATAAGGTCAGGGAGAGTGGACAAAAAAGTGCTCTCCTGACCCAGTTATGGTTGCCACCTGGCCGTATTTTACTGACCTGGCCGGTAAAAATGATGGTTCATCCCAATGTTATAAAAAGTGGAAAAACAGAAAATATAGAGGAAATACGGTATTTTTTTCCTGAAAAGGTGGCAACCATAGACCCAGTTTACTAGGCTGTCTCACCTTGGAGAGCTGTAGGTTGATCCCTTGTTCCTTCCCTTCAGGCAGTGATGAAACAGGTACAGAGCTTTCTCCTACCAAAAAAGTTTGCTTCTCTAGCTCAGGGGCCAAGTCATTCTTAAACAAAACAAAAGTGGATTTCATGCTTATGTATAAGAGAAATCTTTTAGAGGTGTCTGAAGATCTTGCCAAGTTGTTCTCACCTCTCCAAGTCGCACAGTCTTCAGAAGTTGAACATTTAACTGTGGGCTTATGTCTTTGTCGGCATGAAACACAAAGGGAACCCCCTGTTCCTGTGTTGATAGGGCTGAAAGTGGCGCACATTTGTGCTTTTCATAGGATCCAGGCATGGATAGCTGCAGCAGCCGATTTCCTATATAGACACAAGGGTTGCATAGCAGTCAACTTTTTAACCCTTAAATCTGTTCTTAATTAAAGGGGTGGCTTAACTTTGTTAACATTTAGGGGCAAATTTACTAAAATTCACATAGAATCCCTCGAATCAGATAAGCATTTGATAGTCGAATAGTTTTAGCCTATTATGTCCTCAATATTCAATTTCTCAAAGAAATCGTACGATCGAATACCGATCATTCGATTTCACGAAAATATCATACTCTTTCCTTCGAGCCTCCGAAAAATTAGTTTGATTCGAATGATCGAGGCGTTCGATCGTACGAATGGTATTCGAGCAGGTGTTTGCAAAAGAAGCCTATGGGGGGTTTCCCATAGGCTTCAATTGGTATTTGATAGGTTCAATCTGGCGAAGTAGGCATTCGAAAAAATTTTAAAGTTAAAATCCTTCGATCACCGAATGGTCGAATGATCGAATATCTATTCGATAATTCGAATATTCGGTATTTGATGAACGAAGTGGGCAAATTTGCATATTCGATCCTCTGAAAAAATCGTACGATCGGTATTCGATCGAACTTCGATCTCTTCACATGAATTTTGGGTTGGTATTTATTTGTGCTTTTTTATAGCAACCAGATTGATGAAACTGCAAACTGGAGCACTACTGAATAACTAAATAGCATGGCCGGAACTAGGGGTAGGCAGAGTAGGCACGTGCCTAGGGCGCAAAGCTTCGGGGGTGCCTGGCACGTACCTTTAATTGTTGCCTACCCAGTCCGGTGTTGAATCCTGCTATGTGTGTGCATGCACGAGTGCTCCTTTGTGACAGGAGGGTGGCGTGCACTGACTTCTGTGTGTGCGCATCCGCTCCTTTGTGACAGGAGGGTGGCGTGCGCTGTTACATTACCGTCAGCACGCATGCTCACGTATGCATGCGCTCAGTTGAGGGGGTAACACAACCACCAAGAGTTGCCTGGAGCACCAAGCCGATCTGGTCCAGCCCTGCTAAATAGCTGAATAACTCAAAAACCATAAATAATAAAACCAATTGCAAATTTTCTCAGTTATCTACATCATAATAAAAGCTGATTTAAATATAAATAAAAAAATCACCTTCAAAGAAGATTCATTAGGTTTCCAACCAGAATTCAGTATTAAGTCATGTAAGGCTCAGACATTTCCGATTCTACCCATTCCCAACCCAAAGTCATTGTAAGAAATCACAGTGCCCTTCTTATGAGATCAGAGATTTCATATAGAGATGGGGAGGGCTAGGGTAGTGACCTCTGCAGAGGGAAGACACCATGCTTGAAATGTGACATGACCCACAACTAGTTTGTTGGCTTGAATCCACCAGACCTGTGCCTCTCTACTAGTTTGCCTTTACACTGTAGTCAAAATAAAGTACAATTAGGGAACAGACTTTTTTCTATAATGCATCTTGTAAGGTTTTTAAAATGACACCAAATGGTCCCCAACTGCCGGTCCGCGGCCCAGAACCGGGCCATGGACAGTCTTCAACTTGGCCTCTGAAATAGTCAGCATGCCCAAATTGGATGCCGTGACCAGAACTGGATGCTGACCCCTATCCAATCCCCCTCCCGACCCCCCGGTCCTTGCAAAAAATGTTGCCACTACACTGTTCCCCAGATCAAAAAAGGTTGGGGACCCCTGTTTCAAAACACTTTTTTGGTGTTACTCTTCCTTGTATGTTCTTGCTTCCTAAGAGAATATGGCCTCCCCCTTTGGTTTCCCAAAAGACAAACACAAGCCCTATGCCAGAAATACATTTTCATAAAATTCAAAGTGAAGAAGAAATTAAGTTGCACTCCCGTCTTACCTCTTGGTGCATTTAGGCTTCCTCCCGTGTGGATATTCCCATGAACACATAAACAGGGGTGTGCCTGAGGTATGGATGAAACAAAGTGTGATGGCTCTTGATTTCATTTGTAGGTTTGTTGCACTGAAATAACTTATTATAATGTAAAAGAGTGTAGATCTTAACACTGAATGCTATGGTGATATTGTAGGGCATATTTTCTTGGCATTGGCCCCCACAATTTTAAAGGCAATTTGAAAGCATTATAGGCTAAATATTGTGTTTATAATGCCATACAGAGAATTCTACATGGATGTCGGCCTAATGGACAACAGAGTATGGTCAGCGGAGACTCACCAGCCACAATTCCCTGTGTTTTCTCATTGCCTGTACAGACACCAAGGGTCTTTGACAGTATAAGCTTTCCTTTGTAATCAGAACATTTGTGCTGGACAATTTGAGGGTATAGATCCCCTTTAGCAATATTGTGTAGTCCCACCCTATCACATATGTCCTAGAAATGACAATTACAATTATCGTTCTCTGTTCTGAATTTGCAGAAAGGTTACTGGTATTCTGTCAACCTGATTAATAGCCTCTAGAACTATAGCAAAAACAGTACATTGCCTGTCCCCTAAAGAATCGCAGAAGACTGGTAAAAGTTTCAAACTTGTATCACTACTATAGAAATAGTGGACGTCCTCGTCCCTGTGATGAAACGACGCAATAGGCGTCACCGAATCGAGCGTCCCAGTCTCTCAGCTAAATGAAACTCGCATCGCCATCTTGTTTACTGTATACTTCTGACCAAACTTGAGACCCAATGATTTAAATATCGCGCAGACATTTACCCACAAATTTAAATAAAGCATCAAACACCACCCTCTCATCCATCAGATCGAAGCCGAACCGACATATTATTGAACTACGTGTTGTTAAGACTTTATCCTTATATCACACATCAACTTTAAAGCAAAACTACATATTAAACAAATAAATGTAGGTCAAAATCTTTATTGAGACCACTGGGACTCAGGGATCTTAACCGATGAATCCACTGCACTTCTGTCCTCTTTAGGATCATGACCCTGTCACCCTATCTCCTAGGCTGTGGGATTATTATTGTATCAATGTGAACCTTAGTTCTTCTGCATTATGACCCTTTTCCAGGCAATTCTTGGAAACTGGTAGTGTTGAATTACCGGTATTCAAAGTAGACCTATGTTGGGAGAACCTGTCTCTGATCTTTTGAACAGTCTCCCCCAACATAAATAAGGTTTCATGGGCATGTCAGCATGTACACTACATAGTTGGTCTCACAAGTGTAGTGTCCCCTAATATTATAAATTCTGTTTGTGATAGGGCTACAAAAGGTATCCCCTGTCAGTACATAGCAGCATTGTGCACAACCTTTGCAGCGGAACATACCATCCTTGGGGGGACCCAAGAAAGTGTATGGTCTTGGAGATGGCCGCATATCTGTATGCACTAGCTTACTACCAACCGTACAACCTCTTCTTAAGGACATCAATGGTGGTTGTTCAAATTCTG
This sequence comes from Xenopus borealis, assembly GCA_024363595.1. Lineage (NCBI taxonomy): Eukaryota > Metazoa > Chordata > Amphibia > Anura > Pipidae > Xenopus > Xenopus borealis. Next base: position 99,964,755 of record CM044445.1, on the reverse strand, counting down.
CTACCACAGTATATGCATCATTCGGCAAATGCCAATGTCTACATAAAATCTGACGAAAAGCCTCACTGCGCGAATGGTACTGACCAACAAAAGTTATACGCTTATCTTTATTCCGTATCCTTTGTCCGGCTACGTCCATATTATCTTTGACCTTGAGCATACTAGAGTCAGGTATCCCAGATGGGTAACCCCTATGTATAAGTTTGTCTTCATTTGCTTGAGATCCTGTTCAATTGAAGCTGGCTCATTAGTAATTCGACAAACCCTGGTTAACCGACTGATAGATACTGATTTTTTGACAGCTGGAGGGTGAAAGCTGTCAAAAGCCAATAACTGATTTCTATCAGTTGGTTTGGAAAACATCCTGGTCACAAAGCCATCATCCTTACATGTTACCTGTACATCCAAAATATTTACAGTATGAAGCTGTGATTGTAAATTTTATGTTGCTATGAGCATCATTCATAGCATCTCGGAAGGTGGAGAAGGAATCCAGGTCACCCCGCCATAAAAGGAACACATCATCGATGTACCGCCACCAGGCCAGACAATGTCCAGCAAACAGAACATCAGTTAAGACGTGTCCCTCCTCAACCCAGTTGGCATATGACGGGACGAAACTGGATCCCATGGCCATCCCCCGGAGCTGTAAATAAAATTTGCCCTGGAACCTAAAATAATTCCTATGAAGTATAAAGCTGAGAATCTCCCCAAAAAAAGACATTTCCTCCACATCCTCTTTCCTCCTCTATCTTACCCAAAGCTTTAAGTTTTTCTAGGAAATCTGAGGTATCATGTAAGTATGACCTTGTTTCTTGTATCAGGGGATACAGCACCCTATCCAGTACTTCAGCAGCCCTATTCGTCAGAGACCCTATCCCAGTCGCCCCAGGGGGTTGACAGGGTCCTTATGTATCTTAGGCAGTACATAAATCATGGGAATCACTGGATGGTCTGTCTGCATAAACTTAAACGTCATCTCTGTAATAATGACCTGCTCAAAAACTTTTTTCAACAATCAAGTTCCCTTTTAAAGGACACCGTAGGATCACATGGCAAACAAACATACATTCTGATCAGAAAGTTGACGCATAATTTTGTTACTCTATTTGTCTCTATATGCTCTCCATTATTCTCATATAACTCACAATTGATAGGATGTACCTGTATGAAACATCACTTACCACAAGTACTCCATTGGTGATAATCTTGGTGGGGGGATCTTTACTGTGGATAGAAGTTTATACTTTCATTAAACTTGAATAATATAACAGGAAGCATCGTAGCAAGTAGAAATCTTGACCCACCATCCCAAAATATACATGTCAGGTCGCTTACCTTTTCTCAAGAGAAAATTCTACTTCTAGAGACTCCTGTGAAATTACAAGATCAAATAAGGAGATTCAGTAGTTACAATAAATAACCCCAAGCCCAGCTTAAACACTATATAATTGTAATTATGAGATTTATTACATATTGTGTTTATGGTGAGAACTCTGGTCTGTGCCCAGTTAGAACAAACTATGATGTTAGTAAAAAGCTGATCCAGGGGAAGGAATTTTATAAGTATAATGAAGATGCTTCAGATGGAGTTTCCCTTTCTTTGGATCAGCAAGCAGTTAGGTAGGTTCAGTGGGACAAAATGTAAACTTGACTGTGTTGTGTCTTTTTATAATCTCAAATACTAAGGCACTATCACCCAAGGACACAGCATTGCAAGAACTGTGTTTATAACCCTTAGCAACCATGTAGGAAATCTGACAGATTGTGAAAATGCCCCACTAATATCCATGTGTGCACAAGTGCACACTCCTCCACTCACCTTTGGGCCAAGTTTGAAGATCCGCTTAGTGTTATGTCCAGGTTTAATGTGTCCTATGTCAAAAACCACTGAGGAAAGCTTATCATCCAGTACAACATCTCGGTCATAAAGTGTGAGCTCAAGAATATTCTACAAGAAAGAGAATGAAGCATTGTTAAGAGAAGCCTTGCATTGCCCAAGGCCCACAATCGGATCAGTCTGATATCGCCACCCTCAAGAAGGACATATTTGGGAGAGATACGCTCATTTGGTGACCTCGCTACGTTAGGTTGAATGAAAGACACATGTCCATCAAGTTCAACCTTTTAACCTGCCTAACTGCTAGTTGATGCAGAGGAAGGCCAAAAAACCCCATATGAAGCTTCTCAATTTGCCCCAGAGGGGAAAAAATTCCTTCCTGACTCCAAAATGGCAGTTGGACTAGTCCCTGGATCAACTTGTACTATGAGCTATATTCCATAACCCTGTATTCCCTCACTTGCTAAACACCATCCAACCCCTTTTTAAAGCTATCTAATGTATCAGCCAAACCAATATCTGTATGTACATTTGGCCAGCTTTAAGCAATTGAGATGCAAATTACAGAAATATCCATTATCCTGAAAACCCCAGGTCCCATACCTGTAGTTGATCGTAATTTCAGAATTGCAATTTTCAAAAAATTGCAAATTTTGTTTGCACTTAATGGACGGGGTGTAACTACATATGGTTGGAACTGCACTAAGGCCAAGGAATTCAATTGCCCCATTGTGCCTTCACTGTTCCTAGAATTCTGTGGAAAAAAATGAGGCATTGTGACACTGCGTCAGGATAATTTAATGCACTCTTTAGCTGGCATATCAAATTTAAAGGGCATGTGTTGGGCAAAAAATATTATCGACAAAAGGTGCGGACTTAAAGAGCCCGCACTCAGGTTGGGGCTTACAGTTTTTTAAATAAATTCGCCATGCGTGTGGCCAAACATGGACGCCTGTACCTGGAGCTCCCTCCAGATGTGGGTGGCCTAGCGCTGGCAGGGGGCAATTAAGAAAAAGCCTACTGTTACCCCCAACCATAGTGCAGGCTCTTTTAGTCAGTACCTTTGGTTGGGGATAATATTTTTGCCCAACAGATGCCCATTAAGGAATGCATTTTCCAGTGGCTCTCTACCTTCACAGCTCCGTGAACTCGATAGTTAAATGTCTCGTTCCATTCGGGATCACTGGAGTTGTAGACCACGGCAGTCCTGGAAACCAGAGGGGAGGCTGTCGGTAGCCGCAGTTGCACGTAGCAATCAGCTTTAGATACTGAAAGAGAATGCAGAATGTTGGCAAAGGCATAAATGGCAGGGAGCAGCAAAAAGGCAGTTATGGAATGAAAATAGTCTGTTTCACATACAGGTATGGAATCCGTTATATGGAAACCCGTTATCCAGAAAGCTCTGAATTACGGAAAGGCCATTTGCCATTGACTCAGTTTTCTCTATATAATCTAAATTTTTTAAAATGATTTCATTTTTCTTTGTAATAATAAAACAGTACTTTGCACTTGATCCAAAGTAAGAAATGATTAATCTTTACTGGAAACAGAACCAGCCTATCGGGCTTATTTAATATTTACATGATTTTCTAGAAGACTTAAGGTATGAACATCCAAATTATTGAAAGATTCATTTTCCGGAAAGCACCAGGACCCGAGCATTCTGGATAACAGGTCCTATACCTGTACTAAGAAGCAAGTGTAGGGGTAATAGGTAAGGTCAGTGTTCCAAGTCCAAGTATCCCCAACAGCACCCAAAGAATAAAAGCATTACAGCAGCTGAGCAGTATTTGTAATTATATTGGTAACCTTGTATTTTTCCATTTACTAAATAAAATATATTCCCTGTGTATTTTTAGAACAGTTGTCAGTGTAGCTGTTTAAGACACAAGAATGCATTTACAGCTATTTCTGTACATTTCTATGACGTTTGGTGGCGCGTGTTTCACTATAGAGTTCATGAGATGGAGGGAAAAATAAATAGTACACTATGATATGGAATTAGCACACACAAAAGAGAATCCAGCTATTAAAGGCAAAGCGAAGCTAACCAAGATTTTATCAGTACAGATCAGGCCCGGACTGGCCATTTGTGGGTTAGGGCAAATGCCAGAGGGGCTGCTATAAGGTCCCATAGAAAGTCAGAGTTTAGTGGGCTGGTGGGGGCTGTTTGGGCCTCTATGTGGGCTGATGGGCCTCTTGTGTACCTGAAATGCCAGGGCCTATTTTAATTCTCAGTCCAGTCCTGGTACAGATGTATAGAAAGAACAGGGGTGCCAAAAGGATAAAAGGATATAAACGAGTTTAAAAGCCAAAACTTGGTAATCAGAGGAGGCAGTGGTGGACTTACCTCCTCCAAGAAGACACAAAACGACTGTAATTAAGCAGTCAAAATTTATTAACGAACTCCAATCAGTACAACGCGTTTCACGGGCTCAGACCCGCTTCTTCAGGCAATAAACATAGGAGTTACAGCATCTGGCAGTAGTATACACACTCAGCGCCTCTGTATACTACTGCCAGATGCTGTAACTCCTACTTTGTATTTTAATCCCATACCTCCCAACATTTTAGAAACAGAAAGAGGGACAAAGAGAGTCGTTGCACATAGCGAGGTTAAATTTTTTGACCACGTCCATTTTTTTGACAACACCCCCTAATTACCATGTTCATTTTACAAAATTTGGCAGGTTATGAAAGTTTGAACACATTTCTGTGTTTTTTCAGTTATTAAAGTTTTGCTAATGAAGGTGAATTGACCTTTAAGAGCAGAGACACAGGGGCAGATTCGGGGAGATCAGTCTCCCCAAACTGCTTTCCCCTGCCTTCCCGCCAGCTAGAATATAAATCGACGGTGGGATGGCACTCAGAGGGCTTTGTTTTCCGAAGAAGTGCTCCAAGTGCCCTGCGAGGATGGTAGGGGTAGGCAGTTCGGAGAGATTAGTTGCCCTGAAGAAGAGGAGATTTTTTGCCATTGACTAATATACCCAATCAGGCCCAGAGTGGCAATCTGTGGGTTCTGGCAAATGCCAGAGGGGCTGCTATAAGGTCCCATAGAAAGTCAATATTTAGTGGGCTGCTGGGGGCTGTTTGGGCCTCTGAATGGGCTGATTGGGCCTTGTTGAACCGGAAATGCCAGGGCATCTTTTTATTCTCAGTCTGGACTTGTACCCAATTTTATGGGAATAAAAATCCTTCGAATTCGAATATCGAATTCGAAGGATTTTACCGCTATTCAATTGGTCGAACGATCGAATAGGCACTATTAGATAAAATAATTTTTAACCATTCGATCGAATTTTATTTGATCAAAAGTAATGAAACCCAATTCGGTAGGTTGAAACTGATGAACTAGGCAGCCGAATAAAATTTTAAAGGGGAAGTTTCTCGACGGTCGAATTTTCAAATAGATTTTTATTCGAATCAATTGATTCAATCGAATTTTCAAAATTTGATGGTCGAAGTGGTCTTCAAAAACCTTTTTTCGGATCCTTCAAGTGAATTTGATAAATCTGCCCCTAAGTTTTCCCAAAAGACCTGTTTACCTTAATAGTTACAATTTAATATTTGATTATCTCAAAATTGTTACAGTGCACCTGGTGGCTGTTCTGTGCTCTCTGCCAAAAGCCAATTAAGTTTTGTATCTTTATCTGGCTGTTCAGTGCAGGAGATGAAAGAGAAAGTTGGGACATTTCAGTAACAAGCCAGGACTGCAGGTTGAGCTGTCAAAAGCGGGACTGTCCCTCTCAAAACGGGACAGTTGGGAGGTATGTTATTCTGGAGATCCAACATATAAGAACCCTTATCCAGAAAAAAACCCAGGTCCTAAGCATTCTGCATAACAGAATTTAACATAACATACATGTAACGCCAAGCAAGCAAGAATTTCATTCCTAACAATTGCTGGCTTGTATCATTAGAAGCTGTAGATGAGATTTAATCCTTGTTACAGTCATCAGTATGGCAACTCCTTTCCTCAGTATCCACATTACTTACACAGATCAGCTCCATGTATATTCTTAGCTCTCAGCACTCTCACACTCAGGTTATAATAGGGATGAACTTCTTTCTACAATGACAAAGAAAACAGAAATGTCAGTGTCCCATGCACGTTTATGAGGGTAGCCTGGGAGAGCACATACGTGCGGTAATAACAGCATGCTAACAACATGCGTAACCCTCGTGAATGAATGATCGTTTTATTTGGCATGCACATCCTCATCTTGGCACGTGCAGAATCACAGGGTGGCACCTGCCATGCAGCGACTACACCTTGCTCTCAACAGGGCTTGTCAGCATTCCACCTCGACTGCCAATGGCTTTTGACCAGGAACTTCACACAGTGGTGTTTTACAGCGTCATACAGATGGCTGGCGAGGTTGTAGTTTCATGGGGTTGTTAACGTTTATGGTGTAGAAAGTGAGATTCTGAGACAAACCTCCATTGGTTTTCATTTTTTGTGTTAATATTTGTGGTTTTTGAGTTATTTAGCTGTTACTCGGCAGCTCTCCAAATTGCAATTTTAGCATAATATGCTTGCTAGGGTCCAAATTCCCCTAGCAACCATCCATTGACTTGAATAAGAGACTGGATTATGAATAGGAGAGGGTCTGAACAGAAAGTAATAAAATGTAGCAAAAACAATACATTTGTGACTTTACAGGGGACAATCTGCTTGATACGGTCCAAATTACCCTAGTAACCATGCATTGATTTGAATAAGAGACTGGGATATGAGTAGGACAGGGCCTTGATAGAAATACGAGTAACAAAGTAGCAATTGCAATACATTTATAGCCTTATAGAACATTTGTGTTTTAGATGGGGTCAGTAACCCTTTTATAAAAGCTGGAAAGAGTCAGAAGAAGAAGGCAAACAACTTTAAAACGATCAAAAAGTAAAACAAAATGAAGGCCAATTGAAAAGTTGCTTAGAATGAGCCATTCTATAAAATACTAAAAGTAAATTATAGGTGAAGCACCCTTTAGGCTTGTGACACATGGGCAGATTCGGGGAGATTTAGTTGCCTAATGAGGAGACGCACAGATACAAATCGCCTCTTCCTTGGGCAACTAATCTCCCCGAACGGCCTGCCGGCTAGAATATAAATCACCAGCGGCACGGCACTCAGAGCCATTTGTTTTCCAAAGTCGCTCAATATTGCGTCACAAGGAAACTAGCTCCAAGTGCCATTCCGCCTGCGATTTAGATTGTAGCTGGCAGGGAGCCAGTTCAGGGAGATGTAGACAGACAGAGATGCAGACAGACAGACAGAGATGCAGACAGACAGATACAGAGATGCAGACAGACAGATACAGAGAGCTAAGGACACAGGGTAAATATATAGACAGACAGACAGACAGATAGATAGATAGATAGATAGATAGATAGATAGATAGAGAGAGAGAGCTAAGGACAGAGAGTAAAATATATAGAGAGACTGACAGATTATGAGAGACAGAGGGGACGTCATGCAGATGTTAGTCAGTACAGAGAAAGCTATAGAAGCCTTATATTTCTCACGCAGCCCAGCCATAAGAAGTTGCCCCTCGTGTAACATCTCCCACCCGCCCCCTCGTTAGAAACACACACCCTCCAGCTTTTGGGTCTTCTCTCCCGCCGCGGTTCTTTTTCTGCCTCCTCATTTCTGCGCAGCAGCAGCACCGCGGACAGCGCCGGCAGGGCCCGGGAGAAGACACGGGTAACTACCGCCTGGAACATCGGGGGAACTTCGGCAATGACTTACCGGTCGGTCGGTTCCCCGGCCTGACTTTCTATGGGCGTGGATACAAGGTAACGGGGCGGGGTTATAGGAGTGTGAGACTGGAAGAGGTGTTATCGTGAGGGGTGTGGTCAGTTGCGGCTGTAGGTGAGGTAGAAGTCGCTGTCAGACGGTGAAGGAATGCGCACATGCGTGTTTAGGCTCGGCGAGCGGTTTCATTAGTTGTGGAGTCCGAGAGAGAAAATGTTCAGTCTATATGGCAATTCACATATTAAATCACTCATTAATGACTTGTTCCACCATTGAATAATGTTCACAGAGTCAGTCAGCTCAGCTGCACTCACAACTCATTCCTCACGAGTTTAGGCTGGTGGCGGCACACACAGCACACCTCCCAACTGTCCCTTTTTTGACAGC
>CM044445.1:99925807-99950993 GCA_024363595.1 Xenopus borealis | reverse complement strand
GGGGGGGGTGTTAATAAAGGATCACTGTACAACAACATTAACGTAATGCCATAGGAGCTGAAGTATTAAAGGAAAAGTACCTTGGCATGCACTGCTCGTCTACTCCCTTTGTTACATGCTTTGAGTTGCTGTAGGGTTTGATCAGCAGTTTAAAGGGATACTGTCAGTAGACTTCTGACCTGTAATCCAATTCTCAAAAGAGCAAAAATTTCTTTTTAAACAATTTATTTATATTCAGTTTTGAAATCTGACATGGGGCCAGACATTTTGTCGGTTTCCCAGCTGCCCCCAGTCATGTGACTTGTGCCAGCACTTTAGGATTGAACAAGCTTTCTGGCAGGCTGTTATTTCTCCTATATAATGTAAATGAAAGTGTCTCAGTGGGACTTGGTTTTTACTATTGAGTGCTGTTCTTAGATCTACCAGGCAGCCATTATCTTGTTTAAGGGAGCGGCTTTCCAGGGAGCAGGGTGATTGAGGGAGGTGATATCACTCCAACTTGCAGTACAGCAGTAAAGAGTGATTGAAGTTTATCAGAGCACAAGTCACATGACTGGGGGCGACTGGGAAACTGACAATAGGTCTAGCCCCATGTCAGATTTCAAAATTGAATACAGGTATGGGACCCTTTATCCAGAATGCGCAGGACCTGGGGCTTTCCTCATAAAAGATCTTTCTGTAATTTGGCTCTTCATACCCTAAGGGGCAGATTTACTATTGGTCAATAATTAATTAACCCTCGAATTGGACCAATCGAATTTCGGCCGAATTTTAACCCTTCAAATTAGAATTTGAAGGGTTTTAGCGAAATTCGATCGAACCAACGATCCAATATAAAAAATTCGATCAAAAGATTACATCGTTCAATCGAACGATTCGCACGATTTTAACCATTCGATCGAATTTTCTTTATTCAATCTAAAATTGCTGAAATAAATCTTTCGGAGCTTCCCATAGGGTTATACAGCAATTCGGTAGGTTTAATCTGGCGAACTAGGGGTTCGAAATGAAAGGGCAAGTAATTCGACCATCGAATAGATTTTTATTCATATCGATCGAATTTTTTTGAATTTGATGGTCAAAGTGCCCAAAAAAGGTATTTGAAAATTCGATCGAATTTCGAATCCTTCACACGAATTTACTCAATCTGCCCCAAAGTCTACTAGAAAATCATTAAATAAACTCAATAGGCTGGTTTTGCTTCCAATAAGGATTAATTATATCTTAGTTGGGATCAAGTACAATCTGCTGTTTTATTATTACAGAGAAAAAGGAAATAATTTTTAAACATTTGGATTATTTGGATAAAATGGAGTCTATGGGAGATGGCCTTTCCCTAATTCGGAGCTTTCTGGAATAACAGGTTTCTGAATAACAGATCTGTTTGCTCTTTTGAAAAATTGATTTTAGTGAAAAAACAAAACAAAACATGTTTTCCCATGACAGTATCCCTTTAGATGAACTCTAGTGGGTACAGAGTTAAACCTGTTAATACCTGATCAAATGCTAAAGTTTCTGGGTTCTTGGAGCAACCGCAGTTGCACTTGGCAACATTGAAGGCAAGAGCTATTGCATGCCCGTTATAAAAAAAACAAACATTAAAGGAAAAGTAAATGTTTTTCTTTTTCTTTCTGTAAATTTGCTCTAAACAGCCCCCCAGATTAATGTACCTTAGTCCCTGCTGCAAGTCTGCTCTGGTTTCTGTGTTATCAGCAGCTTGTTTCCCCTTCTTCCTGGTGCAGAGTGAAGCCCAGCCCCTTAGTTTACTAACTTTTAGTATGATGTAGAGAGTGATATTCTGACAATTTGCAGTTGCTTTTCATTTTTTATTATTTAGGTTTTTTGAGTTATGTTGCTTTTTATTCAGCAGCTCTCCAGTTTGCAGTTTCAGCAACCTGTTTGCTAGGGACCAAATTACCCTAGCAACCCATGCACTGTTTTGAATAAAAGACTGGAATATGAATAGGAGAGGGACTGAATAGAAAGAGGAGTAATAAAAGTATGTCTTATTTCGCTTATATTAAATTTTCATTTCCACGATAGATCCCCTTTAAAGGTGAACCAGCCCTTTAATGTATCTTTCTCAGTCTCTTCTACAGACAAGTGCGCTTCTGTTCTCTCACTATCAATTCTGCCCCCTTTGCGGTTATTTAGAATGCTTTGCATTCAATCTTGCTTTTCAAAAAAGATGGACTCCCTACAGTTACCATTACATGTGACAATCGGCAACATCACCAGTAATTCTTCACTTCACTTTTTACAAAGCGTGATGAATATACCCCTTTAGTATTACTACTGCTAAACAGAAATACTCCCTCCAGGACCCAGAACCACAAGCACGGCTACAGATCAGTATATACTCACCAAAGCACAACTGGACTGATCTGTGGATCACTACCATAGTGGAGATTCCATGAGCAATGCCCTGATCACTAGATCACACAGGAACGGATTAAGCTGCTCGGACCATTTGCACATGCAACCGAGATTTATGGTAGATGCAGAAATTACGGGCCTCTAGTGTTTTATGCTTACAAAAAAGCCCAACTGACTTGGCACTGTTGCTGCAACTCAGTTGTAACCAGGCATGGCAGTCTAATAGAATGAATGACTGGAATAATAAAGCTGGAAGGCTTTGCTATGTAGTGGGCATTGCAATCATTACACATGCAGTCTATGCAATTCTGCATCCATGAACTTTACAACAATGCTCTGAGCATTCTGGATTGATGTGAATTACATAGCAGTCTCACAAGAAGATCCCTATCAATTAGCAGAAGGGATGCAGCGAATCCACTATTTTTGATTTGTCCGAACCCTCAAATCCTTCACTAAAGATTCAACCAAATACCGAATCCTAATTTGCGTATGCAAATTAGAGGTGGGAAGGGGAAACTATTTTTTACTTAAAAAGTTATATGATTTCCCTACCCCTAATTTGCATATGCAAATTCAGATTCAGTTCAGCCAGAAGGATTTGGCCGAATCCAAATCCTGCTGAAATGGGCTGAATGCAATCCGGAACCAAATCCTGGATTCGGTGCTTCCCTAATTAGCAAGTTGCTCTTATAAACACTTTAATTCATGTTAAAATATAATAAATTCTATAAAGTACGCACAGTCTTGACTCCAGGGGGCTCTCACATCAGCTGATGTTCTAAGTGTCCACTTGTCCTTTATTTGCTTTGTGCATTCACACTCAGTGTTGTAGTTGCCCCAGCAAAGTAAAACGAAGATTTTTACACTTTGATACAAAAGAATGATATCACTTGTTAGCAATTCAGGGAATTTTGGGTACTTTGAAAATGATAGAAGATCAAGGTTAAACTATAGCTGATAAACTGTAGAATAGTAAAGCTGAATAAAGCTGTATATACATATAACAACAGATCTGTACAGCACAGCATAATGTTAATGACCGACAGGCAGGGTGTGGTGACTTTTCTTTCTTAAGATTGTCAGAGGATAGATACTTTGTCTGGCGAGATTTTGATGCATGTCCCGACCGAGCAACATGACCAGCTGCAGCACATGATGATATTGCTGATCATTGCATTGTGCATCAGAAAGCTTCTCATACACGTGCCAGATACACTCTCTCGGTATGTAAGGACCACTGAGTTTCAAGTCTGTCGAGATGATAGGAAGATACTCAACCTGATAACTGTAGATTCAACAAGAAATTTTTTTGAACGTCTCCAGTCTCTGTGATGCCAAGTAACTCCTTGAGAAGGTGTTCATGTTTCAACTGAACTGACGTCCTTGGCACAGAAATAATGCACGACCACCCCATTTGGATACCGAGCGAAGGCACTGTTGGAAGGAGGCAAAGAGTAAGAAAACAGGGCTAATCAAAATGCTAAAGTCCAGTTATAAATCCTGTTACCCAGAAGGCTTGGGACTGATTAAGTCAATGGGAGAGACACGGGGATCAATTTGGAGATCTCTGCAACCTTCCTGACATTCAAGCTTTTTCAATTCAAATGGAATTCCATTCCAGTTTTCAGGTCATTTAAAGTCATCAGAATATTAAAAATTCTAATTTATTTATAAATTTTGAATAGTCGAATTTATGGGAGTTTAATAGAACTCACGTGAATTCAAAATTCGACCCATGATAATGGTGCCTCCCCATCTACCAAAATAATTTAAACATTGCATAAACCCAACTACCTCCAATAAATCTTAGATAGGATCAAGTACAATGTACTTTTTTATTATTACAGAGAAAATAGGAAATCGTTTAATGATTTGATTACAATTTAGTCTATACAAGAAGGCCTTCCCGTAATTTGGAGTTTTCTAGATAACGTGTTTCTGGACAACGGATCCCATACCTGTACTGCATAAATATTGATGCTATAAAGAAAAATGCTTTAAATCAACCAGGACAATAATGCACCTGGGTACTAGCAGGTTTTAGAGTGAATCCAAAAGGTCATAGTGTGAAAAGATAAAAATAAACAGCTGTTCAGAGTATTCAGTCTAATGTGTAAGTTTGCTGTGATGAAACAGACAATTGTTCAGAATGCATATTTCTGCTAAAGGAGTTGTTCACTTTCAATTTAACTTTTAGTATGATGTAGAGTGTGATATTCTGAGATAATTTGCAATCCTAGTTGCTAGGATTCCAATGACCCTAGCAACCATGCATTGATTTGAATAAGAGACTGGAATATGAATAGGAGAGGGCCTGAATAGAACGATGAGTAATAAAAAGTAGCAATAACAATACATTTGTAGCCTTACAGAGCATTTGTTTTTTTAAGATTTGAAAGCTGGAAATAGACAGAAGAAGAAGGCAAATAGTTCAAAAACTATAAAAAAAATTGAAGGCCATTTGTTTTTTTAGATGGGGTCAGTGCCCCCCTTCTTGTCAGAAGAAGAGGGCAAATAATTAAAAAAATAAAATAAAAAAATAAAGGGCAATTAAAAAGTTCCTTAGAATTAGCCTTTCCATAACATACTAAAAGTTAAACAAACCACCACTTTATTGGCAAACTTAATGCCACAATTTAAAATGAACTTGAGCTATACTGCCCTTTTTGAATGAAGCCAATAACCCAGCAATTGTAAAAGCCTAACGAATGTGACCTTTTATTCCAGCTTCACCCAGTCTTAGGCTGTTTTAGCCTTGTGCACACTGTATATACACTAGTATACAGCATATGTGCTTGAGCAAACAGAAAAAAATCAAACCCCAAACCAACAATGCAAATGCAAGTACAAACCAGCACAGCCATGGGTCAATACAAAGAGACAACAAGGTATGCACTCCCATCCTAAATACAGACAGGAGACACTATGCAAAGACTAATACTGCATTGATATAAAAAGTGAAGGGTTCCAACATTTTTTCAACTACAAGGAGATGGTATATTTTGTAGTTTTACAGCTGTTGCTCAGGTGTAAAATAGACACCCCTTTTTCCACTGGGGCCAAGTAAAATATAACTTTTCTGGCTCTGTGTTCCACTGTAAATACTGATTTATACTGATTACTGATGTATATATATATATATATATATATATGATTTTAACAACCTCTGTAAAACAAAGGGATGTGGGACCCACCTGTTTCCAATCTTCTTTTTGCACACATTGCAAACCTTTTCTTCTGTAATAACACACTTCACTTGCTGATGAGAAATTCTTTCTTCTTGAGCCTGCACATGAGAAAAATCAGTATTGATAACCTTTACAGGGTTTTCATTTTCTAATGAAAATAGGAATAGGTGTAGGTATAATCATTCCTCTGCAATTTTCCCTGTAGAAGCTGCCACTTACTTCAACTGGCTGGCTCCATCCTCCCTTGCCATTTTGCATTGCCCTTCCTTTGTGTTATACTAGCTCATAGTTCACATATGTTTAAAAACACTGATCTAAAGCAGTTCTTTAAAAGCAACTGTGGTTTGCATACTGTTTTCCTTCTTTACAAATATCCAAAGTTGCATGGCAGTTTACAACAAAAGATATTTTTTTTATTTCAAATAGGTGACATTTTCTTGCATTATACCCCACCCCTCCTTGACCCACCTAAAAAGTAGTTTTAGCGTGACCAGATAATTCTGCAGCCTGGGAAATGTCCAGCAACTGCAGTCCTTGAGAAATGCTTATGCTTTTGACTATGATATCATTTCAAGAATTGAAAATAAAAATTGTTATAAAGAAAAAAAGTAGTTTTAGAAGTGGGTCATGGTAATCATCACAACAAAGTATAAAAGAATATTTATATCGAATTTGCATGTACAAATATATTTGCCGGCATTTTATCCTCTCCCATTATACCCGGTGGTACAGAAGTGAATACATAAGCTGACTCGTACCCTTAGGAACTCTGAGTGAAGCAGATTCTTAAGAACTTGGTTGAACCTTCTTCTCTGGGCATTTTCCTCCAGAACTTTCTCCAGAAAAATCTGAATATCCTTTATTTTAGTGTCTGCTGGGAGCAAGTTTATCGCCTGCAAAATTCCAGAAACAAATATATAGTCTGACAAGCCACATTATCAGGAAGCTTAAAACCATGGGGCCAAACTTTCCTTCTCCCCTTAATCTGGGCATACACATAAGGATACCAAAGAGCCATCCAATTAGGTGGGCTACATGTCAACTTCACCTTGGTAGTGTTTAATTTTCCGTGATGTTGTTCCAGAACTGCTAATGCTGCCGCAAGGTTAGGCTTTGGCTTCTCAAGTTTTATCTTTATGGGACCTAGACAATGAACATCAGGTGGGGACAGGTACATCCGAATTAAGGAGAGATAAACCTGCAGCAGTGACACAGGAAAAGGTTTAAAATAAGATATATATAAACAATGCGAATGATAAAAAATACCAAACTAAATTTCTTACAACAAATGCCATTAATATAATAACAGGACAGAACAAGAGAAACCTAGCACATCCGTTACTTACATCTCTGTTACCTTCCTTCCTAGGGTCATAGTGTTTGTGGCAGTATCTGTAAGGAAAGTAAACAGTTCATACACCAGAAATAGTTTGGGCAGTCTTGTCTTTATAAGAGAGATGGATCAATATCCACCAATATGGTAAGGGGTGTAATTAATATACTACTATACTCTACTTAAGGGAGAACTAACCCCCCCCCCCCCGCGCATGCTCCAAAAATGCCAGTCTACCTCCGAAAAAGACCAAAGAAACTAGATGGCTGCTGTGTACTACCCTGGCCCGAATGTGCAGGAGGGGTAAGCAACAAATTAGGGACATTTGCCTGGGGGGGTGGTCTAAACATGGGAGGTGATGGGAGGGTTTTTTTTTTCAATTACAGGTTGGATTCTCCTTTAAGGTAGTATTTTGTTGTTTAAATGTCTGCAAAGCCTCATGCCCCTTATAGAAATCATTTATCATTTGCCATTAAATCCAAACACAAACTGTAGAAATAGCTGTATACATTATTAGACATATACAAATTAACCATTTCTTAAAATGTGTTCCAACGCCCATAAAACCATCAAACCAAAATAAAGGTACTGATAATTAAAACAACTCACTGCTCTGCCATTTTGGTATCCGCAAGGATGTGCACATAAATAAACAAAGCTTGCTCGTGTTTGCCCATCCGGCCCAGAAGGAGAGCCCGCTCTTCCAGCAAGCCTAAACAAGAGAGTCAAATATCAAAGAGTCAAAGTAATTTTAGGAACCAAAATCAAAGACATGATGAAGAGATCCCAGTAATTTCATTCAGCTTTTGTTGGATAGTTAGTGTGTGTTAAACATACAATGGTACAGTATGTAGACCAGTGGTGTCCAACTTCTGTGATACCGAGGGCCGAAATTTTTCTGGCCTACATAGTGGAGGGTGGGAAATAGAAGCCAGTTTTGACCGCTCCCTGTTTTTTTAAACCACACCCACTTTAAACCACAACCATGTTACCACAAGACTATGTCCATATTAATTGTAGAAGCACACCAAAAAAAACTAATGGTTGGTTTATCACTTCTCAATCAAGTGAAACAAATTGTCAAATGAAGACATACCCTTAAATCCATATGCATCCTTTAACAGCACCCCAGCACCCCCAACACATGATTACCTTAGGGGCCCCAAACAATAGTTTACTTTCAAATGCTAACTAACCCCCAGAACAAATACCAGGCTTATGTTCAACAGGCAGAGCAGGGCACACACAGGGAGCATAGGGAAGGCAGAACAGAGCAGAAGACAGGGAAACCTAGCAGGGCAGACACAGGCAGAGCAGGGCACACACAGGCAGAGCATAGGGAAGGCAGAACAGGTGGGGGAGCCATATAATGGGGGGTTACGCCAGTTGGAGAGCCCTGTTGTATACCATCAGTACTTCACTTCACTGCTCACATACCATCAAATGGGAAGTGGCTTATCAATTGTTCTGGCTGGTAGCTGTCTGATATATCTAGGAAATCTAAGAGTTTTCTGCGGAATTCCCCCAATTCTCCCTCCTCTTTTCCAGCAGGCACTGAACCACGTTCCCCCACTTCATTGGTTGCAGGACCTAGAAGGGCACAAGAAAAACAAATTAAAATGGATAAAATCAAGACAGAACTAGTTTTACATAGCCAAACCATCACGGACTGCCAAAATGGGACAACATGTATATTCTTCAATTACATCCCATCAGAGAGTACATGACCTTCTGGCTTCACTGACGGGGTCAGTATAACAAAAAAAAAGCAATGTCACAGAACCTCAGCGTCCAGGCAAAGAGTAGATGCTAAAATATTTAGAAAAAAGCAGGGAAATATCAGATGACCCTTTTTCTAAGCAGAACAACATCAGAAGATGATTGATGAAGATTTTGTCCCAAATGTCAGTCAGTAGTTTAGTAGTTTTTTTAGTATTCTTTAATAATTATTTAGTAGTTTTTTGGGACTTCTCCACCTCTTTTCTATTTTCCTTTTCAGACTTTGAATTTCTAAATGACGGTTGTTGAGGATTCAAAATTTCTTATTAACAAATTCACTCCTTTATATTTAACTTATTAGCACAAGCCCTTTAATTCATAACTTTTTATTTACTTTGTAGGCAGTTTGTAACTGCAATCGGTGTAGCACTATTAGGCTGTCTGAGACTGCAGTTAGATTAGTATTAGTAGGCAGTCTGAGACTGCAACTTACTTAGCACTACTAGGTGAATTGGGTTATCAATCAATTGATTACAGGCAGTAAGAGACTGCAACTTACTTAGCACTACTAGGTGAATTGGGTTATCAATCAATTGATTACAGGCAGTAAGAGACTGCATTTATACTGGCACTAGAGCTCTATGGATTAATTCCGCACACTACTAAGTAATGATTTTTTTTAGCACTAATATAATTGTTTTCTGTAATTTGATATAACTTTGGGAATTTTTGGCAGTCTGAGACTGCTTTTTGAATGGAACGAATAATCTCAATCATTATTGTTTATAATTCCATCGATTCACCATTGTGGTCTAAGTGTTATGTACTGGCATTTTATTGCTTCCTTTCGGTAAACCATTGGGCAAACCGTAATAAACGATTAATTAATCGAGTGGTTTATTATATAGTATACTATTGGAGAGTGGGGAGGGTTTTACTTTCTTTTCTTTTTTTGTATTAATTCTGTAGAAGTGACTAGCAGGGGGTTGTCTTTTCAATGCCGTTAAATTAGCAGTGCAGAAACTGCTATCATGAAAACTAGAAAAATGTGCTAAGAGGAGCACTTTGAGCAATTTTAAAATACTTTGTTATGAGTGCTTTCATTTCCTTACAAATTACAGTACTTTTTGTATACAGTGAAATACAGAAATTACTGTGATTCTGCGAATCACTAACTTTTTGCCTCCGGCTGCTCTAATTTGCTAAGTATTTGCTTTTTCTCAAAAGATTGTTATCTGAAAACATTTACTTTTTCACTATTTCGTGATAAGAAGTTTATAGGTTCCATTTATATAACTAAAACCACTGAATTGACTTCAAAGATATCTGAACAGAGAGGCAATAGCAGGCACTCACAGATCCTGTACCTGTTGGCAGAGCTTTCATCAGTTTCTGAACCTTCTCGCAATAAAGTTTAATCAGACAGTTGTGGAATTCTGAAACCCGGTCTTCCCATGTCAGGATGACATGTTCCTAGAAAGTTGTATAAAGGGCAATCTGTGAGACCCATGAGATACCTAGGCAGATATCTTTCTGTGGCGGCTCAGTTTGTGAGTCAGCAAAAAGTAGACAAAGCTTTTCTCACCAAGTACGGAACTGCCAGGTCAATGAAGTTTTCCAATAAAAAATCTAGGACAGGTTTCCGAGGGAGACTTTCCACTTCAGGTAGATCCTCTGTAAATATCTAAAACATTAAGTAAAGTGTTTATTCACCAGTTGAAAAAGAAGCCTGGCTGACTTTTAAAGGACAAGGAAAGGTAGAAATCAAAATGAGCTCAGTAACAAGGACACTTTAAATAACTTTCTTTAGATCCCCTGACAATGCAATCTCTGCAACATTCCTACTTACATCAGCACATTTATTTTATTGTAACTAAATCTACAATCCAGGGTGTTTGCATGCACAAATCTTCCCAAGCCCTGTTTGTCCCCCCTGGTTCTTTTGCGCATCAGTGCTCAGAGGGGAAATGATGTATTGGCCATAACGGCTGGGACAGACAGGGAGATTCTGTCGCCTGGCGTTTAATCACAGGTAACAATCTCCCCGAACTCCCTTCTCCCTGTCCGCCGGTTGTTTAAATGTAAAAGCTCCAGCGCTGTGCACACGTGGCGCTGCGATTTCCGGAATCGCCCAAAGTTTCCTCACGAAGTAACTCCGGGCGATTCCGGAAATCGCCGCGCCGCATATGTATCAGCGCTGTCGCTTTTTCATTTACACAAGCGGCGGACAGGGAGAAGGGCAATGGGGGGGATTGTTGCCTGCGATTAAACGCCAGGCGACAGAATCTCCCTGTCTGTCCCAGCCCTTAAAGATGGTGACCACAATCTCAGCAAAATTATCTCAGGTTTGGGTTGGTGTTTTGGGGAAATGAGTGAAAAAAAACCAAAAATCTTAGGTACACCGTATTATGGGGTATAGGAAATATATTTATTTGTATTAAAAGCGAAGAATAAAATGATCATCAAAGTTTGTTGTTTTTAAGTTGATTTACCGACCAGAGTACCCTATAAAAATGATAAGCTAACAAGATAGATAGAACTGTTTAAATCAAAGGGGATACTGTAATGTAACGGATACTCTCTATTTTTATCAAAGCCTGTACAGAGCTATACAAATATTCAGCCACAAGTAACACGGGCTATTGTGTGTGCATAGTTCAAAAGGAAACAGCAGGGACATTTAAATTGAACTGAACAAATGCAACCCCAGCAGAAGCAGACCATATCTGGTGATAAATGTGGTCTCTGGGATAGACCGTGGATTCTACACATTTTTACTGACCGATATCTAAGTTTCATCAGATATGTATTGTTTTTGCCTCCATACATAGTACAGTAAGTTGCCAAGCTGTATTCTGACCGGTTATAAATCTGCAGAGTTGCGCAGTGGAGTTCAAAGGCACCATCTTCTAACTGTCTCTGATCCTCTTCTGTTAGAATGGAACCACAGATCTTGTAGGAGCATGTACAGTAAAAGCTGATTCAGGACACACAGTTAGGTCCATATAGATTTGGGCAGAGACTTTTTTCTAATTCTGGTTCTGTGCATTACCACAATGAATTTTAAACGAAACTTCAGAGTTTCAGCTATAATTCAGAGGATTGAACAAAAAGATTGCATAAAAATGTGAGGAACTAAATCACTTCATTTCAGGGGCTCAAAAGTAATTGGACAAATTAAAAAACTGAAAATAAAATATTAATTTCTAATACTTGGTTGAAACCCCTTGAAGTCTTGAACTCATGGGTGCAAGTTCACTAAAGAAAACAACTTCGCCAGCGTCCGATTCGCAACAACTGCAACACATTTCGCCAGTCGAAAATTCGCTCAGGCAACACTAATTCGCTTAAGTGAGACGTTTCGTCCAGGGGGCCAAACGGCGCAGAAGTTACGCTACCATTACTTGGTCAAGCAAAGCAAAGCATTGCCTAATTTTCATATGGTGGGAAGTTAAAGTTCAATTGACGTATATGTTGCAGCAAATACATTACATTACACAAGCCTGGGAAATCTTAATAAAAGAAAATAGAGTTGTTATATTGCCCTACACATGTGCCTACTGTATAGTTTATGCTCCATTTGTTAGGAAATGAAGGGGGAAGCCGGGTACCCCCATAAAAATTTACAATCTTTTGCAGCCTATCACCCTGTAAATATGAAAACACACTAGTGTTTTTTTTGGGAATTTTCAATTATTTTTTAATGAACTCCTATCTACTCTATTGCACTTCGCCTGGTTTGAGGTGGCGAAGGCAACTCTGGTGCAGGAGGCAACGTTCAGTAAAATCTGTATCCTAGTGAATTGGCATAGTAATACTCATTCAACAGAGTGAAAATTCGCCTGGCATTTCTACTTCACTAGCGAAGAGGCACCTATGCTCATTAATAAATCAGCGAAGTAACAAAATGGCGTTAGTCACTTTGCCCTTTAGTGAATCTGCCCCATGGACATCAGCAGATTCTGGGTTTCCTCCTTTTTAATGCTCTGCCAGGCCTTCACTGCAGCGCCTTTCAGTTTCTGTTTGTTTGTAGGCCTTTTTATCCGAAGTTTGTCTTCAACAAATGAAATGCATGCTCAGTTGGGTTCAGATTACGTGACTGACTGGGACATTCAATAATATTGCTCTTGTTTGCTTTAATAAACTCCTGGGTTGCTTTGGGTGTATGTTTTGGGTCATTGTCCATCTGTATTATGAAAAGCCTCCCAATCAATTTGACTGAATTTAGCTATATTTGAGCAGACAGTGTCTCTGAACACCTCAGAATTCATTCATCTGCTTCTGTCCTGTGTCACATCATGGATAAACACTAGTGTCCCAGTGCCACTAGCAGCCATTCACGCCAAAACCATCACACTGCCTCCCAAAAGTTTTACACATGATGTGGTATGCTTTGGACCATGAGCTATTCCACGACTTATCCAAAATTTTTCTTGCCATCAATCCTGGTTTCATCTGTCGAAAGAATGTTTTTCCAGAACTGTGCTAGTCCAATCTAGCCTTTCTATTCTTGATGCTTATGAGTGGCTTTCACCTTGCAGTGCACCCTCTGTATTTACTTTCATGGAGTCTTCTCTTTATGGTAGACTTGGATATCTATACACCTACCTCCTGAAGAGTGTTTTTCACTTGTTTGGCTGTTGTGAAGGGGTTTCTCTTCACCATGGAAATTATTCTGTGATCATCCACCACTGTTGTCTTCCGTGGACGTCTTTCTTTCTTTCTCAGGATGTACCAAACTGTAGCTCAGGGGTGTCCAACCCGCTGATCGGGATGGAGTTCAATGCGGCCCAGCTTGAAACGCTTGATTGCCGAGTTGTACGTTTTGGACTGCACAGATTTCTTTCTCCCTCTCTCTTAGTGCTCACTCCTTCTCACTTGTCACAGTCTCTGCTGCCATGGGCGTCTGCATAATAGGGCAAGGAAGGCGCTTACCTCCCTCTGGAATTTTGCCCCCTTCATTAGCTCCCCTACTGTACAGTTTCCAGGCTATTTTATACAGCGTCCCGTACAGAGTCTGTGCAAGGGACACCCCTTACTGGTTTCTCACTCTACCACTGGCTTATGTCTACCTAATGTCTTTAATAATGGTACGTGCAGCATGTCGTGCGTCATGGTATGTGGGGCCAGAGACTTGTCTGCCTGAGATTACCAGCGCAAGAGTGAAGGAGCGATAAGGAGTGGGCATAGAAGAGACACAAAAAGAATAAAACAAGAGGTGAGTTGAAATATGGCAGGGAGGGGGAGATTAAAAAGCAGCAAGAGGAGGAGATGCTGGAGAGATAAAGGGAGGAGAGTGGATGGGCACAATGTATATAAGGGAGTTGCAAGCTCCACAGCAGACAGGGAAGCACTAGGCCAGAACTGAATTTAGAATTCAGGACCCAAGCGCTGCAAGACAGGCATGTTAACCATTTAGGTAACCAAAATATGTGGAGCTTCTGATTGGCCAGCAGCACTCAAACTGATTTCAGCGCGGGAGAAAAAGAAGAAAGGAAGGAGCTGCTATAACATTAGCACTACAGTCTGCAGCCTTCTCACAATCCTCTGCTGTTTTATTAATTAAAGTTGTCCCTGGATGATTGTGCTGGCTACTGGAGAGCAGTGCAGCCAGTAAATCAAAATAACTGTGCCATTCTGCTATGATTTCTCAGGGTAATTATACACGGACATGCCTCTGTGCCATCTTTTTGTGTGCTCTGGGGGTATTGTAGTTCATTTCTGTGTATTTCCTTAATTTTTTTTTAAATCAAAAGTGTTATGTATTTCATGTGCGGCCCCAGAAAATTTTTCTTCTTGAAATGTGGCCCAGGGAAGCCAAAAGGCTGGACACCCCTGCTGTAGGTTTTGCCACTCCTAATATTGTAGCAATTTCCAGGATGTTTTTTTTCTTAAAATTTTGCAGCTTAAGCATGGCTTCACCAGTATGGAGAGCTCCTTTGACTGCATGTTGTCTGTTCACAGCAAAATCTTCTACATACAAGCCCCCCCCTCAAATCAACTCCATGGCTTCATTGATAATGACATAACAAAGGAATTACTCACACCTGCCCATCAAATAGCCTTCAGTCAATTTTCCAATTACTTTTGAGCCCCTGAAATGAAGTGATTGTATTAGAAAAAAAGATAGTCGGAATACAGGTACATTCACTGAGGGTGGCTCTGACCATTTCTCTGTGATGTCACTTGGCAAGGGGTACAGCTTCTGAAAACTGCTGTTTGTTTGAAAACGCCTCTCAGGTGTGTCCCACTCCTGTTTGATGATCTCTTCAAGTTGTGAATGAGAAGGGAAAACTGGAGAAGTCTTGCTGTGACATTTGAAAAGTGACTTAGAGTAGTCGGATGAGGTGGAGAGTCTCTAGGATATAGGTGATTAGAGAGTCCACAGAGTCTGAAGAGGTTTTAAGAGACGCCTCCTCTTCTTGATCGGAGTTGGAAGAAAGCTTGTCTCCTGATCGAGCACAGTCGTCCCCTGAATATAGCGGATGTATGGAGGCAATTCTGGATGGAGAGTCACTCTCTTCATCAGATAGTGAAGGGGATCTGCATTTTTCGCCCATCCCTTGGGATTTCCATGTAATAACAGGAGTTTGTAAAACGATAGTCTATGTATCCCCGTAGCTAGTTGAGAAGCCCATTCTGGAGTAGAGGTGGCTCCCTGCATGGAGAGGTGTATTTGTTTTGGGTTGATGATTTCCCGAGTGGCCTGGTCTCCCTGAGAGAGAATAGAATATGGATTTTGTGCATAAGGGGTCATTGTGCCCTGTTTGCAGCATTTGGCACAGGCAAGGGATTTAACAGAAGCTGTAGGGGCTCCATTGGAAAGAAGGTTGTCTGACAAGGCAAGACGATACCCCACGGTAGGAATCTGGAGCTGTAAGCAGCTGGTTCAGCAATGCCCCTAAGCGAGTTCAAAAGCGATGAGCGGGGGAATGTGCCATGCGGTTGCCTGTACAAAATGAGGTGAGGACTGCCAGAGATCGCGCAAGAATTGGCGCACATGCTAATTAAAAACTTCAGAACTGCAGAATGTGTGCGCTCATCTTGTGCACCACCCCAGACGTTTTAGAGCGACCTCTGTATTCTGTCCTCCAGCCAGCTCTCCTTTTTACCCTGCTGGGTGGTCTGTGCAAGGCACTCAAAGACCCCTGGACAGATCTTTTGTGGGGGGGGATGTCAGTAGTGGACCTCTACTCGATGTAGAGGGGCCCAATCATCCCCAGATGTCAGTCTGGCTGAACAAAAAAAATTGAGAGAAAATAATAAACAGGTCCTATCCTCCTGACACAACTCAAACTCAGCTCCACCTACTGGGGTATAGCCAGTGTAGGAGTCGTCAGTTTTTTTCCTAGTTTGTTCCTGCCTCCTAAAGGTACAAGCTATACCCCACCAGTGTCGGACTGGGATCCCAGGGGCCCACCAGAAAGACTTAGGCTGAGGGCCCACTTTCCAAACTATTATACTGCATCTCCTCACTTAACCTTTATGTTCTCCTACACTCTTTTCACTACATTCTGTACTGTACTCTATTCTTCCATTATTATGCCTCTTTGTTCCCATATAAAGGGAATGATCATGAAATATGCAAAATTTTTAGAAGCAAGAGGCCCACCGGGAGTTTCCCTGGTATCCCGGTGGGCCAGTCCGACACTGTACCCCACTGTCCCTGTGTCCCCCAAGCAGACCAGGAGAAAAATGAATTTAAGCCATATCAGTTTTTCAGCATACCTCCTATGCCTGTTTGCTCTCAGAAATGTGTCCATGCATTTGGGTGGAAAAGTATACATTTGCACTTATAGGGTTAACCATCACACCAAAGCTATGGTATAGTTAATGCCAAATTAGAACTAGCATTACCTTAAGTCCATCCTCTGGATGATTCCGCAGTACCCAGCCACAGTATTCAAAAATCAACGAAAGGTTCTCCTCTCCTGAGAAAATGATGAATAAAATTATATAACATACACAACATCTTAAGATGTATAATGCACTTTCTTGCCTTGGTGAAGACTTAATGTAAGTGTAAATAACTTAATTCTGAATATCACTTTAGCAAGTGATGAAAACATGGATACCATGAATAACACTAAGGGGCAAATTTACGAAATTCACGTGAAATGATCGAAGCTCCTCATAGGCTTCTGAGGCTAAGTCCTGCTCAAATACCATTCGTATGATCTGAAATCTGATATCGAGCAAAATGATAGCCTAAAACAATTCGATAAGCATTCGATGTTCGAATACTTATCGAATTGCGAATTTGGTCGAATTTATTTTGGGGAATAATAGTACTCAGTGTTCAGTACTGTGTTGAGCATGATCAGCTGGAGCCTACTGTATATTAGATAATGGCCTTCTGATTATATGTAGCCTGTACCCAGATGACAATCCAGAAAAAGAAAAGATGAGGAGGCAGCATGTTATTATGGGCCTGCCCTCACATGAGAAGGACCTTTTACCCCATTGCCCTTTACCTCATTGCCTCTGTGTCCTCCTAGACATGACATAATAGTCTGGGTTATCTATAGAGATGTCAATGATAGCTGGGATATTTAATCACTGTTTGAAGCAGCCACAGTGATCACAATCATTTGTGTTACATTGCCTTTAATATAAATATACTTTAGGTCTAGTAATCTTTTTGTCTTTCAGTGCTCACTATCTTCATAAAGCATAATGTGTACTAATTTAACTAGTACATATACAAGGCACTAAACATTGAAACAAAGGTTAACAACGGCTTACCAAGGTGCTGCAGATACTGCACTGTCCTTTCATGGCCCTTCAGTGGCGAGTTGGCTTTTTTCGACTGATCTACAAGAACCTGCAATGCTGATTACAAAATTAAAATTTATAAGCCCCGACTAATGATGATCAAATGGTCTAGTAAAAAAAACTCAGTAAAAATGAATCTTACAATTTTTTTAGATCTATGACCTTACCTTTTTCATGCAGCCCCTTCTTTTCATAAAGGATGATGAGCTCACTGTACTTGTGTGCCTTCTTTAGGACATGTTCACTTTCCTCAACATGACAGTGATTGTTTTCCAGACGCAGGAGTGATGCCACCAGAGCCCCGTTAGTCTGCCCATTAAAGAGAATATCTAAGAAAATCTTGCTTGCTGAAGCCCATGAACATTAGTCTCTCCAAGACAACAATTTAAATGCTGCATCTGTGTGTTCTTGGCAATGCAAAAATTTATTTTTGACCCATTTAAAAGCCTATTGTATGGCAAATTGATGATTCAGAACATTCACATCAGTGAGGTACTTTTATAGATATAAGATAACTTATAGCTGGAATGAACTCCGTAATATGAGAAGCATCTCAGAATATATAAAATGATCTAATTACATTGGTGAGATGGAAGGTTCAGCTTCTCAGGCCTGTAGGAACAGTTTGAGTCATAGTAAACTCTTGTATCTGCTATTTATCCATAGGACTAAGAGTATCGTGGCAACAAATAAGATTTCTCTCCAAATCTCACCCTAATTTACCCCCAAGCTTGGAGACCAGGCATATCTATAAAAGCAAATTAGCACTGTCCACGAATAATACCACCCACACAGTCTGGAAACCAGAGGACTAAAATAACCAGTCTGTACTACTCATTATTACCCACTCAAGATTTAGTATATAAAGGATGGAACCACTTGCAACGCTTACATGCAGGTAGCACTTTAGTAGAGTGGTGTCTATGATCTGCAGGAGCTTTTTCTTGGATTTGATGGTTGGCGTTCCTTCCATGAGAGGCGATGTGGTGGACTGGTGGTCAGAGTCATTCAACTTTTTAACAAGGTGGCTCCTTTTCTGTTTTGCAAAGCAAAGAAGTACATACATTTTAAAGCAAATATGATGCTAACACATGAAATTAGCACACATTACATATCTTGGTATCTACTATTGGTAACTTTCGCTCTTCAAAAAGGTAAGTTTTGCCTCTACATACGTTATAAATGTCTTATGCGGAGCATGACTGCAAGTTTTTTTGTTCTCCATTATATCAATATATTAAAGCAGCACTTCAGTGTTCCTAGTGGCTTACGACTATGGGTATACTGTAAAGCCTTTGTGCCTCTTCCTAATAAGCACATAGCTTCAATGTCTCCCTATGTGCCCAGGTAATAATGCCTTAAAAAACATGAAAAAAAACGTGTAATATTTTGCAAAGTATTGTAGTTCTTGAAAATATTTTTACTAATATACCCATTTTTTTCAATATTTTTTTCAATAATTTTTAAAAAAAAATCTGGCTTGTGTTAAAAACATATTTTTGCTTATTGTTTTAAGTAGGGAATATTTATGGTTGTTATTTCTTGTATTAATGAGAGCAGAATTTGAAATTGAAAGTAACGTCACATTAAACTTCCTTTTTTTGTATGCACAATAAAAGCAAACCAGCAGTCAATTAATAGCTTCTTAAAGAGATACTGACACCTGAAATTAAACTCTTTTTTACATCTATTATAATAACTGGCTTTGAAAGCTACTTCTAACTTTGCCATAAAGTATTTGTATGATGCTTTTACATTACCTGTCTGATCCCCCATGTTCCTGTATCAGATGGCTGCCATATTTGTTATCAATAGAAACTGTAACTTAAGGTGGCCATACACGAAGAGATCCGCTCGTTTGGCGATGTTGACAAACGAGCGGATCTCTCCCCCATATGCCCACCTTGAGGTGGGCGATATCGGGCTGATCCGATCGTGGGCCCTAGGGCCCAACGTTCGGATCAGTATGGGCGGTCGGATCGCGGGACCGCATCAACGAACAGATGCGGCCGCGATCCGACGGGATTTTTAAACCTGTCCGATCGACGTCTGGCCGACTTTCGGCCAGATATCGATCGGGAAAGCCCGTCGGAGGGCCCCCCACACGGGCAGATAAGCTGCCGACACAGTCTGTCGGCAGCTTTTATCTGCCCGTGTATGGCCACCTTAACAGACTGAGATGGGACAGTCAGGTTGGCAAAGTCAGAGTGTCAGAGAGTCAGGCTTAGGAACTTCAACTAACAGTTATATACAAAAACAAACTTCTCTACTAAAAATGATCAACATGACCTATAGGTAACATTTAATGTACATTCATATGTTAAAATAAATTTTTTAGTATCACTTTAAGCTGTCCATAGACACAAAATACGAAAAGAAGGTTCGTATGAATTGTTCCGACATTTTTTGTTCCGTGGCATTCGGACGTTTAGTTGATCAGACGGGTTAAAAGATTTCTATCAGCTAATTATAATATCTCTGCATGCATTGCTTATATGGCAATATCAATGGGTGACTGCCACTACTATGGGGCAGATTTACTAAATTCACATGAGGAATTCGACGTTCGATCGAATTTCAAAAAGATTCAAATTAGAATCTTCGAATATGCAAATTAGGCAAATTCAACAATCGAATATTCAAATTTAATTTTATTTGAATATTCGACTATTTGATGGTCGAAGTACTTCCCCTTTAAATTTTTATTCGACCACCTAGTTCGCCAGATCAAATCTACTGAATTGGGAATCATTATTTTTGATCGAATAAAAAAAATTCAATTGATTGAAAAAATAGTCAATCAAATTTATAAATAATATCGATCAAATTTTTCCTATTCGATCGTTTGACCAATCGAATTGCAGTAAAATCCTTCGAATTTGATATTCAAATTCGAAGGATTTTACTTCCCTAACTATTCCCATTGTCGATTTTTTTTCAATTCGAAATTCGACCAATAGTAAATCTGCCCCTATGTGTCAGACATAATTTTTGTTCGATTGTGGTCTTTGAATTAATGGCCAGAATATCTTCTGATTTGCTCTTTTTACTATTTTAATATGGTTAGTTGTAGGTTGGCAGATTGCAATGTTCGTTCTTCATACATGAAAATAAAATCTGCACGGCGAAGGCCAGCTTTTGTGGACTGGTATAATTTGTACTCACACGAACCAGGAAATGTGACTTTATCTTACATTTCAGATTTTGACAGTTAGTAAAAGAAATAAGAAAAAAAACATAGCATTCCTTGTGATTATGCGTGATGAAAACAATAGGCAAAGAGTATGATCAGTACAAGCCCTATTTACTGTACCAAGGCTAAAAAAAGAGGGTATATTTTTCCTTTAACTGCTGGGAACGTTTTACACTTGCTCAGAGACGTCAATTTACTAGCAATCATTTTGCTTTTTTGGCAAAACAATTAGAATCCCATCTTGCTTTATGTCAGGGATTCTAGATAAACACTCCGGATCAGTCACTGTACTACAGCACACTGCAGAATAAATTGTGATTTGAGTGGTTCATTAATATTTGCTTCAGAGCTACTTGGAATACACATGATTGATTAACAAATGTGAGTGTTTTAGTTCATTCCTTTCAAAATATACCATAAACACTAATAATAGAGAAGATGCTTATATGATGACAGTATAAACAACAGTTGGCAATTCTGAAAATATGTGCATGCCGGTTTTACAACATTTCTTTTCCCAGGAGTCACAATCGATGCAGGAAATGAAAGTCGAGACACGTGTATAAGGGCAGCTATGCCACACCTAGGGTTGCCACCTTTTCCTGAAAAAAATACCTGCCTTCCTATATATTTTTCTTTTTTTCCTATTAATAACATTGGGATCAAACATCAAAAATACCGGCCAGGCCGGTAAAATACTGGCCAGGTGGTAACCCTAGCTACACCAGAATTTGTTTATCTGTATGCATTAAACCAATCATAATCAGACTCACCTGTGTCAAATAATCTATAAGTGCCAGGCTAGCCTTTTCCAATTCTGCCCCAGATAGGGCAGGAACAGGGTTAGGGTACTGAAGCTGCTTCCTGTAATCAGACGGTAGCAGATCTGGGTACATTCCAATAACATGGGTAGGATCTAACAAAACAAAAACAATTTAAAATGTAGAGGAAGCTTTTGCTACTCTGACAAAAATCCACACCATTCTGCCAGACTTACCCGTCCCAAGCTTGGCAAAACCCTGCATGGATTCTTCAAAGCGCTTCTGGCAGAATAAATTAAATGCGTAAAGATTTTGGATGTGATGGATTTGCTGTAGCTTTTCTCCGTCTGAGTCGTCCTTCATCTTCTGATAAGACAGGGCCATTAAAGAAAGGACCATGGTTATAAATCACATATAGTTAATTGGGCTTGAAAAAGTTAAACCCCTCCAGATTACACCCAGTGCTTATATATATTTATACATAGACCTATCACATGTATAATGGATATATACACACACATATCTATACTAAACTAACTTAGTTAGGACCATTATTATCTGATATAAGCATAAACATGATTGCCATATACACCATGACAAATGGGGTTTAGGAGTAGCCACTTTCATAGAAAGCTTGTTGCTTTTACAATAAGGCTAGTAGAAGGGCTAGACATGGGAGCCTAGATAAAAAAATAAGCTTATTCAAGAGTTACTGCTTTTGAAAAGAAGGCAACGGATTGGCTTCTGTAGAATATATTTCATAGTATATACAGTTGCTATTATTGGGCCAGTAGGGGCTTTTAAGGCCTCTGTGAATCTGAAATGTCAGAGCCTGATTTTAAATACAAGTTCAGACATGCCTCCCTCTTTCAAAGTGTAAATGCAAATATGTAAAATAATTAGTCTGTAAAGAATATACGTTCTTTAACAGTCATTGGATATTCATTTCTAATTAATCTCACATATAGATGTACACCTTAAATAAATCATATACTTTATCTAAATCTCCAAGATCGATCGCCCTCAATCCTTTAGGGTAGGGACAGACAGGGAGATTCGGGGAGATTCTGTCGCCTGGCGTTTTTAGCAGGCGACAATCTCCCCGAATTTCCTTCTCCCTGTCTGCCGCTAGTATAACTGACAAAGCGCCAGCGCCTGTGCACACGCTGCGCGGCGATTTCCGGAATCGCCCGAAGTTTCCTCACGAGGTATCTTCGGGCGATTCCGGAAATCGCCGCGCAGCGTGTGCACAGGCGCTGGCGCTTTGTCAGTTATACTAGCGGCAGACAGGGAGAAGGAAATTCGGGGAGATTGTCGCCTGCTAGAAAACGCCAGGCGACAGAATCTCCCCGAATCTCCCTGTCTGTCCCTACCCTTCGACCCCATTGAATCTCACCGCTAATTGCAGAGCAAGTTCAAACTGCTTGTCCTGTAACAGCTGCTGTATCTGTGCGGCAATAGAAACTGGAACCAACCTCCAGACAAAGTGATTGCTGGCCACATATACAATGTTGGGTCTGGGAAATGTAAAGCAAGGAGAGAAAAGAAGAAGACGACAAAAAAAGATAAGCAGAGATGAAAAAAAAAATTCACTTCAAATATGTTAACAAGGTGTAATGGTAAATACTGAGTGAAAGACTGTTAATAGGGAAGGATGTGTAACCAGTGTCACTAATGTCTGGTTAAGATCACAAGGGACTTTAAAACTACCCATAACCCAACTTCATACCCCAGACAGAGGTCCCTGGTTGATAAAGGAAGCCATACTTGTGTGTTCAAACAATCTGGGATAGGTATACTGGTGTTCAAAGTGTTTCTTAGTAAAATTATTTATTCCCTTACCCTCCAGATGTAACAAAACGAGGTCTCTGTAACTCAATGCTCTGTACCAGCAGGCGTGGTTCAAATGTCCGGACTTCCACATATCGGGGCAAGACAGCAATTATATACGGAGGCTGATGCTCTGTGGATAATAGGCGGAGCCAGTTACTACTACAGTGCAGGTTTTTTTTTGGGAGAGCAGATGGCTTCTAGTCCCCATTTGCTTGCTAATTAAGACAGAGAAACACCAAGGACGCAAAGGCAAAGTAACCCAAATAAATAAAACAGCTATATCTATTCACAATGTTAGAAATACATGATGTATAATGTCCCCCATTGTACACTTCCAACTGCAGTTCTCTATTTGGTATCTTTTGATAATCAGAATATTAGCTCTAACAGGTCTAAGAGACTCAGCATGGCTCATATACAAACTTAGGTTCTAAAGTATACCAGTGCAGTTGCCCATAGCACCCAGCCAGATTGTAGTTTTCATTTTTTAGCTATTTTAGTAACTATTAGTAGTCTGCTCAAAGGCGATTGCTTGCTATTGGTAAATCAGACTTATTAGGGTAACTTAAGTGTTCATTTTACTAGGGCAGTCACGGATAGCAACCGCAAGACTGCTACAAGTTAAAAGAATAACATAAGACATCCAATACATGGAGGTCAGATTATATTAAAAGGTGTCATACAAAGATGTCTATATATCCCTAGAGCAGATTGGAGCCCAAAACCTCTTGCAGGGCAATATTTGCTCAGCGGGCCTTTAAATGGACAGCCCTGTTTTAGATGTTCACTCTAAAGCTGGCCATAGACGCAAAGATCCGATCGTAAGATGATTCCACGATCGGATCTTTGCATCTCCCGACCTGTCACTAACCTTCAGATAACTATAAGTAGTAAAAAGCACAGATAGCCGACGTTCTGCCCCTGACAAGGATCCTACAAAAGTTGTACGATTAAAAACCTAGTGACGGTCTCCCACTGAAAATCGTACGATCTGCAATAGACGCAAAGATATTATCGCCAGCCGACAAAAATTTTCTAACCTGGCCGATCGACCAAACGACCGATCGGCATGGCACGACAAATGTCGGAACACTCCACACATGATCCGAAAGTCGTACGATAGTCGTACGAATCCTCGATTCGTACGAAAAAGTCGTTGCGTCTATGGCCAGCTTAAGACACATTTTAGGTAGTAAAACTGACTTGACTACACTGTTGTGCAAATTCTACATCCTGCTTGGTATAAGCCCAATCCTAACAAATCCGCTGTCCAATGAGAAGCCATTTGTATAAACAAATTTCTCCCTTCTCCAACTGCAGCCTGTCAGGTTGTGAGATAAGGAGGGCTTCTCAGCAAAATGGTTGTTTGTTTTAATTGTACTTAGAAGATCAGAAAATAGAATGTGGCTTTTCAATTTCAGATCCCACATTTTTCAACTTCGATTTTACAAGCAAAATATCACCCATAGAACGTAGATATTTCATCATTAAAGCAACAGGCAAAACAGTTGTGCTCATAAGTTTACATATTACACATTTATGATTTCTTACCCATTTTTCAGAGAATATGAATGATAACACAAACACTTTTCTTTCACTCATGGTTAGTGGTTGGCTGAAGCCATTTATTATCAAACTGTGTTTACTCTTTTTAAATCATAATCACTACACAAACTACCCAAATGACCCTGATCAAAAGTTTACATACCTCAGTTCTTAATACAGTGTATTGTCCCCTTTAACATCAATGACAGCTTGAAGTCTTTTTGTGGTAGTTTTATCTTCTCACATGTTAAAGCTGCCCATTCTTCCTGGCAAAAAGCCTCCAGTTCCTGTAAATTCTTGGGCTGTCTTGTATGAACTGCACGCAGGGCCGCCATTAGAAATCACAGGGCCCCGCACACCAAAATTTTCGGGGCCCCTCCCGCACTAGCACCCAAGCCCTACCCCTAATCCCCGCCCACTCCACATCAAAGTTAAAAGACCACACAGACATCAGCGCTAA
>CM044445.1:99903598-99914978 GCA_024363595.1 Xenopus borealis | reverse complement strand
CCTGTCCCCTTTGTGAGGTATTCCATAGCTGGGGCTGAGGAGGTGGAAACAGCTTCTGGACAGCATGGGGGAGGTGGGGGTAAAGGGGTATTAGGTGCTTAACAGTGCTCCTAAATCCCCAAGGATACGAGTAGTGGCCCAGGGAAACGACCCTCTCCTGATGTAACTTACCTTACACACCGGCCAGACCCTCTGCTCAAGTTCCCAAGAGCAGGAATTCATGTGGGTGGTCAGCATAGTCAAAGGCTAGGGAAGGTACCCTGGTTGTTTCACCTTGTTGGGGGCTAACCATGGTAAAACAGGTAACCCTGCTTTAGGTCTCACCCCGGGTGTCAGTCTGTGAATGTCCGAAGATATTCGTCCATGAGACGGTAATCCATCCTCCCGGTAGCAGGACACTGAATAGGTTTGTACTGTGGGTGGGGTTAAGCCTGACCCGACATGCCCACTTAATTACTTTCAAGTGTCCTGCCTCCTGGAGGATGGAGCTTAACCCCATCGGTACCGGTGTCCCCCCAAGACGACAGAGAAAAATGGTTAAGAAATCATAAATTCTGCTAGGGTATGTAAACTTATGAGAACAACTGTATGTTTATACTGATGGATGACCATTCGGACTGGAGTAAAGGAGAATTCACCACAAATATAGACTATTTCCTTATGCAATTCTTACCAATGGACTGGGAAGAGTAATTTGATGGTTGGATTTTTTTTTACAGGCTGGATGCCTGTCAAAATAAACTTTTTAAAAACTGAGAATTTTCATATATAACCTACTAGTATACTCAGTAAGAATGGTGCTTATGGCACACACTTCCCATGCTACTGTAGGTACTAAAATGATAAATAGTTAACCAAGTTATACGTTAATGTGTGTAAAAACACTTCAACATAAAACAGACTTTGTTGATATAAGGAAGAATGGAGGTGCCTCCTTCAACAGAATGAAGATCCTCATATGACTTGATCATTTTTAACCTCTGTTTCAGTTTCACAATGTAGCTTCCACTTACCCAGAAGACTGACCAAGATCTTAAACTGAGGAACAACATGAATCTGTAATGAAAGGAAATCCAGATTATTCTATGGTGTGTGACAAACTATAAGACACATTACATTTAAGTGCAGTCCTCTTCACCTGTTGAATTTTCTTGGCAAAGTTCTTGTTTGATTTCTCCAAAGTTACTTCAAACTGGTTGCAGCCTGAAAGGGAGAAACATGAAAATATTAATAGACAGGGATGAGTGATGTAAAGCATCAGCCCTAAGGTGGAAAACGTTAAAAAGAAAGCAAAACAATGAACTTTATCTTGTAATCCACACATCTGATTTTATAGAAAACTAAAAAAGCAGTTTATATTATTTTTATACACATTGTCTATGAAGGATATTGGCAAAGAGGAAGGTGTCATGAGGAAAAGATTTTGTATCATGCAATATTCTTTTTTCTGAGCACACAAAGTCTCTGAGACAGATATTTTTCTTACCTAGCTGAATGAGCTTTGGCTTTATTTATTACCAAAAGAAAAACAAGATGTTATTTCTCTTGTTGGCCCTCCTGTCAGTGCAGAACGTTGGGGGTTTTGTCTTGATTCACCTCTGGAGGCAGGAAAGAGGATTGATGACTCATGGCCCCTCCTCTCGTTTATATCTACTGGCTCCACCTCACTTCCTCAGTTCTTTGTCCTGCCTCGAAGGTGAAGATTCTAAATTTTCTCTCTCTTTTCTTTTGCCTTTATTTACTTTTTATAATGTTACTACTTAGAAGGATCGTAGCAACGCTTCAATGACTGGAAGAAAACTACCCATGGATCAAGTAGGAAGGGTCCAAACTACAAATATAGACTAGCTAATGGGCACGCTGAGCTGTCTTTGATACTTTTACTTGGTTAGAAGTGTAGCAATTTGTGGCTGAACAGGCAGAGTTGTTCATATAGCCAGGCTATATGGTACGCAGAGCTACCCAATATGCGTATATAGGCTAGCGAATGGGCACGCTGAGCTGTCCAGGCTAGGCCTTTAAACAGGGAGAAGGTTCAACTTTGATGGAGCATGCAGAGCTGTTCACATTGTAGAGCATTAATGTGCACAGAGCTGCTTAGTATAGCATTCAGAGGGCTTACTGACAGGCAGAGAAGGCATACTACACTCACAGCGCACCAGGGGGGGGATGTATGAGCTGAAGGCCGTCATGCGGCCATATTACTACACAGCAGGGTACAGGCAGACCAAACCGCCACTACACGCCAGACACCTTGCACGCAAGACGCGTCCAACCGATATGACGTCATTGGACGGCGCAGCAAGCACGCACCTGAACAATTTTGCGACAAAATGCCGGAACGAGATACGGTAGGCGCAGTGTGTGGACGTCAGCAGGGCTAGGACGAGCAGTTTGGGTGCGAGTGAGACAAGCACAACCTAGTAGCGACCAGAGAGAGAGCGCTATCTGCCCCTTCGGGTAAAAAGTGAAACTCGATGTGAAACCTGCAGCAGCAGAAGAGTTGGCTAGCATCAGCT
Source organism: Xenopus borealis (assembly GCA_024363595.1). Taxonomy (NCBI): domain Eukaryota; kingdom Metazoa; phylum Chordata; class Amphibia; order Anura; family Pipidae; genus Xenopus; species Xenopus borealis. Next base: position 99,912,459 of record CM044445.1, on the reverse strand, counting down.
CCAGCATAAATAAGGTACAGACATAGGCTCAAGATGGAGAAAGCTGACTCGCTCACTGAATTAAGAGCTGACCTACAATCAGCCAAAAAGACCAAGAAGACTGACAGACTACCCAGGTGCAGAACATGTAAGTACTCCCTCAGGAAAACAGAGAAAGGTTACTGCTTGGAATCCAAACCTACTAAGGCCATAGACATACTAGAGCCACCGGTCGTATCACCCCGACCAGCCCACTCAGAGGATGAACCGTTAATGACAAGCATTTCCACTAGGGAAAACATTGTCATAGACTCAATTACACAGGCATTGGGAACCCCATCTACATCACAGGCACCCCCACAAGCTGCACAAAACGTAGCTCCCAATCCTACATCTCACAGCCCGGGACCTCAACTTCCAGCACCACAACACTTTGGAGAATTCCTCCAATGGATTATGAACTCTGTTCAACCTAGTACCTCAACTGTAAAACCAACCAGGTCTAGTGGCCACAAGAAACGTAAAACGCTTACTATACTGCCAGACCCTCAGAGGGGGTAATTTCAGAATCTGAAGACGAGATGCAACCAGAAATCACATCTGAAAGATCTAACCAGTCAGAAACTTCATCAGACAGCGATTTGGAGGGACAAGCCTCCCAAGGTTGATTCGACAGTAGCCCGCCTCTCCAGACACACGGCTTTACCAGCGGCAATGAGGGAGGTCTTGCACATCCTCACATGGGCAGAGAGAACAGTACGAACAATCTCAGCAGTGTTCATACCAGGGGTCCAGAACTGGGAAGCAGATTACCTGAGCAGAACAACTATAGATCAGGGAGAATGGTCCCTCAACCACGAGGCCTTCCTTACTCTGACTCGAAAATGGGGAACACCAGAGGTGGACATGCTAGCCTCAAAGCACAACTACAAGGTGCCCATATACTGCGCCAGGACATGGGACCTAAGGGCAACCTTCGTAGATGCCCTAGTGACACCCTGGAACTTCAGGCTGGTAAACACCTTCCCACCGCTACCAATACTACAGAAGATAAAACAGAGAAATACAACGGTAATGCTGATTGCGCCAGACTGGCCCAACAGAGTGTGGTATTCCGATCTTGTACAGTTGTCAGCAGCGAGACCATGGTGACTACCATTGAGCCCAGACTTATTGACACAGGGACCTATCAATCATCCCAACATCGTAATGCTCCATTAAACAGCCTGGCTCTTGAGACCCAATGGTGGATAGAACATGGGTTTTCACGGAATGCAATTAACATACTCTTACAGGCATGAAGACCATCTACACCACTAAGATCTTCCACCGGGTATGGAGAACCTTCATAGACTGGTGCGACCACCGCCAAATACAGTGGGACCAGGTTCACATACAGGCAATGATAGAATTTCTCACAGATGGGTTCCGGAAGGGGTTAGGCCTTCGTACACTTAAAACACAGGTGTCAGCACTCTCAGCACTCACACACACACTAGTTGGGCAGAAGATGATAAAGTACTTCAATTCTTTAGAGGAGTAATCAGAATAAAATCACCCATTAAGGACCCCACACCTTCTTGGGACCTACCACTCGTGTTATCCGCACTACAGCAACCATTATTATTATTATTATTAACATGTATTTCTATAGCGCCAACTTGTTGCGTAGCGCTGTAAAGTGAATGTGATTATACAACCAAACCACATGAATTACATATATAGAACATAAAGAGTTACATACATCACAATAAATATGGAGTTACTGTGCATGCATCACAATAAATACTGGTACAGGAGGTGAGGAAGGCCCTGTACAGAAAAAGCTAACGGGAAGGGAGTGATACACAAGGTGTGGGAGAGGGCAAGATCAGAGTAAAGTGGGTGAGAGATGTAGTAATGTAAGCGGTATTGCATTGAGTGGTTAACAGTGAGCATCATTTGAACCAATGTCAACATGTGATCTAAAATGGCTTTCACTCAAAGTAGCCTTTAATAGCAATTACGTCGGCAAAAAGAGTATCTGAGATAGCATCTCTATCTTGTAAGGGACCCTGGTTAGTGCTTCATGAGGACAAGGTTGTGCCTCGAACTATACCACAATTTTTGCCCAAAGTTATATCTCAGTTTCACTTGAACAAGGAGATCATACTGTCATCCCTTTGCCCACGACCAACAAACCAAAAGGAGAGCCATCTGCACCGGCTGGATGTAGTGAGAGCCATTCGCATATACTTCAAACAGTCAAAATCGTTTCGGAGTACCAACAGTCTACTTATATCGTACACGGGGAAAAGTAAGGGACAAGCAGCCACCAAGAGAACTATAGCAAGATGGCTTGTGGAAACAATTAACACTGCTTATGCCCAAAAACAGAGAACCAGACCTTTTTCAGTAAAGGCCCACTCTACCAGGGCGCAAAGCACATCATGGGCTCTACAGAACATGGCAACACCAGAGCAGATATGCACAGCAGCTACATGGGCATCACTGAACACTTTTGTTTATTTTACAAGTTAAATGTTTTTGCTTCTCAAACGACCACGATTGGCGGAAAGTTCTGCAGGCAGTAGCTACAGCATCAACACAATGATGTAATGCAACTAAAGGGATACCCACCCATTCAAAGAAACAGCTTTTGGACGTCCCCTAATGTTGTGCACTGACAGGAGGGCCGACTAGAGAAACGGGGATTTTTATACTCGCCGGAAAATCCCTTTTCTAGTCAGTGCAGTAAGTCCCACCCAGGCTGATTTTAGTATGGGCACAGGTACCTCTTTGTCGCTATCATTCTTTTCTACCTGTTGTCTCTTGGCTTATTCTAACCCATCTGTCTCCACTGTCTGAGCTTTACAAATGAACTGAGGAAGTGAGGTGGAGCCAGTAGATATAATAGAGAGGAGGGGCCATGAGTCACCAATCTTCTGTCCTGCATCCAGAGGTGAATCAAGAAAAAAAACCCTAACGTTCTGGAATGACAGTTCGGGCATACTAGAAGACCAATATCCAAGTCTTTTGCTATAACAGCCACCTTTTCTCCCACCTTAAACACACTGAATAACACATACATTTTTGTTGTGTATAATTAGATCTGTGTGTATGGCCACCTTAAGTTGAAATATGCTGCCTTTGAAAACCTCTGAGAAATGCAGGATTGGGTATTTTTTGGTCAAAACAGCTCACATGCCGGTGACAAATATTTCTATACAGGCAAAAGAACATTAAAATTTTTTATCTAAAATAATTAAGGATTAGCTATGGCCTTAGTCAACCCTGAAGAAAGGAAAGAGGTTAAACAAAACTGGTTGTGAAATACAAGAGCTATCCAGCTAGGCCCAGTTGTCTGGCATATGCAATTTGCTGTTGTTTCTATGTGAAGAAAACTCACCCTGTTCCTTCTTGACCCTGTATAGGAGCAGGTGTCCTTGTTTAGTTCCAACAAGAAGCCATTCTTCTGCAAAAAAAGAAAATGAAGCTTAACTGGAGAATGCCAGTAGTGATTTATTAAAGATAAAAAAGTATTGGCTGCAGTTTAGACTACAAATAACAAGGCACTTAAAGGAAATGGGCAAACAGCATATTTTATATTTCCAAAACTCTCCTTTTAACAATGAGTGGTCCAACAGAATAGTGAGAAGTACATCACTATGTGGTTAAATGCATATAAAACCCATCAAGTGGGCAAGTGCAGGTATTGGACCTTTTACCAAAATGCTCGGAACCAGTGGTTTTCCAGATAAGGGATCTTTCCATAATTTGGATCTCCATTCCTTAAGGAATCATTTAAACCCAATAGGTTTGCTTTGTATCCAATATGGATGATCATATCTTAGTTGGGATCAAGTACAACGTACTGTTTTAATTATTTTATTAAAATGGAGTCTATGGGAGACAGCCTTCCCTTCATTAGGAGCTTTCTGGATAACGGGTTTCCCGATAACAGATCCCATACCTGTATATACTGTGCATTAAGCAGGAAAGAACAATTTAACATGGATTGTCATGAACATCCCTATAATTTGAATCAACATTGGGAAGTTTCCAGTAGTGGCAGTAGCCAAAATTGATGGGGAAACTATATTGCCCCTTGCAACGGTGTATTTGGATGAAATAAATTAGTGACATAACTGTGTTGCTATGTGGTGCCTAAACAAAAGAAGGATATATAATTAAGAGTGTCAACATGTCTATAATTTAAAAATCTAAACCTTATATGGTAGCAGAGCTCATTTTCTAAGGGGCTGTAGCTAAAGCATAATTAGAGGTTACTAGGCCGCCACAGAAAATGTGTTTTTGGGCAAACTGGTGACCTGTTGCCTATCAGCATTAAAATTGCTTATTAATTAGGGCACTCTACGCTCCCCTGAAGCCAAGGGGTCTGCTTCTGGTGTGCTATGGGCATTAGCATCAGACTGGAAGAAAGCACTGCTTCCACACAGCAATTAAAGAGGTTGTTCACCTTTAAGATAACTTTTAGTATGTTATAGAATGGCCAATTCTAAGCAACTTTTCATTATTTATTCTTTATAGTTATTTGCCTTTTTCTTCTGACTATTTGCAGCTTTCAAGTGGGGGGTCTTAAAAAACAAATGCACTGTAAGGCTACACATTGTTGTTATAGCTACTTTTTATTACTCATTTTTCTATTCAGGCCTTTACTATTCAAATTTCAGTTTCTTATTTAAATCAATGCATGGTTGCTAGGGTAATATGGACACTAGCTACCGAATTGCTGAAAATGCTAAGTGGAGAGGTGCCGAATGAAAAGCTAAATAACTCAAAAACCTAAAATAATACCCGCAAAAACCTGCGTTACTTTGTGGGTTGTGGGTATAGACGCGGGACGGCCACGGGTCTTCTCAGTAGAGATTTGTACAAATTTTTTCTGATCACCTACTTCCAATAACGTCACTTCCAGTTAGAATGACAGCACTTCCCGATTCTTGATGGTCAGCGGATCGCAGATAAAGTAGTTGTGGTTCATATTGCCGGTATGGGTCGGGTATGGGTTGCAAAAAATGGACCTGCATCAGAGATCCCCAACCTTTTGAACCCATGAGCTAAATTCATAGGTAAAAATATTTGGTGAGCAACACAAGCATGAAAAATGTTCTTGGGGTGCCAAATAAGTGCTGTGATTAGCCATTGGTTTTATACAACCAAAACTTGCCTCCAAGCCTGTAATTCAGAAATAAGCACCTGCTTTGAGGCCACTTGGAGTAACATCCAAGGGGTTGGAGAGCAACATGTTGCTCAAAAGCTACTGGTTGGGGACCACTGCTCTACATCATACTTGAAGGGATACGGTCATGGGAAAACTTTTTTTTTTCTTTTTCAAAACTCATCAGTTAATAGTGCTGCTCCAGCAGAATTCTGCACTGAAATCCATTTTTCAAAAAAGCAAACTGCCCGCAGTCATGTGACTTGTGCCTGCACTTTCGGATGGAACTACTTTCTGGCAGGCTGTTATTTCTCTGAAGCAGTCTCAGTGGGACTTGGCTTTTACTAATGAGTGTTGTTGTTAGATCTACCTCTTCAGCCCGGTGACAATCTCCCTGAACTGCTTTTAGTCTGCACGGAAGGCAGTTCGGGGAGATTGTCGCTGGGCCTAAAGCTCCCCATAGACGCAACGATCTTTCCGTGCCGAATGACTGATCTTAGGGAAGTCCGACCAATCTGTCAAATTATCGTGCGGTTAGTGGGATACAAACGATCATTCATCTTACGATTTTTCTTCTGACATTGGTCTGTTGATTGATCGGCCAGGTTAGAAAATCTGTAATCAGTCCCCATGCAATCTACCTATGTTTGCAGGGCAAAGCAGGCTGCGATCCTTCAGTTTTGCTGGCAATATCACCTGAAATGGTCTTTTTAGTTGATGGACACATCAGGCATTTAAACGATCGTTTTGAGACAATCGTGGTCCCACGATAACAATTGGATCTTTCAAAAATCTTTACGTCTATGGCCAGCATTAGAGGCGACTAAATATGTCTAGCTCCATGTCAGATTTCAAAATTATATATATAAAAATCTGTTTGCTCTTTTGAAAAATGGGTTTCAGTTCAGAAATCTGCTGGAGCAGCACTATTAACTGATGTTTTCCAATGACAGTATTCCTTTAAAATTATCTCAAAGGTGATCAACCCCTTTAAGTCTTTTTGCATCAGCAGAGCAAGTGTTGAGCACAGAGACAGGAGGAGTAGCATCCAAAAAGCGAGGCAAAGTGGTGCGCCATGCTGCTAGAGGCCTTTATTACATATAGGTGTTAGGGAGAGGGAAGTATGCCTAGAACCAGTGTTCCCTCTAATATCTCTTGGCTATGTGCGCAAAATAAATTATTTTGTGTACACATTTGAAAAATGGTGTGCTCAGGTCACAATGAATACAAAATTCTACGTTTTCACTCAGAATTCTTTGTGTTCACCACAATTTGTTGTGTGCCTTGGCCTTAACATTTGTACACACACTTAATTCAGAGGGAACATTGACTAGAAACAAAATTGTAAGTAAAACTTCCTCATAGGTTGTCACATGATTGATCTGGGAACACACACTGTATGGACTTTTATCTGCCTAATTTGAGAGATTGTGTGGCACATTGTGTACAGCTTGGTTATTTTAAATATCAAATGCATTGCTGACAGGACTAGCAATAACATTAGCTCGTGTAGCCCTACAAGTCTATGTCAGAAGAACAATTAACAGCACCCTACACACGCTGGGGGAGTTTTAGTTCCACAAGCCTGTCAGTCACAGGCGTGCAGGCGTCCTGTTTATAAGCCATCAGCTGATGCCAAAGCCTCAATGCACAGGAGGGTCTTGGGTGAAAACACAGACACACATCACTTGTTCCACATGACTTGATTACAGAATGAACCAATAGTAAGGCGGCCGGTGTGAGAGACATCTACAGGCCACTAACAATGGCTGCCTACGTACACCTCACCCGCCGTGCCCCTCTCTGCTTACCCCAGGCTGCCAGACACTCAATTTGCAAGGGAAGTTTCTCCAGTATCAGGACAGGCTCGAAAGCGTCGTGCATGGTGGCTGCGGCCTGCTAGCCCTCCGCCACGCTTCGGTGTTTCCTATAGCATCGGCACGGAGCCTGTGCTAAGCGCACGTAGACGGTGGCTGTTATACAGCTGGGCCCACGGGAGAAGCTCGGGTACCGACACAACTGGCTTCCCAGGCAGCAGCACACAGGCCTTTGGATGCTTCTTCCTGGAAGAACGTCCCTCCCCGACTGCCTTGTTTTCAATCCCGCCCAGAGAGGCTGAGCCTTTACTCACATCACATCAAAGCCAAACAATTGCCACACACTACTGCTAATACCACATAACACTGCTAATATCACATAGTACAGCTAATTAGTACATATAATACAGAATATGTACTAATTAGCTGTACAATATGTGCTATTATCAGTACTGCATGTGCTATTATCAGTACTATATGTACTAGTAGCAGTATTATACGTGCTATTAGCAGTACTATATCTACTAGTAGCAGTATTATATGTAATAGAAGTATTAAATGTACTTTTAGCAGTATTATTAATAGTATATAGTAAGAGTATTACATATAATACTGCTACTAGTAGATATAGTACTGCTAATATACTATATAATACCGCTAATAGTACATAGTATTATTAACATTTATTTATATAGGGCCAACAAATTTTGCAGTACATGTAGATTTCAATAGTACAACAGGCTGTGGCTACATTAAGGTGGTGCTCAATCCAGAAACCTTGCTGCATTAACTTGGTTCCCTTATCACACTATTGAAAGAATTGGATGGCACTCATGTGCATGTTAGTGTCCATATATTCACAATTTCCTCTTGTGTCTAAAAAATAAACATAATTTTGTTCAAACAATATCTCTCCATTGAATTATTACTAGTCAAATTACAAAAGAAGGCATAACACATGTCAATAATACGCTTTCCCACAAGGACACTTCAACATATAAATTACTCCTGTAGAAGTGCATGTGGCAAAATGTTGTAACTTAACTGTATAACCTTTTGAAGGGTGATTGATACTTCCACCTTTAATGATACTGTTACAACAACCACAAGACAAACATGGGAATGTCCCTACTCTTGGTTTTACCAAAAATGTCCCGTGTCCTTGTGGGAAAGCGTTTGTAGGGAAAACTAAACGAGAAGTGAGAATCAGAATAGGGGAACATAAAAGAATGATCAACAATTGTGATTTAGAGAATGAGAAATATGTTACCCCTGTGAGCAGGCATTTTTGGGTGCAGGGACACAACAGTAGCCAATTGAGATGGTTGGTGTTGCAAGTGGTCAGTGTACCTCCAAGAGGTGGCAATTATAATCACATATTATTACAAAAAGAGACTATGTGGATTGACAAATTAAATACGATGGCCCCAATGGGATTGAATTAAGAGCTGAATTATTCCTGTTATTATTGACGTGTTATGCCTTCTTTTGTAATAATTCAATGGAGAGATATTGTTTGAACAAAATTATGTTTATTTTTTAGACACAAGAGGAAATTGTGAATATATGGACACTAACATGCAAATAGTACATGGAATTCATGGAATTATCACATAAAGGTATTTGTAATCTCCCTTGTTATTACTCAGGTATAGTAATCATAATTTTATGATGTAAAGTCATTGCACTACTAGGTAGAGGTCAATATGTAAACAAATTGCTTGATGTCACTTAATTGGAAGGGCGGAGTTCCCTATATTTTTTTCACTACATATACCTGTGGTTTGAATTACTTGTTTGAGAACACTTGATAAAGGAGGTTGTTCCTCCAAAACGTTGTGTTGGGGATCGAAATAAAAGCACTAAGGATTTAGCACATTTGCCACTTGTGAGTGCCATCCAAT
>CM044445.1:99891631-99903460 GCA_024363595.1 Xenopus borealis | reverse complement strand
CCCAAGATTTTGGAAATAAAAAGAGAGAAAGGTGGTGCATGTAGCGTAGTGAAATTTGTTTTGGCCATGCTCCTTTGTGTGGCCACACCCCCTAATGTTCATTTTACAAAATTTGGCAGGTTATAAAAGTTTGAATGTATTATTGTGTTTTTTCCCCCAGTTATTACAGTTTTGCTAATTAAGGTGAGTTGCCCTTTAAGCTGCTAGTCTAACTTTTCACAAGGAACCTGTTATCTTATATTGTTACAATTACTTATTTGCGTATCTAGAAATTGTTACAAAAGTATCTGCTGCTGTGGCTGTTCTGGGCTCTTTGCCAAAAGCCAGTTTAGATAGAAACTTTGTTTCTTTTTCTGGCTGTTCAGTTTTTCAGACAAAAACGTGAGGTTGAGCTGTCAAAAGAGGCATTGTCCCTCTAAAAACGGAACAGTTGGGAGGCATGTTATTAACATTCATTTATATAGGGTCAACATATTTTGCAGTGCTGTACATATAGTACTGCTAATTAATAGTACACACAGCACTACTAATGCCACCTGGGTGTATTATAGCCAATATTTGGGCAGGCTTGGAGTAACACAGGCCCATGAAAGTCTGGGGCCCCACAAAGCAGCTTTTGTAAGCACCCACCATACACCTGTACTGCCAGTGGGAGAAAAATTGAATAGGGGTAATTGGTAGAAGGCACAGTAGGGCAAGCTGCTGAAACTAAAGCTGCAAATTATTTTGTCTGAAGACTCAGCTACCCTTGACCTTGAGCTAGCGGCCCACTTATTGGCAGATACGTGTAACTCAAATGATGGCCTTTCTCACCAGTGAATAGCAAGTGCTAAAAAAGCCTTTATAAAATCATAAAAACGTGGTGATGCACTGAATCCACTATCTGGGTTTGGCCAAATCCTTCATGAAAGATTCAGTCGAATCTGAAATCTAATTTGCATGTGCAAATTAGGCATGGGAAAGGAAAAAGAGGAAAAGTAATTTTTTACATCCTTGTTTTGTGACGAAAAGTCAAAACATGATTTTTTGGTTTCAGATTCAGTTCAGCCAGGCACTTGGATTCGGCTGTATTTGAATCATGCTGTATAAGGCTGAATCCTGTCCAAATCCCAAACCCCTCAAATTCAGTGAATCCCTATAAAATCCTGATAAGCTGACCAAGGGACATTTTATTGGTTCAGCCCCAATCTACCACTTGCATGGCCAGACAGGACAAAGATCTTGCATGTTTCATGCCTCACACCATTTGAGCCACCAAAACAGGAGAATCTACCATACATGCAGGTTCATCTTAGCCTTTTACAGTTTTTCCTTTGTATCCTACGCAGCAGCACGGCGTGAGATTTATTCTCTCCTTTTAAAAGATAGGACAGTTAGGCACACCCCCACAAAAAACAATTAAGCGTCCCATAAGTACTCCTCCTTCCCCCACACCGTTATTGTTTTTTTCTGTCCTGCAGGACAGATGGGACGGTTAGGTGGATGGGCAGGAAATTGTTTGGGAGCAGGTACCGACTGGCTCAGGGAGCTGGTTGACGCAGAGGAATCGCCCGTATTCATAGAGGGTCTGAGGATCCTGTGCTGTGCTGGGGGAAATGAGTGAAGAATACTGGTCTACATAGGTGAGACCTTCTTCTACTTACAGATTGGTGAAGTACCGGCGCATCTACATCGGGGCATTCATTTCCGCATTGGATGAATGCTGACGCAGGGGCTTTTGCGTAGAAACGCGGAAGTGAACCTCTGCGCATTTGCTGATGTTTTTCCTCTGTTGGCGCAGGATGACGGACGCCGTTTTTTTCGCGCCATAATTCGAGTAGCCTATATAAGGTTTCTTTTGGCTATGGGTACTGCTCCTACTCTGGTCCGGCTGGGGGAATCTGGGACTGATTTTTTTCTACCTGAAGTTTCTGGAAAGCCCTAATAAGATGTCAAGTCCTATGGATAACCAAGGAGCTAGGAAAAGATCAAGGAAGAGTAAACATATTATCTGTAGGGAATGCGAGGCACCCCTGCCAGATGATTATCAGAGAGGAAGCTGTGCGGAATGCTTGGAGAAAGAATCCCAGAGGGGAGATCAGCTCTCAGCTTCTACTATTAACCTGATTAAAGAACTCATTAAGGATTCGATGAGGGAGTTGGGTCACCAGAGTGGTATGGCTACGAAGGGCCCTTCCCAGCAGGACTCTGATACGGAACCAGAGGGTGACCTTGTAGTTCTAGATGAAGTTGGATCATCTTCCTCGAAGGAGGAAATTGATCTGGCGATCAAACAGAGAAGTTACCTAAGTTGATAAAAGCAGTGAGATCAGAAATTGAAGCTTCAGAGGGAGAAGCTCATGTTAAGGATTCTGTCGGAGATCTTAAAGGGGGTATTAAAGCAAAGGCTTTTCCTTTACATCCACTGATGACAGACCTTATGAAAATGGAATGGAGTAGTCCAGAGAAAGCTCCGGTCTTAAACAAAAGATTTAAACTTCTGTTTCCAGTCGACCTTTCAGGGATGGACTGGGAAGCACCACCTAAGGTGGATGTTGCTGTCGCTAGATTCTCCAAGAGGACGGTGATTCCAGTGGAGGACGGCTCTAGCCTCAAGGAGGCTATGGACCGTAAAGCCGAGACTTCTCTGAGGAGAATTTATTCGGCAGCGGCTGCACAATGTAAACCTACGATAGCATCAACTTCTGTTTCTAGAGCACTTAGAACCTGGATTTTACAACTGGAAGAGGATGTGGAATGGAAGATTCCAAGGGAAAATATTCTGAAATCCCTTCAGAACATAAAATTAGCATCTGATTTTCTATGTGATGCCTCTATTCAGAATCTTAGATTAGCAGCTAAGATCATGGGACTATCTACGACTGCGCATAGAGCCATTTGGCTGAAGCCTTGGGAGGCGGATGCTACTTCTAAAAATAATCTATGTAACATGGAATTCCAACCAGGACATCTATTTGGTAAGCAGTTTGATGACTTAATGGAGAAATTATCAGATGATAAGGGTAAGAATTTACCGCAGCAAAAACCTAAGGATAATTGGAGAAGGTCTTTTTTTCGCAAACGAAGAGGTTTTTCATATAGATATGGCCAAAGGAGTGGAAATAGGAACCAAGGTGAAGGGATAAATAGATTTCGAACCCCTAAAAAGGGCACAGAGGTTGGTTCCAGAGGAAAGGGTTCATATGCTTTTAAGTCCTCAAATGCGTGATGCCAAAGTAGGGGTAGGAGGAAGATTACATCATTTTTCACAGCATTGGGCAGAGCTGATTCGAGATCCTTGGGTACTCCAAGTGGTACAGGAAGGATTGAAGATAGGATTTGTAAAACTTCCTCGCTCACGGTTTCTTGCTACCCCTCAATCACAAAATCCAGTGATGCAGATGAATTTACAGCACGCGATTTTGGAATTTGTCCAAAACAAGGTTTTGGAGATGGTTCCGACAGACGAAATAGGATCAGGAGTTTATTCCATGTTTTTTTTGGTCCCAAAATCAGACGGCGGATTTCGTACTGTCATAGATCTGAGATACCTAAACAAATTTATCAGAAAAAAGTCATTCCGCATGGATTCGATAAAATCTGTAGTCAACCTGTTAGAGAAGGGAGATTTTATGGCAACATTAGACCTAAGAGACGCCTATTTGCATATCCCAATTTTTCGACCACATCGACAGTTTGTAAGAATTGCGGTCTACATACATGGAGAAGTCTGGCATCTTCAGTTTACTGCACTGCCGTTTGGCATTTTGTGCGCCCCAAGGGGCTTCACAAAGATAGTAGCCACAGTAGTAGCAGTACTGAGAACAGAGAAGATTTCAATAGTACCATACTTGGACGACTGGTGGATCAAGGCAGTGTCACGGACATTGTTGAGGAAACATCTGGGAAAAACCCTAAATCTACTAGAGTATCTGGGGTGGATTGTGAATGGCCAGAAGTCATCTCTACAGCCAGAGAGGAAGAAGAGTTTTCTGGGATTTGTGATAGACTTAGAGGAGATGTCATTAAAAATTTCCCGAGAAAGGAGGCTGAATTTGGTGAAACACATGAGGAGCCTGAGAGAACCAATGCCGGTTTCCATCAGGAAGGTGATGAGGGTTCTAGGACTAATGTCCTCGACCATAGAGGCGGTTCCATGGGCCCGTCTACATATGCATCACCTACAGCAGGAACTTTTTCAACATTGGGACAGGACAACCAGTTCTCTGGACAAATCTTGGATTTTATCCATGGAAACCAGGTCCCAACTCAGGTGGTGGCTACAGACCAACTATCTGAAAGACGGCAGATCTTTGATGCAAACAAATTGGCATCTGTTGACCACAGATGCATCCGGCAAGGGTTGGGGAGCTCATATAGGTTGCCACTCAGTGCATGGTGTATGGACAATAATGGAGAGAACATTGTCATCGAATTTCAAAGAATTGAGAGCAGTAGGCCTAGCATTACAGAGTTTTCAGGGCCTTGTTATGGGGAAATCCGTAAAGATTCAGACGGACAATGCTACGGTCGTCTCCTATATAAATCGTCAAGGGGGGACAAGGTCTCCACTTCTGCTGAGGGAATCCCTGAGAATTTTGAACTGGGCGGAAGCCAATCTTTACCAGTTAATGGCAGTCCACATAAAAGGCGTGGACAATGTTTCGGCAGATTATCGGAAGTCGGAATATGTCACTTCCCGGGGAATGGTCCCTGAAAAATCAAATTTTTTGGCAGATCACAGAGAGATTTGGAATCCCACAGATAGACTTGATGGCTTCGAAACGGAATGCCAAACTACCCAGGTTCCACTCGCTGTTTATCCAGGACAATCCAGAATGCCTGGATGCAATGTCAGTAAAATGGTCTTACGAACTGGCTTACATTTTTCTGCCATTTCCAATGATAGACAGAGTGCTGAAAAAGGTGAGGGAGGATCAAGCAAGAGTGATTGCGGTGATCCCGTTTTGGCCCAAGAGATCATGGTTTGCCCAACTCATGCAAATGAGTCACGGAGAATTTTGGGTTCTTCCACAGGTCAAGGATCTGTTGACTCAGGAGAACTTCCAGTACAAGGATCTGGGAAAGCTTCACTTAACAGCGTGGAACTTGATAGGCCCTTATGATAATGTCATTGGGACTATGTTACAGTCTCGTAAGTCATCGACAAATAAGGCCTATATTAGAGGTTTTTGAGAGATGGTGCATTGAAAATAAAGTGGTGGCGTTGACCCCTTCAGTACATGACGTCTTGGAGTTCTTGCAACAAGGTTTTGACAAGGGACTGAAACCAGGTACTATTAGGGCACATGTCTCAGCAATATCAGCCTTTACTGGAATATCTTTTTCTTCCAATCAATTGGTGGCTCGGTTCATGAGGGCTCTGGGCAAAATTCGTCCCTATTACAGAGAACCAGTACCTAGTTGGGATTTGAATGTGGTTCTGAATAGGCTCTGTGCCACTCCATTTGAACCGATAGCGGACTCAGATATCAAATTCTTGTCTATGAAAGTAGCTTTTCTATTGGCAATCACCTCAGCTAGGAGAGTGGGAGAACTAGGAGCCCTCTCTATAAGTGAGCCTTTTCTCCTTTTTCTAGAGAATAGAGTGTTATTGAGGACTGTTCCGTCCTTCCAGCCTAAAGTTTCCTCGGCTGCTAATATTAATCAGGAGATAATATTGCCTTCTTTTTATCTCTGATCCGGTTAATGAAGAGGAGAAGAAACTTCATTCTCTAGATGTATCAAGAGCATTGAAATATTATTTACAGAGATCTAGTTCATTTAGAAAATCAGAAAGTTTACTGGTCTCTTTTTCTGGAAGAAATAAAGGCAATATAGCATCAAAGTGTACAATTGCCAGATGGATCAAAGAAACGATTCAATTGTGTTATGAGTTGGAGGATCTTTCACCTCCAGTTTTCGTCAAGGCACATTCCACCAGAGCTGTCGCCACTTCTTGGGCAGAAAGGAGTCAAGTGTCGGCAGAACAAATCTGCAAAGTCGCTACATGGAGCAGTCTGCATACTTTCTCTAAACAGTATAGGCTTGACATCTGGGCCTCGCAGGAAGCAGATTTCGACAGAAAAGTTCTTCAATCTGCGTTAGCTGGAAGTTCCCGCCCTATATGAGAATATTACTTGCTATTTCTCACGCTGTGCTGCTGCGTACGATACAAAGGAAAACGGAAATTTGTTTCTTACCGTAATTTCCCTTTCCTTTGGATCTAGGGTTGCCACCTTTTCTTGAAAAAAATACCGGCCTTCCTATATATTTACCTTTTTGTCCTATTAATAACATTGGGATCAACCATCAAAAATACCAGCCAGGCCAATAAAATACCGGCTAGGTGGCAACCCTATTTGGATCCAAGCAGCAGCAGAGATCCCTCCCTGTTTTTTTCAATAAATATTGGTTGAGCATTATGTTGTTGCTTTTTTATGACAATAACGGTGTGGGGGAAGGAGGAGTACCTATGGGACGCTTAATTGTTTTTTGTGGGGGTGTCCTATCTTTTAAAAGGAGAGAATAAATCTCACGCCATGCTGCTGCTTGGATCCAAAGGAAAGGGAAATTACGGTAAGAAACAAATTTCCGTTATGCCCAGGTATGACCCTGATCATTCTGACCCTCCACTCACTTTCTGGTAAGAGCCCTCCGTTTTGGGTTTCTGCAAATTTAGGTTGTCAAGGTGACCAATTGCAGCTTTTTAAGCATTGCTGAAATACAAATCAATGCACAAATTAAAGCCTCTGCAGTGGAGGTCTCAGATGTTATTATTATTGTTGACATGTATTTATATAGTGCCAACATGTATTGATCTATTTGTTTATGATTGAATAGCAGCTGATGGGTCATACACGGAGAGATCCGCTCATTTGGCAATGTTGCCAAACAAGCAGATCTCTCCTCTATATGCCCACCTTGAGGTGGGCTATATCGGACTGATCGGATCATGGGCCAACGATCGGATCATAAAGAAGTGTAAATGGACGGTCGGATCGTGGGATTCTATAAAAATCATAGGAACATGTTAGTATGCAGTAAATGCTGCACAAAAAATATTTCCCCTCAAAGCACCCCGCAAACCCGCCCCCAGCCCCGCACTAACCCGACCCACCTAAAAGATCTCCCCAACTGTTTCATACATCTTCCGAGTTGCTTCAATCACGCAGGGTGGGGGGCAGCACAATCCTTCCATAGGCTGATTATGAATCAAAACAGTACTTCAGCCTAAGGCAGGATTGCTCCGCACCCAGCCCTGCGTCAGTAAAGCAACCCTGAAGATCATTCAGTGGAGTGACAAGTCAGCTCCAAAAGGTGTGCAGAGCTGGGGGTGGCTTTGAGGGGGGCCATGCGGGGGGCCTTTGTGTGGGAAATATTACCTGCAGCATTTTCTTCATGCGGACACGTTCCTATGATTTTTATAGAAACGTGTCAGAATCGCTTTAATTCCATTAATGTCATCTGACAATCAATATGGATGGATGAGTACAATGTAGAACACAAACAAGTTGTCTGCAATTCTTTCCTGTGTGTATATAAATGAGGACAGAACAATCAAGACACTGATTTCTTAAGTTATTTTATATTCATAAAAAGACAAAAACATCTTGCTCAGAAAGCACAGACATCACTCAAACTGCAAATAACGTAAAACAAAATAAGTGTGTGCAGGTTCTGTGTCCAATGGATTTGTGCTGCAGTCCATTCTTTTATCCTCTGGAAATCCATCTCCAAGTAGAAAGGAAGGGGTTTTAACCAAAAAAAAAAAAAAGAGTTCAAGTATGCAATGCCTTATTAGGAAACCCAAAAGGTCATGGTAAATTTTAAGCAAATAGTTCTAATTTTTAAAAGTGATTTCTTTTTCTCTTTAATAGTAAATAGTACCATGTACTTGATTCTAACTAAACTGAATGACTCTATATTGGTGGCAAAACAGCCCTATTGGGTTTATTTAACATTTATTGAAATGATTTTTAGCAGGTATGGAGATCCCTTGTCCATAAAATAGGAAGAACACCGTGAAAATACGTATTAAAGCCAAGCACCTAATATTTTTACCTGGTTTCTCTAAATATTTTCTATATTGCTTTCAGAATAACCCCATCTTAGTTTTGACCTGTATGACATCTATCCCCCCAAAGGCTTTTGTGTGGCAGAACTGAAGCAGTAATAAAATCCTTCTACTGGCGTACTTCACAGTTTTAACCTACAGTCTTGAAAAGTCTGATGTAGTTCGGCAGGAATGAGCAGCACAGCCAAAAAAAAAAAATGTAGACTTGCATTTTGTAAATAAAAAGGCCCAGAAAAATAAAAGCACAAATAAAAACAAATTAAATAACTGCTTCCCCTAGAACTTTCACCAGTATTAGCAAACCATGTAAATGCAAGAACAAGAAACCATTCTGGGTCTTTAGCAAAGTAATATTAAATTATACGTAAAACCCTAAGGTGCAGGAGAAGTCACAGTCCTTCCAGTCACCAGAAGAGCAATGCATTCCAGCTACGGTGGCCGTAAAGGGATTATGAAGAGTTTGGTACAAGAAATCCTATTTATATTATTAGTGACAATGGCTGACAATGTGTTTAGATATGGAGGAACTGGGTCATGTTCTTTGACTTTAAAAGAGGCGATCAGAACCCAACACATAAAATTATTTAGGGTAGTTTTAAGATTTCACGCCAGTCCTTCTTTACAAATGAAACGGGCCCCAGATCTGAAATGCTTGGTAAGCTGCATTGCTCCTCCTTCCTCATCCATATTTGTTGGCATTTTAACCATCTCTTCATTCCATCTTGGACCTTTCAAAGTGTGTTATCATTCTCTCCTAAAAACAAAGGTAAAGTCATTAAGAATGAAAGACCACAATCTTGTTTTTATATAAAAGTTTCTTAGAATTACATCTAATTTTAACAAACAAACAATTGTTGGTTAAGATCATGTTTACAAATTTCCATATGAAGAGCAAGGCCATTTTAGAAGGCTTCTTGCTTCCCACAGAGGCCTGTGACTCAGGGAATGCACATGACTTGCACTGTCATGAGATATGCTGAGCTGCTAAAAATAATGCTGTCACAAGGAATACTGACCTCATCCGAATCCAGCAATGCAGGGAGAGCTCTGGAATTGTAGAATAGGAAACAGTGAGTGGATTTAATGACTTCTTTATATGGAATGCAAAATGTATTATGGAATATAGATATATGGAGTTGGTCACAGGGCTTTGCAAGCAACATTTAATTTCCTTACAGCTGCAGATTATAATTTAGCAAATTCATATTCTCAAACCATATGATATACAATGACAAGGTTTGTGAGTATTGTGACGGAGACTGGTTTAAAGACTAGTCAATCAATCACATGTGTCAGAGTTCTCCAGAATCCCATGCAAATGTTAACACATTACCAAACTTCATGAAAACTACAGGTCTCCCATACATATATTGAACGGGGCCTGCTACACTCTGTACCATCTTTAGCTACATTTTCTATAGGTATGCCTAACACTTACCATCAATTCTATACTCAACTTCAAGCAAGAATAAGAAAATAGCCAATAGGAGCCAATATACATAGATTTTAGGCACACAAGTTCACAGAATCAGCTATGTGAACCCCTAAAGACATTTGGTAACAATGGCCTGTTGTGCACTAGAGATCTTATTTGACAGTTCTTGCTAGATGCACTTAATGAGAAAGAAATTCCTTCCACATTATTGCTTAATAGAATTATAAAAAAAAAACCACAAATCTAATCAGATATAATGCAATTATGTGTGCATGATTCTGGGTAGGTCATAGGATTAAAAAAAAAAAAAAAAAAAAAAAAAAAAAAAAAAAAAAAAAAAAAACACAACAAAAACAAACTTTTTGCTTTTGCTCAGTGCTAGGGAGCAATCCGATACCTCCTCGCCTAATAGTCACTATCCCAGTGGAAAATACCTAAAGTGTCTTAAAGCAGGCAAGAATATAAATATACATTTATACATATAAATATACATATATAAATTTGTGTCCCGTCAGGTCTGGGTTGATGGAGGCACAGCTATGGCACTGCAAGGCACTGTATAAAGACCACTGAATACAAGGTTAGAGACTAGAACTAGAGAATAGTTACCAACAAAATACTATATACAGTCAGTATTTCTCAATTACTAAAGCACTTTTGTTTTTATTATCCTAATGGCTTAGAATTTCTCAGGTCTGAAAATGAAATGTATGCTTTAGAAGTACTTTGCAAAATCCCTGAATTTACCCATGACCATTCTCTCAGGAGATATACTTACACGTCTGTCACAGAAGATGGGATGTTCTCCTCTACCCACTTCAGATCATCCTCCTGCCAGAAACATCACATTACAGATCACTTAGTAAGCACATAGAAAGAACAGTACAGCGGCTTCACTTAACATCATTGATCATTACTATACAGTCTCACAGCATTTTCCAATACAATCAAAAAGTGCTTTTGCAGTCTATAGGTCAAAAAGGCAAATGTCTTATTGGCTTGATTCACATTACTGCAGCAGATTTAGAGTAACTGAGACATCAGCAGTCACACCCCAAGGACTAGCCTCTGATATCTCATTACAAGAGAAATCTTCAGGACAGAGGAAGAAGCTCACTGGGCCACTCCAACTGTGAATCATACTGGTTTTATTTTATTAATCTACCTATGTAGGTATTTAAATAAGTACACGTATGGGACCTGTTATACAGAATGCTCAGGACCTGGGGTTTTCGGATCATGGATCTTTCCGTAATTTGGATCTTCATACCTTAAGTCTACTAAAAAAAAAAATGTAAACATTAAATAAACCGAATAGGTTGGTTTTGCTTCCAATAAGGATTAATTATATCTTAGCTTGGATCAAGTTCAAGCTACCGTTTCATTATTACAGAGAAAAAGGAAATCATTTTTAAAAATGTGAATTATTTGATTAAAATGGAGTCTATGGGAGAAATCTTTCCGTTTTGGAACTTTCTGGATAACAGGTTTCAAGATAATGGATTTCCAGATAACGGATACCATACCTGTACAACAAACTTGCTTAATTTGCATTAGAACTTCACAATTATTTCTGCTAAAAAGATTTAAACAGAAAAAACCCCAAAACATTCATGTCCATAGTACTGTGCCAGAACAAAACACAGATAGACAAATACTAAATAAAGAATCAATTTTTTTATTCTGCCCTTTGATTAGATTTTTTTTATGCAAAGATCAAAAACAGGAGGTAAAGCTTTGGATAAGCCAGTATGATAGAGACTGAAGCAGTACTATAGCAGATATAGACCTTGTTCTTACCAGCCATATAATCACATACATATATTATTTTGCAATAAAAACAGTAATGTTTGGCATGTCCAGCCTTGGTCTAGGTGAGATAAACACATACTTTATGAGCAATTTATACTCACAGCTTTGGCCACTTTAGCGTTTCCGTTTGTTTCTTGCTTTGAGCTTCTCATTTTCATTCCCTCTGCAACAAGAAAGAAATTATGACTTCCTGCTTAAAATCAATGAAGGGTAACGGCATAGAGCACAGCAGCTGTGTTAGAAGAGTGGGGGCTGCAGTTGCTTTCTGTAATATCATTTATAACACTAATGGCTACAGCACAAGAAGCACTTTAATGTCCACCTCTGGGGATCAAACATCCAAACCCTAGTGTGAGGGAATAAATTATCACAGGATGCTTCTGATTTACTGGCACAAAAACACAGGCAGCAGCCAGAGTAACACAACACAAGGGCTGAGAGCTGCTCAGTCCACTATTCACGGCAGTCAACTGAAAGTAATCAGCAAAATCATGTGTGCCGTAACCCATGCAATGGCTGGGTGAGT
>CM044445.1:99818223-99831279 GCA_024363595.1 Xenopus borealis | reverse complement strand
CCCTGCTCCCCAGTAGTTCTGCCACTGGAAAAGAGCCACAACCCTACCCTTAGGCCTTTGATTCACAGTCTTTTATTCAATAAGGCCTCATCTACTTATTGAAGAAACAGTTCAGTGTAAAAATAAAAATTGATAAATAGATTGGCTGTGCAAAATAAAAAAAAAAGTTCTAATATATTGTTACTTAGCCAAAAATGTAATGTATAAAGGCTGGAGTGAGCAGATGTCTAACAGAACAGAACACCACTTCCTGCTTTTGTAGCTGAAGGGGGCCCACGTGGGACATAACTGTTCAGTGAGTTCAAAAGCAAATAGTTATGACTCATGTCCCCCCCCCACCCCCTCAAGCCTCTGATTGGTTACTGCCAAGAGAGCTGCAGAGCAGGAAATAGTATTCTGGCTATTATGTTAAACATCCAGTCACTCCAGTCTTTTTACATTACATTTTTGGTTAACTAACTATATTAGAAACATTTTTTATTTTGCACAGCCTATCTACCCAGCATTTATTTTTTATTCTGAACAATTCCTTTAAAATCAACCCCTGTGCATCACCGAGTTGATACATGGCAATACAATCACAATTAGGGCGATGGCACACAATGAGATTTTATCTCCGAAGGCAGAAATGCACTACTGCAACTGCTACTGAAGCGACTGGTGATTTACATATTTACCAGTAGGAAAGCATTTTCGGGAGATTTGTCACCCACAGTAGCAAAGATTTAAACACAGGCAACAAATCCCCCCTTGTGCTGTCACCCTTAGGCATGCGAGGGCACAGCTCTTCTTCACTTTTTGATGTTGCAATCGTTGCCCCATCTGTAGCTAGGAGTAAGAGCACACTGTAGATTTTGTCACCTGACCAAAATTACTTGGAAGGATGTGAAAACATCCGAATGTACATTTGTATTGGCAGAATAGGCAATCACCATGTCTAAACCAGTTGTTTTGCGATTTTATACTCAAGTTTACTGGCATTTTTGGGTGCAATATTGAGAGGACAACAAAACATCCGGTGTGCTCTTACACTTACAGTGTCATAGGGTCTGCATGCTACAATGTTTTTTTTCAGCCTGTTCATTGTAGTGTTACTATTGCAATACTGCTTGTGCATAGGCCTGCATACAGTGAATCCCTGACCTGTAGAGCTTCCAAGATTAGTTTTGTATCGGCTGTAGTTTCCTTGTGAGGCAACCTCGATAAACAAAAACTAAATGCTGCATATGTTCTCCAACCGTCTATTAACTTTATTGCCGACAGGAAAGCATTTCAGAGGGAGATGGAAGTGCAGATTTAAACATGGACACAAATCTCCAATCTGTCATGTCCAGGGCCACCATTAGAGTATGGGAGAGGGGTTACTGTTGTGCCAGGCCACGTGAAATTTCTATCTGAAAGTGTGCCCGGCCGTGTCACAAAAGTTGAGCAAAGTGCTTAAAGAAATATTGACACCAGAAATGATGCCGTTTTTACATCGATCATAACATTGGCTTTGCATGCTACTTATAATTTTGTCATGAAGTATTTGCCCAATGCTTTTACATTACCTATCTGACTCCCTGTGTTCCTCTATGAGGGGGCTGAATATTTGTGCAACAGGCGTCCATTAGCTTCAAAAACTTTAACTGACATGATGAGATGGGACAGTCAGGCTGGCAAAGCAGTCAGGTTTAGGAACTTCAACTTACAATTACTTACTAAAACTAACCTCTTAGCAAAACACATGACCTATAGGTAACCTATGGGTCATGTGACCTAATGCATGTTCATATTTTAAAAAGTAGTTTTTTTGTGTCGGTATCACTTTGTTACGTTAAAACTTACACAATTTACATAACCACAAAAACTGCCAAGAGACTTACATGCAAGTTATGTATCAAGCAACTGCAATGCAGAGAAGCTTAAGGCTGGGGACAGACAGGGAGATTCGGGGAGATTCTGTCGCCTGCTATTAAAGGGGTGGTTCACCTTAAAGTTAACTTTTAGTATATTGTAGAAGGGCCAATTCTAAGAAACTTTTCAATTGGTCTTCATTATTTATTTTTCATAGTTTTTTAATGATTTGCAATTTTCTTCTGTTTCTTTGCAGCTTTCAAATGGGGGTCACTGACCCCATCTAAAAACAAATGGTCTGTAAGGCTACACATGTATTGTTATTGTTACTTTTTATTACTTATCATTCTATTCAGTCCCTCTCCTATTCATATTCCAGTCTCTTATTCAAATCAATGCAGGGTTGCTAGGGGAACTTGTACCCTAGAAATCAAATTTCTGACACTGCAAACTAGAGAGCTGCTGAATAAAAAGCTAAATATCTATAAAACCACAAACAATAAAAAATGAAAACCAATTGCAAATTGTCTCAGAATATCACTCTCTACATTATACTAAAAGTTAACTCTAAAGTGAACAACCCCTTTAAACGCCAGGCGACAGAATCTCCCCGAATCTCCCTGTCTGTCCCCAGCCTTAAGGAGAAATAACCCCCCTAATATGAAAAGCCCCTCCCACTGCCCTCTTTAGTGCCTCTCCCTGCTTTTGCCCTGCATAGTGCATTAGTGAAAAAAGTGCCCCTCACATATCTGTGCAGAGTAGCGCAGGGACTTATCTTCCTCTTCTTCGGTTTTCTTCGGATCCCTTTTCTTCCATTACGCCATTTACAGAGTTTCTGACAAATGCACAGTTGACAGGAACACCAGACTGTGAATGCGCCAACTATTTCCGTGTCAGCGTTTTCTCCCGGAAGAAACCAAAGATGTATAAAATGCCCCCCTTGAGCTGCGCTACTCTGCACAGATATGCGAGTTTCACAAATAAGGGCACATTTTTCACGAATGCATTGTGTGGGGCACAAGCAGGGAGGGGGCACTATATAGGGTTGTGGAAAGATATTTTCACATTTGGGAGGTTTAGTTCTACTTTAAAAGGAGCAGCTGGGGCAAACTCCACTGACCTCCAATGAATTATTTTTTACTATTGTATGTCCCTTATTACAGTTAGAGGTCATTGATGACATTACAAACATCAGACAGCAATTAGTTTACTCTTGTGTGATGTGTATATTTTGGCTTGTCATCACTGTCCTCAGTCCAGATTGCTCCAGTTCTCACCACTTCCCAAGGTGCGTCTGTCTGTTGCACCCTCATTGTTGCACCAGCAGGTTCTGGTTAGTAAGGTGAGCTAAACATGTTTATATAACAATATGGTTCTTCATACTCAGAGCCTGTTGTGGAATAGAATGGAGAAGGGATTATACAGAGGCCCCATGAGTGAGTGTCATGCCCTTGTTAATGACTGCAGGCAGCTTGTCCCTAGCAATACTTATTTGTTGGAGGGTAAATATCTAGCACCCCATGTACATTACTCATGGACCTTTCCTCCTAACTGGAGAAATCAGAAAGGCTTACACTGGCTTAGCCGGTTTCAGATATCAGATGTGGTTCTTCAGCTGCTAAACATCAAATCCCAATATTCTGTATACAGAGAAGAATTTATTTGTTTCAGGAATGTGTGCTGTCTCCTTGTCATTCTATGATCACAAAATAATGGTGATGTGCAGCTCTGTTTAACAGATAGGACTCTATAATAAATTAATAGTAATGAAATTGTTTAACTGCAGCTTGAGGGCCCCAGGTTTTATATGTCAGAGTTTGTTTACTTGCCATTGCCTGATTCTTCACTTAATAAAGTTTAAATGAATACATTGTTTATAAGGTGCTTAACTTCAGTTCATTTATCTACAGGCATAAGTTATTCAGCAGAGAGCATTATTTATATGCTTAATTATATGAGTGGGAGCTGCCAAGCCGCTTGTTCTGCCGATCATACAAAGGAATAATTCTGTCTTGGAAAACAAGAAAAGGTACACTACATAGTAATGCATTTAAAGCATGTAACTAGTACAGTCAGCCCAGATTTTAATACCCGTCTGTTTTACTTTTGTTTGTCCCTTCACATTTTAATGCATTTCAGTGGGAGCATTTCCCAGATTTTAAGTATGTTCTCCTACATGTAACATCATAATTTTGCTGTATTTGTTTACCCTGTTTAAGCCCTGTGAATGTAACTTTTCCTGCATTTAAATTTTTTTTGTTTACACCGCTAATGTCCATTTCTTTAGTCTAGCAGAGGTGGATATATAACGGATATATAACACGGATTTCATTTGTATTTGTATTGCGCTGAATTTGTATTTCCACTTCTGCACTGAATATATTAACCTTTTAATCACACCGTGTGTATCTGCTTGTCTTTATTTCAAATGATTTTAATGTTATAAACTGCAATGAACAATATCTATTAGCTAACCTGTTACATTTATTCATTACATTGTATTCATGTATTTATTCAGACAGGAGACCATTCCATTTGTGGAACAATTCAGTGCTCTTTCCTTTAGGGTCTGTGGAGGCCTTAACTGAGGAGCCAGGGCAGGCCCGGACTGGCAATCTGTAGGTTAGGGCAAATGCCCGATGGGCTGCTATAAGTTGCAATAGAAAGTCACAATTTAGTGGGCTGGTGGAGGCTGTGTGGGCCTCTAAGTGGGATGATTGGGCCTCTGTGTACCTGAAATGCCAGGGCCTATTTTGATTCTCAGTCCAGCACTGAGCCAGGGTGTTATTTATTTCCATGTCTGTATTTTTTATTACTAATATTTGTATTATTATTAATCATTGGTAAAAGCCAACTAAAGGGCATTCATCAATCTAGTAACATAGTAAGTTAGGTTGAAAATAAATACACACACCATCAACCTTTTAACTCCATTTTAACCTGCCCTTAATTGTTCTGCTACACAACCTAGCCCTTTAAGCCCTCCATCCTTGTCTTAACATGTGTCTGTCCTGATATGTGCATTCTCTGCCCCTGATCTGATCAATCCTTGCCCCCATGACATCACCCTGCCCTCCCCCACAGACTTGCTAGGTATCACCATAAGGAGTTTGTGGCTAGTACATTAAATACAGTACATAGCTGCTGTTATGTGAAACTAAAACTTCAAGCTTGCCTAACTGCTAGTTGATCCAGAGGAAGGCAAAAAAAAAAAAACATTTGAAGCCTCTACAATTTGTCTCAGAGGGGAAAAATTCCTTCCTGACTCTAAAATGGCAATCGGACTAGTGCCTGGATCAACTTGTATAATGAGCTATCTTCCATAACCTTGTATTCCCTCACTTGCTAAACACCATCCAACCTCTTCTTAAAGCCATCTAATGTATTAGCCTGTACAGCTGATTCAGGGAGTGAATTCCACATCTTCACAGCTCTCATTGTAAAAAAAACCCTTCCTAAAATTTAGATGGAGACTCCTTTCTTCTAGTTGGAATGGGTGACTTTGCGTCAACTGTAAAGACCTACTGGTAAATAAAGCATTAGAGAGATTATTATATAATCCCCTTATATATTTATACATAGTTATCATATCACCCCTTAAAGGGCAAGGAAAGGCACAGAAATACAATCCCATTTTTACTTTCTTTAATGAAAAATAAATCTATCTCCAATATACTTTAATTAAAAAATGTGTACCGTTTTTATAAGAAACCTGACTTGCAGGGAAATTCTCCCTTCATTAAGTGCTGTGGATAGGAATTATCAGACGATCCCTAACTTCTGGCAGGGAAACAATCATACTTAAGAATAGCAGGGGGAGCCCCTGCCTTACTTACCAGCCATGCAGAACTCAAGCAGCTTTGTTTTTTGATCATTTATGACAAGCCCAGACCACACTGAGCATGTGTATGTAGTCTAGTCTTGCAAAGATGTATAACAAAGTTACAAGATGACAGCCCCCTGTGGCCAACTTTGAAAGCATAAATCATTTGTTTGATTAGGCTTGTGGTGCAGTAAGTTCAGGTTTATGTTTAGTATACAAAATACAGCATTTCTACCCTTATTCTATTTTACACTTTCCTTGTCCTTTAAGTGCTTCCTCTCCAGCGTGAACATCCATAATTTGGTCAGTCTTTCTTCATAGCTAAGATTTTAATTTTACCAGCTTAGTTGCCCTTCTCTGGACCCTCTTTAATTCAGTAATGTCTTGTTTAAGAACTGAATACCAAAACTGTATGGCATATTCTAGATGGGGCCTTACTAATGCGCTATACAGTGGAAGAATAACCCCCTCCTCAAGGATGCTGCATCTTGGATGGAATTAGTCTAGTTGGTAAGCCACATCTGACCCACAGTTGGGCACAATGCAGACCAAAGGCCCCTTGGTGTCATAATAATGATTTGCTCCAATAGTATTTTACTTTAACAGTCATCACAGTGTCTGTTTTCCTGCATGGGTGAGCAGGACAATGGGTGTTTCAAAGGCAGGTCCAAAGTTCCACATCCCATCATTTACAGTAATTGGATACTAAAGAGAATGAATAAGCTGTCAATGATGTATCCTGATCTGGTGGTGCTGAATTTGCTGTTGCAACCTCTCATTCAATCAAATAGGAAGGACCTAACAACATCAATACTGCAAACATAAAACCTATACTTGAGAATGTAGTTAATGGTGCCAAGTTTGGCACATGTCTATTAGCTTAGCCTCCTGGTGATCACTTAGTAGACAATAGCCCCCCAGTGCACTTATAAGGTATCATAGCCAGCCTCCACTGCCTCTGCAGAACAACACATTCCCTACCACATTATATTGAATCCCCAACCTTTCTTACTTGTGAGCCAACGTCAAAGGTAAAAAGAGGACAAACACATCCATGAGTTCCTGGGAGTATCAAAAAGGGCTGTGATTGGCTATATGGTAGCCTCTGTGCAGATTGCCAGCCTATAGCTGGCTTTGTTTGGCAAAACGTTGTTTTTTTTTTTTTTCAAGTAAAACTTGCCACAAAGCCAGGAATCTAAAAATAAGCATCTGCTTTGGGGAGGCTGTGAGTAACATTCAAGGGGCTGCTCATGAGCCACTGGTTGGGGACCACTGTTGTATTGCATCACAGCCTCCCAGTGTTCTATACCACTGTTGTATTGCATCACAGCCTTCCAGTGTTCTATACCACTGTTGTATTGCATCACAGCCTTCCAGTGTTCCATACTACTGTTGTATTGCATAACTGCCTTCCAGTGTTCTATACCACTGTTGTATTGCATCACAGCCTTCCAGTGTTCCATACTACTGTTGTATTGCATCACAGCCTTCCAGTGTTCCATACTACTGTTGTATTGCATAACTGCCTTCCAGTGTTCTATACCACTGTTGTATGGCATCACAACCTTCTAGTGTCCAATACCACTGTTATATTGCATCACAGCCTTCCTTGTTCCATATCCAGCACCCAGTTGAATTACATTTCCCATTAAGCAATGCGTTACATTCCTAGCCTACTGTGTAATGCAAGTCATAGCTAATAAACTACCTCGTCTATCATCTTATAATTTCCTTTTATTGCTACTTCCCTGTTCCCAGTATTCTGAATACGCAGTATCACAAATGTTAATCCCTAACAAGATATGGACCTATTGTCCTGTTCTCACACACACTGTAATAAATAAGCAGTCTGTGTTTTTTTGTTAATGTCACAAGGTAACAAATGAATCCCTGACTGTGATCTGAGTAGTGTGAATTGGCTAATAAAATGTTTAACAAGTGCAGGTCTTATCTACTGTTTGGCCTTCAGCTCTGAACTTGGAGAATCCTTTGTTTAAATAGCAATGGCTCATTGGCATAACCTGCAGGCAGGGGAGGAAACCTCCATCCTCTCCATGTGTGTGTCAAGAAACTAGTTGGCCGCTCACACCCTGCATTCAGCCTTTCATTACCAGAAACAGGATCAGCTGAGATTTCATCACTGTCACATGAAGCTTATGAGACGAGGAAACCAGTCATATTGACTTGCCCTTTGTGTTGTTTCCAGGTGATAAGATTCTTTGAATGCATTTGTTAGTAATCTAGGTTTCACAGTATAAATGAATGATTCATAACGGCAAATTTAACTCCCTGTTATATAAATAAATAATTACATTAAGCAGCAATGGTGTTAAGTGAGAAAGTTACAGGATACAGTATTGAGGCACGTAAACTAGAGGAGGAAGCAGCCAAAAATATCTGTAGAGCCGCTACAAATATTTGTAACTGCCACTGTTCTGCAAGTACACAACAAATATTTATAACTGCCACTTTTCTGCAAGTACACAACAAGCTGTAGGGTAGAGACACACAGTGCTATTTGGGGGAAATGAGTTGCCTGGCGACAAATCGCCTCTTCCCCAGGCGACTAATCCCCCCAAACTGCCTTTCCAGGCGGCTAAAATCAAAATCGCTGGCGGGATGGCACTCGGAGCTCTTTATTTTCCGAAGTCGCAAGAAATGGCCTCACAAGGAAACATTGGACAGCCCCCCCCACAAGTTGAAAAAATTGGTTGGCAGTGCCTCTCCAATGAAATGGAAAAAAAAACATTTGTGGTCAGGGATCTCCCCCATAAAAGTAAAAAAAAACCCACTGTGGCCAGGGATTCTTCTTCCTACTAGGTGAGAGTAGCTTCAGCTCCTTTTGGTGGCTCCCATTTGGCTTTGGTTCCTGTTCAGCTCGGCTTCAGATCTCATTTGGCTTAGGATCCCATTCAGCTTTGGCTCCCATTCGGTTTCGGGGCCTATTTGAGTTGAACTCAGCTTCAAGTCCAATTCAGCTTGGCTTTGGCTCCCATTCAACTCCAATTGCCCTGGCCACAGTGGCGCTCCGCCAATGAGGCGAGCTCAGGTCTCCAGGGGCTTTACTAGTGCGAGAGAGCGCTATTGCGCTCTCCGCATTAGTGTTGCTGCCTCACTCCGGCAAATTGACTGAATAGCCAGTCTGGGCATGTTTATATCCTTCCGCCAACCCACACATTTTCAGGTTCGAAGTTTCATCCCAAGGTCCATGCCGGTTTTACTACTACAGGTATGGGACCTTTTATCCAGAATGCCTAGGACCTGGGGATAACAGATCTTTCCATAATTTGGATCCTCATACCTTAAGTCTGCTAGAAAATCATGTAACATTAAATCAACCCAATTAGATGGTTTTGCTTCCAAGACGTATTTACTATATCTAATTTGGAGAATGGAAATTTGGAGTATTTGATTATAATGGAGTCTATGGGAGATGGCCTCTCCCTAATTCGGAGCTTTCTGTATAATGGTTTTCTGGATAATGGATCCTATTTTGTATATTTTGCTTCATTATTCTGTGTTTGGTTGGTTACACCAGAATTGCATGATAAAGCTTACATCCTCATATTTCACATTTACCTTGATGCAATAACCCAAAGCAGCCAATGATATGTTTTTAAACAGGTGACAAGTAAATGCTATTTGCTTATTGTCTGCTATAGGTGGCTAGAGCAAACTTCGTCATTTTTACAACCCACACGGAACAATAATGTTCCTTATTCAATATCTAGATACAATGAAACAGTATGTGACAGCTATAAAAAAAGACTCTTAAAGGGGTGGTTCACCTTCAAGTTAACTTTTAGTATATTGTAGAAAAGCCAATTCTAACAAACTTTTCAATTGGTCTTCATTATTTATTTTTCATAGTTTTTTAATGATTTGCAATTTTCTTCTGTTTCTTTGCAGCTTTCAAATGGGGGTCACTGACACAATCTAAAAACAAATGCTCTGTAAGGCTACAAATGTATTGTTATTGCCACTTTTTATTACTTATCATTCTATTCAGTCCCTCTCCTATTCATATTCCAGTCTCTTATTCAAATCAATGCTGGGTTGCTAGGGTAATTTGTACCCTAGAAACCAAATTGCTTTACACTGAAAACTAGAGAGCTGCTGAATAAAAAGCTAAATAACTATAAAACCACAAACAATAAAAAATGAAAACCAATTGCAAATTGTCTCAGAATATCACTCTCTACATTATACTAAAAGTTAACTCAAAGGTGAACAACCCCTTTAAATATTATTGTATTAATACAATACTGCATACAATTTGTATTTGTTCTTATTAAGCGCACTGTTGTTCCGGCAGCTGTTAGGGCCCTTACACACGGGCGTTTTTACCTGCGCTCCCCTGCGTTGCGTTTCGCTGCGTTCAGCTGCAGGGGAGCGCAGGTATAGATGCACTCAATTATTTTCAATGGGGCTGTACTCACACAAACGCATGTAGGCGCCGAACGCAGGAAAAATGCAGCATGTTGCGTCTGGACCTGTGTTCGGCGCTTACATGCGTCTCGTGGGTACAACCTCATTGAAAAGAATGAGGTGCGTCTAGACCTGCGCTCCCCTGCGGCTGAACGCAGCCAAACGCAACGCAGGGGAGCGCAGGTCCAAAACGCCCGTGTGTACGGGCCCTAAATCCTGTTGTGGAAGCTTCTAACTGTATGTTGTCAGTTGTGTAACTTTCTTTGCCACATTAGGGGCCCACATGTACACCTGCCCCTGGGCCCCCAACACCCCCATGGATACCCCCCCCCTACATAGGGTTGGCACCTTTTCTGAAAAAAAAATACCAGCCTTCTTATATATTTACTTTTTTCCCTATTAATAACATTGGGCTCAACCATCGTTTTTACCGTCCAGGCCGGTACAATACTGGCCAGGGGGCAACCCTACCCCTACGGCCCCAGCTCCAAATCCCGCCCCTACTCTTTGAATGCATTTGTTGGCAATCAAGGTTTCACAGTATAAATGGATGATTCATAACGACAAGTGCCAACAACATTTAACTCCCTATTATATAAATAATCACAATAAGCAACAATGGTGTTAAATAAGGAAGTTACAGGATACTGCGTTGAGGCACGAAAACTAAAGGAGGAAGTAGTCAAAAATATTTGTAGTTCCCCTACAAATATTTGTAACGGCCACTGTTCTGCAAGTACACAACAAATATTTGTAACTGCCACTTTTCTGCAAGTACACAACAAGCTGTAGGGTAGAGACACACCGTGCTATTTTGGGGAGATTAGTTGGCTCTTCCTCAGGTGACTAATCCCCCGACTACCTCCCCACCAGCTAAAATCTCAGAAGGGATGACACTCCGAGTTCTTCATTTACTGAAATGGCCTCACAATGGGAACTTTGGGCAAATTCGGAAAATGAAGTTTTCCGAGTGCCATCCTGCCAGTGGTTTAAATTCTAGCCGGTGGGGAGGCATTTCGGGGAGATTAGGAAAAGCAATTTGTCGCCAGACGACTAATCTCCCCCAAATAGCACCGTGTGTCTCTACCTTAAGGGCTCTTACATACGAGCGTTTTTACCTGTGTTCCCGTGTTCCGTTTTGCTGCGTTCAGCCGCAGGGGAGCTCAGGTGTAGACGCAATCAATGTTTTTCAATGGGGCTGTACACACACAAACGCATATAGGCGCGGAACACAGGAAAAATGCAGCATGTTGCGTCTGAACCTGCGTTCAGCGCCTAACCTGTCCGATCGAACAAATGACCGATCTCCACTGGACGAAAAATGTCTTGACCACACACGGTCCAAAAACTGTACGAATCCTCTATTCGTACGATCAGATCGTTCCGTCTATGGCCAGCTTAAGGGTGTCTTGGTCATAACTGAATATCCATCATTCAGTGATGTGCCCATTACATGATTGTTGTGTTTGGTAGCCGAGGATGAGGAGAGTGCTTTATTAGCAGGTTCATGCAGCCATTACATAACAGCAGTAAGTCTTACTTTCACTTTCAAGCTGTACAGAAAGTCCTGTGTATGCACAGTGCCACCTGCAGGCCATTTGTATAAACACCACAATGATGCAAGTGGGTTGCACTTGGTTGCTTTCAGCTTGCCATGCAACTACCAATTCATTTTGTATGTTTCTCTATGTGTAAAGTGGACAATTGATATTTCCAGTCTGATTGGTTCCCTTGATGGCCCAATTTTAACATTTTTTAACATTTCCTCTGCTGATACACCACGTTGCTCAGTGTATCATGCATTGTGAGGTAAGTAAATGGAGAGGAGCCACAGCTGATGTTGGCAACAATGAAAACAAGTGGAACAGTAGAAAGGTGGCAGTATTTATGTAGGTATGTGTATCAGGTCTGGACTGAGAGTCAAAATAGGCCCTGGCATTTCAGGTACACAGAGGCCCAATCAGCCCAAACAGATGCCCAAACAGCCCCCACCAGCCCACTAAATACTGTATGCTATGCCCCTCTGGCATCTGCCAGACCCCACAGACTGCCAGTCCGGGCCTGATGTGTATATACCTGTCCACCATATATGGCTGCCTTTAAATTGAAATCAAAGTCATGTCCCATACATACAGATAGGAGATCTTCTACTCATAGGAAGAAACATAATCATGAACACCTTCTCTTCCTATGTGTCTAAATTCTTGGCTTTTAGGTTTGGAAATTGAATCCATACATGTGGCTAAATTTCACTTGATCCAGAATGCAGAAATTGTCCCACACCTAACTTCAGCATTGCCCCTCTCCAGTCTGGTGTCTGTGCAGCCATCCTATGAAACACTAATGGTGGCCACACATGGGCAGATTTGGTTGTTTGGAGAGGTCACCAAATGAGCGGATCTTGCCCCAATATTTCCACCTTCAGTGGGCAATATTGAGCTGATCCGATTGTGGGCCCTAGGGTCCAATGATCACATCACTATGCCAGGAATTCAGGCAGTCAGCGAGAGTACCGTATCAGAAAAATGATGTGATCCTCAATGTCATGAGATTTTTTTACACACCTGCCAATTGTCATCTGGGTGATTTTGGACCAGATATTGGTCAGGGAATCCAGTTGGAGGGCCCCATACACTGGGCAAAAAGCTGGCCTGCTGCTTTTTCAACCTGAGTTTGGCCAAAGCAGGAAGTAGGGTTCTGTTCTGTTATGACATCCAGTCACTCCAGCCTTTATACATTACATTTGTAACTAACTATATATAATTTTTATTTTTTATTTTGCACATACAATCTATTTACCCAGTTTTTATTTTTACCCTGAACAAATTCTTTAAAACTGTTGAGTTTCCTAGGAAGTCCATATCTAATGTAGCTTGCATAGATGAGGAGCTGGGGTACCAAAGCCTGTAGGGTTCATGAACATGTGCCTCGGAAGTAAGTTGCTGACTTTTGTTTGATCTTTTTCATCA